>PVJL010002091.1:42593-216881 GCA_004026885.1 Lyroderma lyra
TTGTGTGTGTGTGTGTGTGGGGGGGGGGGGGGGTGCGGTATTCCCTGGCTGGGAATTGAACCCAGGCAGCAGATTTGACAGCGCTGAAGCCTAGCTACTACACCACCAGGGAACTACCATCTTCCTTACTTTTCTAAGCCTGATAGTTCCACAGGCAAAACAACTTTGTTATGAAAAGTTTAAATTTTTCTAGCTGCTATTGTCTTGAAAGCATGACTTTTGAGGACAGGAGCTTTTTTAGGAATAAATTGTAGTAAGGTGGCAGAATGGATAAACTAGGGGAAGAAGAAGAAGACTTCTCTCTGCGGGTCAGGAGGTAAAGGTCAGGGACTGGGGACAACTTCGTGGATGACATGGTGTTGAACTGTTACTTGAGAATGTGGAGAGAGGACCTAGCATTTTACTGGGAAGGAAGACTTGTAAGTAGGGGCATGGAGGCAGAAAATGCAAGGTCGAAATGACCAGAGTAGCAATGTGATTTGACCGTTAGGAAAATTATTCTGCTTCTAGTGTATTGGATGATATAGCAAGAAGACTGCCTAAAAACAGGGAGAGAATAGGCTAGTGTAACCATCCAGGTGAGAAGTAATAAGAATTTTATTCAGGATTAGTAGCAATGGGCACAGAAAGGAAAAGACAGATTTTAAGAAAATAGTCAAATATGGTTTGAAGATGAGACATGAGTGAGAGAGAGAGATAGCAAATGTGATTGAGAGGTTGATAATTAAAACAAGGCCATCTTGAAAGGACATATGGCTGACTGGAAAAAAAGCAGATTTAGAAGGGAATAGATGAGCTTAGTCTTAGATGTGTTGATAAATCACAATACAAAATATTTTAAAATGTTGGAATTTTTAAAAGTTGACATTGGAATTTAAAAACAAAGCAGAGATGTCACATGTTTCCCAATCCCAGATTTCCAGTTTACATGGTATAATGGTGACCAGAACCTCAACTGTACAAAAGAAAATGTTTGTATGGTTAGTACAATCTTATAGTAAACTGAGTTTTTATGACATTGATTGCACACAAACATACACATACACATACACAAAGTTTATTTAACAATGTATTGAACAATCATAATTGCATCATAGAATGATTGGGTATAACATTTTATCAGAGCATCATTAAGTGAGAAAGATGACTCTAATACAATGGAAAATAGACATGAATTGTAATAGAGCTGATTGTTGTACTTATAATTTTATTGTGTTCCTGCTTATATCAGATTCCAATTTGAGAGAGAAAAGAAGAAGGGAATTGGGAGTGGGGAGAGGAGAGAGAAAGGAAAGAAAAAAGGAAGGGAGGTTGGAAGGGAGGGAGGGAGGGAGGGAAAGATAGAGGTAGGAAGATTGAGATTGAGATTTGAGTAGAATAAAAGCTAAGAAAAATATTCTTACGTTTTACTTCTTTTAAGTAAAAAGAATATCCTGAATCTGAATTTATATTCCCATGCTGTCTTCTTCATGGCAGGTGATGTCTTTGAATTCAACTCAGAGATAAGCTCCATTAGTACTTTATAATCCATACAGAAATGCCAACCAAGACTAATTAAAGACCTAATGAAACACTCTTAGAAAAAATAATAAGGGAAGTTATTTAATAACAAGGTCATTACTTAAATTGCTTTCTGAGGTCTTTCTGCAGTGGTACTGATGTCATTAAAATCATAGTCAATGATGACTTTTCTAATGGGTTCTAAGCCATTTTAACTCTAGGCAGGTTCAAACCTGTCAGGTTCTAAACTTTTAAGTCACACTTATGTCCTATGCTGACTCTTAGTCTCACTTCTACTGCCCAAAGTAACGTGAACGATACTTACATTAGGCACCAAGAGAACCCATCTAGATGCCTGAGGCCTCACAAGTTACATTTTCCTGAAATTATATGGAGAGTGAAAAAAACTTGATTTATTTTTTGGCTTGAAAAATCTTGCTAATCATGTGGGTCTGACACTAGAGCGAGATCTCTTGTGGATCATTTAAAGAAATGTACTTAATCAAAGATGCATCAAAAAACATTCCTTTCTTTTTATTTAATTTTTTAAAAAATCACAAAAGTACTCAGTTTCTGTTTAAAAATTAAAAATGCAAAACTCTATAAAATATGAGAAAATCCCTTTTGCATTTTGTTCATCTCTCCTACATTCCCGTTTTTTAATAGCAACCAAGTTGCTATTATTACGGGTGCTTTTTTCTTATCAATTATTTTTCCCATCTTTTTAAAGGCTCTTCTTCCTGGGCACCTGTGTAGTCGCATTCACACAGCCACTTCTCTGTCACACAGATAGTCATTACTTATCACCTACAAAGGGTTATTTCCTTTAATTTGACACATAACTTTTGAGAAACTGATCAAAGATTTGATGCTTTCCCTAGAAAAATGCATGTACAACACAAATACTTGCATATAGTTTCAGGAGATTCAAGGACTCTGGAAGCTCAGGGTCCATGAACTCCATTCAGGTAAAGAAACTGCTGTAAATGTGAAGAAGTTATTAAAGCCAGAATTCTAAAACTAATACTGTGCCCAACTTTCCTAAGAATTGTAAAAGATGTATCATCAATGAATGTCTTTTTGTCCTCCTATATTATAAAAATTATTATTGGTTATTGATTTTACAGGGATTTAATGAATATTTTTAGGTTCCAAATTAGTGATAAAAGAGGTTAAAGAGAACAATGAAGAGGGACCATTTTAAAATTCTTGGAACTACTCTTAGTTTAACTAGGTTTGATTATTAGAGACTCAGCTTGCATTTCAAAAGTACCCTGTACTCCTTACCTGTTCAAAGATTTAATAATACATGTAGTTTTCTTTCCTTTTAAGAATAAGATTATAATTTGGCATGTGGGTGCCCAATTAAATTAACATATATTTATTATATATTTGTGATTTTTTTAATATTTGTAAATGTTAATATTTTAGTTAAACCTCTGACAACAAATGATTATTTATTTTACAGAAGGACTATGATATGGAAAGGGGCCCTGATGACAAGCTAGATGAAAATCATCACTTTGTTTTAAAGAGTGGTCCCCAAAGCCTTCCATTGACCAGGAAAGTCTATGAGTTCTACAGCGCTCCAATTGTCAAGTTTTGGTTTTATACGGTTGGTTTCATTGCAACAATTTATGATGGTTAATAGCAAATAATGTTGATAATGATACGCCTGATTTGCCAACTTATGATAAAATGTGGAATTGCAGGTAGAAAAATGGGGTGAATGACAAAGGAGGTGGGAAAGAAGATCGGAGGGAGACGAGTAAAGTTTAGAACAGATTGCTCCTACTTTGGGAGGGAAAGAACAAGCATTTTCTTCTTTCTCACATATTTCCGATTAGCAAGCTGGGACTGAACATTTGAAGCTCTGTGGCACAATAAAATTAACAACAGTGGTGTTAAGAATTAAGTGATAGGGGTGAATTCTTTTCTTCATCTTGGGCAAAAATATCAGCATTTCAGGAGATTACCTCCACTTTCTTATAGGGATCTGTACTATGGCTCTTCAACTCATAGGCACTAATACCCATTAATGCCTACTTGACATACCAACTATTCTGTATAATACCATTATTGTATAGTCAGACGTGGTTTCAGCCATTCTCTATGTAGAACTAAAGTTAGAAGACTAATAAAACTTAGGTAGAGCTCAGAAAGATATGAGAAATACGGATCCAAGTTACAATATCTAATTCATGTGAGGATGAACACACATACACACATCCATACCCACTTTTTTTCTCTGTTGACCTGGGATTTTTAATACAGGTATTGATCATCTAGCTTGTGTGTTGTTTCTGAAGCAATTTAAAGGACTGTTCCATCTCATGCATGGTTGGTGATCATAGGAATTGGTAATGCCTTTCTGGTGGGCAATTTAGTAAAATATGTCACAGTTTTAAATGTGTAGGCTCAGCTATTCTACTGGGAATATATCTTAAGAAGGTAAAAATGTGAGAAAAGATTACAAAGCTATTATCACCATGTATATGTGTGTATGTGTGTGTTTACTGTATTTTAATTCTTTAAAGAGTTTGGAAATATAGGTTTAATATACATAGTAATTAAACATACATTTCTTGAATGTGTACCATGTTTCAGGCCGAGTGCTGAGCTCTGAGGTTAAAAATATCAACAGTCTTTATTTATAATAGCTCATAGTTGGATAATACTTTTACACAATCCAGAGTATTTTAATCAACATGAAAAAAAACTTTCAGTGGTAGTAAATGCCATGATTTATTATATTTGAATATAGGCACCTACTGAGGATACTCATCTGTCGTGCTTGACATATGTTTAAATGGAGGGGAAGGTGTGTTGGTTTTCTCTTGGCTTGCAATTAGTCTGAAAGGGCCCATGAAGAAATGTGCAAGGTTCTAAAAAATCTGGTCCGAAGTGAACAGGAAGAGACAGTGACCCTTTCCTATGCGTTTGAGAACAGTACTTTTCATTCCTGCCACTTAATCCTAGAATAGAAAACTGGATTCTTCTATTTTCCCCAATATTTGGTAGAAAATAACCAGCAGGTGGTTCAATTGTATTTTCATGTTATCATTTTGAAGTTTGTGTGTGTTTCTGTTCAGCATGGTCTGTTTCTGCTTGGCCTCCCCCATTGTAACTATCACTCAAGTTCTGGAATGTCTGCCCCCTCACAGATGGCGTATTTGGCATTCCTCATGCTGTTCACTTATACTGTATTGGTAGAGATGCAGCGTCAGCCCAGTGTGCAAGAGTGGCTCGTTATCATATACATTTTCACCAATGCCATTGAGAAAATCCGAGAGGTGCGCTATCTCTTCTATTTTTGTCTTTTAAACTCTTGAGCTCTAGTGATGAAAATGGACAGGTCAAGAGTGAGGGTGAGGCAGACAATGCTGATCTTGATTTTCATACAACGGGAAGAGTATTTGGGGGAAAATCTCTGATCACAATCCTTTCTCCTTGCCAAATATTAATACTTTTTACTGGTTGCTGTTCTTTGAAAGTTGTTGTCATCGAGGACATCTTAGTGTGTTTATCAGCCCTAGAGTGATGCTAATTGTTAATAGACCCTCCAACTATTTGATTTCCCAGAAGTGTGTATGTGTGCATTTTTAAAAACAAGATTGCTTTTTCATAGCCTAGCATTACTTGCATATTATCAGATCATCTCACAGAGTGGCACATAAATGGTCAAAGTTGTATAGTAAGTAAAGAATTCATTTATAGCTTTTGAAAGAACCTACTAAATATTTTTGACAATTGAAGCTGAAAATCCTTCTGGGGCAAGTAGTCTAAGAAAGAAAACAAGACAAAATTTTTGTTTTTAGTTTGCAATGAGCCACTTAAAACAAAAAAAACCAGAACATTCCCATACAGTTATAACTGCAATCACATACAGTCATGACTGTTTTAGATATCATTATTGATGTATATCTGCCTCTGTGCCTTTATATACATTGGTTTTCTCCTAGAGCTAATAAGACCAACATTATATACTAAGACAATGTAGTTATACCTATATTGTCTGCTAGTTACTATTGCAGGTTTATAGATTATAAAAAACAATTCAGGATAAAAACATTATCTGAATTCCACCATTTTTATGCTTTAGGGAAAATAGATGTACTATTTTACTCATCAGTTTGTCTGATATTCTGTTTCAGGGTACTTTTTTATAATAGTGAGTTCTAATACCACATTCTAAGTAATTTACTCACTAAAAAGCAGTAGTAGGACAAGATTATAGAATTCCTTGGTTTCAAACCAGTCTCCTTTGCAGTCGGCTATACCTCATGAAATGCAATTGTTGCTATATAGATCCATTGAAATGTTAAGTTTTAAAATGTCTTGGAGTTTCCCTGTGTTAGCTTAGGATTAATGAAAGCTAGAAAAATTACTTTTAAAATAGCCGTTCTGTTTGAGTTTTCAAATAACTGGCTAGCACTAGCAGTGACATGAGATTATATTTATAGATTTGTGTAAATAATTCATTACTGGAGGATAACTCAAGTCTTCAAAATCCCCTTGTGGTCTAAGATTTGGCAGGATTCAATTTACTCTTTAAATGAGCAGTTGATTTATATTAACGAATATGATAGTGATGAGGCTTTTGGATTATAACTCATTCTTTAAGTTTCTCTTTTTTTTTCTTCTTTTAGGTCTGTATGTCAGAACCTGGGAAGTTTACTCAAAAGGTAAAGGTATGGATTAGTGAGTACTGGAACCTAATGGAAACTTTGGCTACTGGCCTCTTTTTGGTTGGTTTCAGCCTTCGGTGGGGTGACCCTCCTTTTCACACAGCAGGAAGGCTGATATACTGCATTGACATCATATTCTGGTTCTCACGACTCCTGGACTTCTTTGCTGTGAATCAACACGCAGGTCCATATGTGACCATGATTGCAAAAATGGTGAGTACTGTCCGCTTGTATATTCTGGTATTCCTTTTAATGCTTCTGCCTAATTTCATGGTTCTCATTCAGTAGTTTAACTTTTGAAATCATTTATAGAAGCACAGAGAGCAAGATAATGTCATCACTGCTTTTCTTATAACCATAAACTCATATTTAACAAATGTCCTTGAATATCATATTGGGTAGTTGATTAGAATTCTCAGTTTACTCTTTTAGGGTAAGGACAAGATAATATGGGATTGAATCAGATTTATCTCTGAGCACAGTAATTCCCAAGGACCAGATTTGTGTGAGCTACCACCAATAATATTTTCTGCTAAAATATTGATTTACCTTTTTATCTCTTCACCTCCCCCTCCAACTCTTAAAGAGCAATTACTTTGGGCCACACACTGTTCTAAGTACTTTGTATATATCAACTTATTTACTCTTCAAAACAACTTTACCAGATAGGTGCTATTATCTACATTTTACATATAAGAAAATGAAGGTTAAGTAAATTTCCCAAGGGTATTATCAGGGTAACTAGGATTCAAATCTGGGCCACCTGGCTGTGCCTGTCATTGGCACTCACTGTGCAGTTTTATTAGCCTTGTTCAGCTGACTTTGCACAGAGTTCAAGACTCACCAACTAGGAAGCACAGTATCTCAAGAAGATCTTTGCTTTTTCCTCTAAAATTCTCATGGGCAGGTTCTTGAGAAGGAAAGATAGAGCTGAAATGAACGAAGAGGATAGAAAAGGGAGAACCTCTAGGATTCCCAAGATAGATTTTTTTCTTTGCACTTTTCTCGTAGACCAGCGATGTTTTCTTTGGTCTTGGTGACATTGGTATATTAATTAGATAGGCTATAATGAGTGACCAACGTATATGTATCTCAGTGAGTTAGCACAAGTTTATTTTTCCCTAATGCAAAGCACTTAATGAGTACTCAGGGGGGCCATCCTCTACCCAGTGACTCAGGGATCCAGAATCCTTCCATCTCTTGACATAGTAATCCCAGCATATGGTTTCTAAAGGTCTCCTATGACAAGAAATGAGAGGGATGGAGAAAGTCTAATGGCTTTTAACTGCTTTTGACAGGAAGTGACTCGATTCATTGTCACTCCATAGCCCACTGTCCAAAAGAGGTCACATGGCCCCAGCCTCATGGAAGAAAGGCTAAGAAATGTAGAAAAGCTCATAGAATACTCAAGGAGTAATTGTCTCTGCC
Source organism: Lyroderma lyra (assembly GCA_004026885.1). Lineage (NCBI taxonomy): Eukaryota > Metazoa > Chordata > Mammalia > Chiroptera > Megadermatidae > Lyroderma > Lyroderma lyra. The sequence continues at coordinate 50,210 of PVJL010002091.1, forward strand.
ATAGCAAACCCTGGTGGTGTAGTGGCTTAAGGTTTCTGCACTGGTGCTATCAACGCTGTGCCCTGGGTTCGATTCCCAGCCAGGGAACTACCCACATTCCCACCTCCCCCCCCCCCCCCCCCCCCCCCCCCCCCCCCCCCCCACCCCACTGCACACACACACAAAAAAAAATCACAGTATCAAGATCAGTGTTCTACGGGCAGTCCTGTACTGTGAATTACAGCCATGTGGTTTGCTTTTCATGTAAAGACTAATGGGTGTTAGGAACCATTGGATGTAACAAACATCATGTCACAGTTGCTTTGTGAGTCGTTTTCGTCTTTGAGATCTTTCACTTCATCAGCGTGCTCTGCAGCTTGGAGTTCTTTAACAGATTCTTTGCCTGATCCATTTTTCAGACTCCAGTCAGGACTTGAAGATAGTTGTGGGAATAAGGAGCCATTTTACTAATTTGAGTGTCTCTATTTTTTTTTTTTTCATTTCCTAACCTCTGGCCCAGTTGGTGGAAAGTTGAATATTAGCTAATCAAAGCTGTTCATATTTCATTATTTCTTACTAAGAAAAGCACAAATTGTCCTTGTTAGCAAGTTTATGTTATTTCACAAACCACATACACTGCAGAGTAAAAAGGGTTTAGCCAAAGGCCATCCAGCTCTTCATGGACTAGGGCATTTTGGTCAATGACTAGACAGTCTTATTATTGGTGGGTATAATTATGATGATTGCTAGTGTTTGATTTGTTTTAAATTTTAAATTTGTGGTAAAATTCTTGTTGTTTTGTACTCTTTTTACAGACAGCAAACATGTTCTACATTGTCATCATAATGGCCATTGTGCTGCTGAGCTTCGGAGTGGCACGCAAGGCCATCCTTTCTCCAAAGGAGCCTCCATCTTGGAGCCTCGCTCGGGATATCGTGTTTGAGCCATATTGGATGATGTATGGAGAGGTCTACGCATCTGAAATAGACGGTGTGTAAGCAGATTTTCTCATCACACAGATATTGAACTTTTGAAGATACTCAGAGTAAAAAAAAAAAAAAAAATCAGGAAAATAATTATCTGAAGCCTAAAAATATAAAAAGGTTATGGTATTCTGCTAAGTTAATGTGCTGTTTGCTTAGAGTCATAGGACTGTGATTCATTTATCACATTCTCTTAAATTTTTTTTTTGTTTTTTTTTTTTTGTTGTTTTTTTTTTTTTGTAGTTTGCTCAAGTGAACCATCCTGTCCTCCTGGTTCTTTTCTTACTCCATTCCTTCAAGCTGTCTACCTCTTTGTGCAATATATCATCATGGTGAACCTGTTAATTGCTTTCTTCAAGTAGGTTATTTTAATTAAATATGGCTATTTTGCTTAAATCAAAATGTGAGCAGGTATATTGAGTAGATGCACATGTATTTGAGCATATAACCTTTGGTTTTTTGTTTGTTCCATGTTTTATTACTATGGTTTTAAAATATGGGCATGACACTACTGGTAGGAAGGTATCAGAGTATGAGAAGAGACAAAACAATAAATATAAAGAAAGTATAAAAGCAAAATAAAAGGAAATCATGCATTATAATTGAGTAATAAATTAGAATCATGAAAGAGTAACAGTTGATGGGTTTGAAAGTTGGCTAAGGAGTACTTGATGTCCTGTCTTCACTTGGTGCTGATGGTGGGGCTTAGGCCTCTTCCTTGAGTCTTTGGAGGAAGTGTTATCCCCTTTTCTGGTTTATGAGACCAAGGTAATAGATATACTACATAGACTCTTCATTTTAATAAGTGGTTTCTAGGATACCCGCTAGGGGTATTAAGATGAGGATGACAGAGAAATATAGGATAGACGCTGGCTGTCCAATGATAATGAAGGGGTGTTCAACTGGTTGTCCTCTGATTCAGGTCAGTGTGAGTAGGTCCGCCACTGGGAGTCAGAACAGAACTGAGGGGTTGGAAGGCTATTCTTTGTTGTTTGGTGTATGGAGGAGTGGGATGATTGCTAGGGTTAGAATGGATAAGACTAGGGCTGCTACTCCTCCTAATTTGTTCGGGGTACATAACTCATTCTCTGTTTTCCTTTATCTCACTTTTGGCTTCTCCTATTCCAGATCATTTTCTCCTTCACCATTCAACACTGGGATGTCCCTGGGTCTGGACTTTGCTTGTCTTTTACTTACGCTTTATTTGGTGATGTTGGTCAGTTTCCTGTATATGTTGACAAATCCTAATTTATATCTCTAACCCAAATCTTTTTCTTTTTTTTCTTTTTCTTTTCTTTTTAATATCTTTAGACTTATTGGGGTGACATCTGTTAGCAAGGATTACGTAGGTTCCAGGTGTACAATTCTACAGTACATTGTCAACTTGTTGTATAATAAGTTCACCACCTAATGTGACTTCTCTTTCCATCACCATATATTTAGCTTCCCCCTCTCCCTCCTCTCCCACCCCCTCCCCCTTCACCCCTCCCCTCCCCACTTGTCCCCAAATTAAACATTAAACTATTGATTGTGTCCATGGGTTATTTGTTTGTTTGTTCATTTTTTTCTTTGTTGCTTTCAGTTTTATATTCTGCATATGAGTGAAGTCATACAGTTTTTGGTTTCTTCTGTCTGGCTTATTTCACTTAGCATATGAGCTCCAGGTTCATGCATTTCCAAATCTTTTTCTTGAACTTCAGTTCTGTGGATCCAACTGCCCCCTTCCATCACCAGTTGGATGTATAGTAGATTTCTAAAATTTTAAGTGTTTAAATTCTTGATATCCCCTCTTTCCCAACATATAATTAATTGTTCTATTTGTAGGCTTTCCCAAATCTGTGAGGAGATCATAGGCTTCTGTTAAAGTTAAATCTTTCCAATTGTTCAGACCAAAAACCTTGGAGTCATTTTTAATGTCTCTTGTAGTTCTGCCTCTGAACTGTCAAGAATGCCTTTTGATTCTACTTTCAAATAGATCATCAATCCAGCCACCTCTCACCACGTCACTGTTATCAATACAGTAGTTCTAATGACCCTTTACAGACATGCAATGATGTCACACCTCTGCTCCAAATTCTTCAGTGGTTCCCCATTTGGGTAAGAGTTGAAGTTCCTACCATCACCTTGAGGACCTCTGTGATTTGGCTTCTCTTCTACTTTTCAAATCACACATTACACTATTTTTTTCCCTAATCTGTTCCTCTCCAACCACACTGGCCCCTCACAGTTTTTCAAACAACATAGGTTTGCACTTGCTGTTCCCTCTGTCTGGAATGCTCTTCCCAGATACCAGTGTGGTGCATTCCCTCACCCTCTTCAAGTCTTTGCTCAAATGTTCCCCATTTAAGGCCTAACCTAAGCATGATATTTACATGTGTACCCTCTTTCCTTCAGCCATCTCCTTGGTATGCCTGGTCCTTCTTAATTTTCTTTCTTTATACTCACTTATATATTTAAATATAGTTTATAATGTGCATATTGTGCTTTTTTTGTTTATCTATCTTCTCTACTAGAATATAAGCTCCACAAAGACAAGTGCTTTTTTTTTCCTGTCCTTTTTGCTCATAAATTTATCCCAAGCATTGAAAACATAAGAAAAGGGAAATTGATGCATGGACTCTAAAAAAAGTATAGAAGATGAAGGCTGGAAGGAGTAAAAATAAATCAAAGTACTTAAAAAATGAGAGTGAAAGTGAGAGAGAGAGAGAGAGAGAGAGAGAGAGAGAGAACATACCTTCCTGCTTATTAAAAGATTATATTATAGCTATCACCACTTTTAGTCCCAGCATTTTATGAACATTAAAATTTTTTGGTGTTTAGTTATTATAGCTACTTTTTTTTTTTTTTTGGATATTTCCAATAACTTTAAGAGGACATGAGATTTTTGTTTCTCAAAAACATCAGCTTTCAAAAGAGAGGTTTAGAAATCCTCACGTAGATCAATTTTTCTCACTTTAGAGATGAAATAATTGAGAAATGAATGAGCTGAGAAACCCAAGGTCTGACTACTTGTCCAGGGTTCTAGATTTTTATACCAATGATAACCAACCTGAAATACACTATGAATATCACCCCCTGCATGTAGACAGGCTATAGTCACACTTAGAGCGATAGCATGTAATCTGGTGGTCTTAAACTTGATCATGCAGGAGAATCACTTGGAGGGCTTGCTGAAATACAGATTACTATAATATGCACCTACAGAGTTTCTAATTCAGTAGTTCTGGGATAGGACCCAAGAACATGCATTTCTGACAAATTCTTAGGTGATGCTGTTGCTGCTGCTTCACTGACTACACTTAGAGAACTGTTGTTAAAACCCAGTCATCTATGTTTCCTTCATCTACTTTATGGGCTCTGTGAAATGTTTCCCCTGCTCTTATCCTAAGCTGGTTTTCTCCAGGATAGTTCTAGTTTCTTTTCTGTATTATTACTTCAGTTTAAGATTGCCTATATTTTTATTTTGCTAAATGTGGATGCCCTACTCATCTCTGCCATTTTCTCTAAAAAGACTTAATTTTATATTAGCCTAAAAAATGTTAAAACGAATCTTTTATTTTGCCCCCCACCCATCATGTTATAGACTTACAGTTAAGTAATTAAGGATGGTATGGTGTTTTAGAATAACTACCACCCATCACTACTTACATTGCAAGTTCTGTGATATCAATATATTTATCACACTACCTTCATATTATAATTGATGTAATTAAAGGGAAAATCCAAGGTGGCCTACCGATAGGAATTACTTTTTTTGTTAAGTTAATATGAATAATATATTTAGCTTCTAAATGAAAGCTCTGTTTATTGGTTTATTTTAGGATGAATAGATTCTTTTCCCCTGTTTCTTTCTCTTCATTAATATTCTTTTATTTGAGTATTTTAACTAGGATTATGCTAGCAGTTCTCATAATGCCACACTAGGAGAATCTCTTTATAACATTGATCATATAGAGGAACATTAAAACTGTTCACCATGAATTATGCATTATGAATTAGGGACTGGAAAGAGCTTCTTATGTGATAAGAGATGGTGAATTAAGAATGGTGTGAAGTTCCAAAAGGAAGTTTCTGTTCATGACATTTAAAATGCTAGCATTTCCTTCTCTCGGATTGTAATTTCTACCTTTCGTTTACTATTCTGATTAGCGTATTTTATTGTACAAAGTGATTCACATCTTTTATTTGGTTTAAGAAGAATTAGAAATGCAGTAGGTATTGTTTTTGTTGGCTAACTGCTGGTAATGTCAGGTGAACCAATCATAAAAGTTGGAAAAGAAAGAAAAAATATCTGTTATATTTCAGGATTCTGTATTAAAGCATTGTCTCTCTCTTACTACAACTTACAGTAATGTTTATGTAGATATGAAGTCCATTTCAAACAAACTGTGGAAATACAATCGCTATCGCTACATCATGACCTACCATGAGAAGCTTTGGCTGCCCCCACCTTTCATCCTGCTCAGCCATGTTGTTCTCTTCCTTCGCTGTCTTTGCCATCATCAAGCTCCAAATGACCAAGAAGAGGGTGATGTTGGATTAAGTAAGTTTTCATTGGTGGGGCAGGATGAAGAGAGTAAAGAGTGGAGATCCGGGGTGAAAATACCCTGGAGCATTGCCAGTTAAATTCAGGGCATGCGATGTAAGGCTCTGGGAGTTAACTGACATTAGAGTATCAGCTGAGGATGTGGGTCGAAGTAAATACATCAATCTCATTGTGTGGTTGTAGTGCCTTTTGCCAAGATGAGCCGATACTTTGAAAGAAAGTAGTAGGTAGGAATAGAATCTCTGCTTGAGTATGTAAAGCTTTTATGAGTATGTCATTTGGAATACCTGTGTTTTTCTGATGACCTGGAAATTTATCAAAGTCACTCCTAGAGAGTAGTCACAATGATCCATTTCCCCATTTTAAAGTTGGAATCCAAATAGAAAGGAGTTACAGAAGGCTGTGTGGTCTAAGGGAAATAGAAAACAAGACGTTTTGCTTAACATATTAACCAGACTCATGGCTCTCTGGTTCTCTAATCTGCTGAGTATAGAGTGATTCTGAATGGATGTTTCATATGTTTAATCAATCTCAATCTCTCCCTCTCTCTCTCTCTCTCTCTCTCCCCACAAAGGTCAAGTCTACATAGTTTGAGTTTATCCTAGTTCATTTTGCTTAGTCATACCTTGATTGCATGATGACTGTCATACTGGCTGTCATGTTCCTTTTTGTGATTATACAGATCTTCTATAGTTTCTTTCAAGCAATCCCACAATCGATACCAGGCCCATTTCTAAATAATTCCTAGATATAAAGGAAATAGGTGGCATAAATCTATAGTCCTTTATCCCATTTCCTAAATCCAAAGTACCTCTGTGAAGTCTTTTTTCTTCATAAGTTGTGAAACGACTCATTTGGGCAGAAGTGGCTTCTGGGATGAATGTGAAGCCATTTATTCTCTTTATCCCATGTACTGTGACTATTCATTGATTTTGATGCAGGAATAGTAATGTGTTTGATTACAAGAGACTGCCTTAACTCCAAGTAGAGTTTTTTTGTTTTTACTTGTGGTATATGCACTCTTTTACTTTTCTAAAACTAGAAAATAAATTCTAAATTCTAAAACACATCTGGTTGCAAGAGTTTCAGATAAGGGGTTATGGAATATTTATACTTTTCAGTGAGTCCTTAGAAGGACAGGTGTTACTGTAAGATTGTCAGGAAATATGCTTTTGCTCCTGGTAGTTGGCTATGTGAAGTGTTTTTCTCCTCTTGAGTCTCTTTGAAAATTTATTTTTGATTTCCATTTCTTTCCACAAGAGATTCAGTCTTTATAAGGAAGCCGAAGCACAACTGAAGTTAAGTTATAGGCTTATAATTATACTGTGAATTTTAGGCTTGTAATAGAGTGTCATCCCAGGCATTGACTGCAGAACCATTGCAACCTAATGGTAGAGTGTGAGCCACTTGAGAGACCCTGGAATTAACTAGGATTTGGCCAGTTTTTCTAGCAGCATACCAATGAAACTTCTTGGCTCACCTTGATCTGGAATTGTAGGATGATTCTGGTATAAAACTCAAGTAAATTTTATGTTCATCTTTAGATCTGAAAATTCTTGAATTCTTGTGAGATTGCTTCCAATCCTCTGTATTGAGGATCCAGACCTTTGTATATGGGGTGGCAGTGCCACCTGGTGGACAGTCCCAGTGCTCTACATGCTACAAACCGCACCGGTCACTGGAATTGCTTTGTGGATTGTGTGCTCTCAAGAATTCACAGAGGGTTCAAATTATGACAATTGTAAAGAATTTTGCTCATAGGAGATTCTTTAATGCAAAGAGACATTTAGAGTTTCAGGGATACTGGATTTTTTTTAGTATTTGGAAGAGTTTTTCACACCATAAAATCAGAAAACATGGTGCACTTGAGTTGTGGGTGTATTTTGTGATTGAATATTGTGTTGTTTTTTTCTTTTTGCCACATATGGCAATTTTAAATGAATATTTTTGTCTTTCATGTTATTGAAAAATAATGGAACATTTTCACTTCTAATAAATTCTGGAGAACTAATGGTTCTTCCCCTGCCCCAATGTAAGTGAAATTACTGAAGGAAGATTCGAACTTTCCAATTTTATCCTTTTTCCAACATGACTTTTATATTTTCCAAGAATTGAAAACTTGCTTAAAATATGTATTTTCCTGTTAAGTCAGAGTGAGAACCTGAAAATTGCTTAAGTTTGACGAAGAATTGCTTTAACTTCAAAATATCACCAAATGATGTGTCTTTTAATGAGTTTAATTATAATTCTGTCAGGGAAGATGGGTAGCCTCAATTGGCTATTGACTAATAATATTATCTTCCTTAAACAGAAGAACTTAGTATATACAAAGTCAGTGTAACAAGTTAAAACTTTCTTATACTTACCAGCTTAATTAAAAAAAAAAAAAAAAAAAAAAACAACTTTGACTTCTAGCCTTGATTTTAACCTATAGGTTTATTCACTGTCATTTTGATAGATAAAACAGTTGGCAGGGGAAAAAAAAAAGACAACCCATTTTTAGGGAATCAAAAGCTACATGTGGATTTTCAACTGAGCCAGGGTTGGTTGGTGCCAGTAACCCCTATGTTCAAGGGTCAACTGTATCGTGGATTTTTGTTAATGTGTAAAAACATTCTAACCCAGCAGTTCTCAACCTGTGGGTCGCGACCCCTTTGGGGGTCGAACGACCCTTTCACAGGGGTCACCTAAGACCATCGGAAAACACATATCAGATATTTACATTACGATTCATAACAGTAGTAACATTACAGTTATGAAGTAGCCACGAAAATAGTTTTATGGGGGTCACCACAACATGAGGAACTGTATTAAAGGGTTGTGGCATTAGGACGGTTGGGAACCACTGTGTGAAAATATTAAAGAGAAAGTGTCAGTTCCACATTTGCCATCTCCAAATTCCCATGCCTGTTTATAGAACCATAAGAGGACCCAGACTTGCGTTTCCATTTGTGCCTACATATTGCTTCTGCCTTAAAACTAGTGATACAGTTTGACAGAGCAGCCAAATTTTATCATACAAGCTACAGCTTATCAAATTTCAACCCACAAATACATGTTATCAGCTTCCTATTACAGGTGAATTAAAAAAAAAAGTGAATAATGATTCTTCTGTGTACCATACTTATTTCCACAGAACTTTACCTGAGTAAGGAGGATCTAAAAAAACTTCACGACTTTGAAGAACAGTGTGTGGAAAAATACTTCCATGAGAAGATGGAACGTCTGAATTGTAGTTGTGAGGAACGAATCCGAGTGACATCAGAAAGGTGAAAGATATATTTTCCATCACCAAAATGCTACGCAAACCTGATTCTACTAGGATGTCTAAAAAAGTATACATAGCTACTTTCAAAATCCAGAGGTTTGGGTTCTCTAAAATGTTCTCTAGTAGCACATAATATGTATGTAATTAATGCATGTTTATTGAACATCTACTTTGTCTTAGTCACGCTTCTAGTTACTAGAGGTAAATGGTAAATACGAGACAAGAGTCCCTGACTTCATAGGACTTAACATTCTAGTGTGTACATGTGGAGGAGTGAAGGGGTTGAGGGACAAAAAATAAAGAAGGGAACAAGTAAAAAATATGTAATTTAATGTCAGATAGTAAAAGAGCAATGAAGAAAAAATAAAGTAGCATAAAAGAATGGAAAACAAGGGTGGTAAGGGATCTGCCAGAGATAGGGGTTGGGTTGAACGGTTTTGGGTAGTCTGGTACAGGAAGATTTGTCTGAGGTGATTGAAGAGGAGAGACTCAGGGAAGTGGGCCAGGTGGAGACATCTGGTGGCATGGCACACCTGGTGGAAGGAGTAGCAAATGCAGGCACTGGAGGCAGTGAAGTGTGTTCAGGAGCAGCAGGCAGGCCCGGAGAAGGTCAGTGTATCATGCTGGCTGCATCAGGTGTGATGAAGATGTCAAGATGCCTGACCAGCAGTTGTTGGGCAGTGGAGTTGGTGGCTGAAGTGGGTAAAGGGCGTAGAGAAATGGAGACAGAAATTATAGAAAGCTTTTAGGAGTTTTCCTGTGAAGGGAAGCAAGGGGTGGGGGTTTTGGGGACACGGTAAAGTACTTTTGTTTCATGTGGAGCTAATGACAGAAATGTGGGTGGCCCTGGAAATGATCCACCAGCAAAGGACAAACTGCAGGAGCAGGAGAGAGGAGGTGATTTGCTAAAGTGAAGTCCTGAAGGAGGGGGTTAATGGAGCAAGAGGCAGAGAGAGAATCCAGCCAGTGTGCAAGGGGATGCAGCTGGGGATGGGAACACAGTTCTCATGACAGAGTCACCAGCTGAAAGTGCCTGTGGGCATGTGGGATTTTGGGGGGGTCACTGCAGGAGACCATTCAGAAGTTTGAGAAGAGAGGAGATATGTCAGAGAGTGAATATATTCAGAAATTGTAGTAGGATCAAAGCTATTGTGGATGTACTACTAATTGTGGGTACATAGCGTTGTGTTAAAATATGGAGGACAGTATGTGCTGATATGCACTTTTTAAAACACAGAACTGTTCTCTTAACTGAAAGCAGATTGACAGAAGTTAAATGTGTTCCTTCATTTTTTACTATACATGGACTGGTCTATAAAATGTGGTACCTAATTATGTATGTATTTTTCTGATGTCCAAATAGATAGTTACTGAACCCTTACATATGGCTTTATTTAAAACTGAATCACAGAGAAGACAAGATAACAACCAGGGAGGAGGTCCTTAAAACCTCTCCCAGAAAACACAATTAAATGGCTGTCCAAGAGCCAAGAAAGAAAACCCTGAGTGACACAGTCACAACTGAGAAATCCATGCATCTCAAGAAAACACCTGAAGGTTGGAGAGAAGGAGCGAGCGGGAGAGAAGGGAGGGGGCAGAGATGGATTGTGACAGGACCCCATCACTGCTAACTAAAGGAACTAAAAAGAAATCAGTGGGCAGCATGATACACAGGAGGGAGGAGGACAAGAGGCCACAAGAGTGAAAGCCAGAAAGGTGGAATGCTGGGAAACCATGAGGGACCTTAAGAGACAAAGCTTGGGAGCCAGCCTCTGAAACTCTTAAGTAGCAAGAAAGCTGAACAAGGACTCTAAACAGCCACTGGCTGAAATAAAGCCCCAAGATACAGCATCTCAGCTCCTGGCACCCTCGCAGCCCACAATATGTGGCTATCCACAGAGCCGTGGTTCCTGGCCAAAAGCAGAGGCGTGCTGGCCACCCTCATGTGGCCCATGACATAGGTCCGTGGCTTTAGACTTGTGGCTGGCATGTGCTCGGTGCCCTCACTTGGCACTCTCGCAAGGCCTGGCCCATGGTGCGTGTGTACCCAGCGCTCTCGCGCACACCCAGTGATTTCGCAGGGCTGCTGGTTCCGGCCCATGGAGTGTACACACCTGGCAATCTCACAGGCCCTGTGGATTCCGGGCCATGGAGCATGCACATCCCTTGCCATTGCACAGCACTCTCGCATGGCCTGCATCCCCAGGCCCATGCTGTGCGTGCTCCCAGTGCCCTCATGCAGTGTACACTTGCGGACTTGGCCCTGAGTGGCTGCTGTATAGACAAATTACTGAAACATGCCCGGGGTAAAGCCCTAGAGATGGAAGAGAGGCAGATTTGACAGTGTTCACTCCAACCAACGAGAGTGGCCTCGGCCTGTATCCCATCAGCCTCCCCTGTCTCTCCCAGATTCCCCAGCAAGGGGCAGGAGGTGGAGCCACCCCAACGTGCATTTTGTTGGCCTCTCCCCTCTCCTACAGTCTCCTCAACGAACTGCAGGAAACTGGGGGACCGTGGATTGACGCGCCCCACCTCCAAATGCTGCTGGAGACCAGAGATAAGGCTTAAACACCTCCCCTCTCTCCCAAAACTTGCCCCCCCAGTGCCACCTAGTGTCTGCTCTATAGAAAGACACCACAAAAATACTAATCAATGAAAGAAAGAGACCTCCTGGGCTCTGCTGAATATGTCAAAGAAGAAGTACACAGCGGACTATATGAGTACCTTAGGATTTAAAGCTGCTCAGAAAGAAGATGAAAACTCTCCAGAAAAGGATCTCATAGACCTAGAAATTTCAGAACTAAGTGACAGAGATTATAAAGTAGCCATTATAAAGGCTCTGAGAGAAATGAAAACATACTGGCAGAACACTATAGCTGAGATGAATGACCTCAGAAAGGAAATCCATGAACAAAAAAAAAACAATTTAACAAACAAATTCAAAACATAAGGAAGAATGAGAGGGGAATTTGAGAGATAAATAATACAGTAAAAGAAGTGAGAAATGAAATAACTGCCATAGGAAACAGGGCCAACCAGATGGAGGAAAGAGTTAGTGATATTGAAGATCAGAACATGGAAACATGTAAGAAAGAGGAAGATAGGGAAATACAAAGGATTATAAGAAAATATTATGAAGGACTTTATACCACTAAATTTAACAACCTAGAAGAAATGGACAAGTTTCTAGAAACTTATAGCCTCCCTAGACTGAACCAAGAAGAACTGGATAATCTAAATAGACCAATCAATAGCAAAGAGATTGAAATAATCCATAATCTCCCTAGAGGCAAAAGCCCTGGACCAGATGGTCTCACCAACGAGTTCTAACACGCATTCAAAGAAGACTTTATGCCTATCCTCCTCAGACTCTTCCAAAAATTTGAAGAGGAACCAATACTTCATATCTCATTCTATGAGGCCAACATTACCCTAATACCAAAGCCTGGTAAAGACAATACAAAAAAAAAAAAAAAAAAAAAAAAAAAAAAAAAAAAAAAAAAAAAAAAAAAAAAAAAAAAAAAAAAAAAGAAAACTATAGACCAATATCTCTGATGAACACAGATGCAAAAATCCTGAACAAAATATTAGCAAATAGAATACAACAATGCATCAAAAAGATCATACATCATGATCAAGCGGGATTCATCCCGGGAGCACAAGGATGGTTCAACATACGAAAATCAATCAATGTGATACACCACATAAACAAAATAAAAGATAAGGACCACATGGTTATATCAATTGATGCAGAAAAAGCATTTGACAAAATACAACATCCATTTATAATCAAAACACTGAATAAAATAGGTATAGAAGGAAAGTATCTCAATATAATAAAGTCCATATATGACAAACCCTCAGCTAACATCATAATGAATGGGAAAAAGCTGAAGCCCATTCCCCCCAAATCAGGAACAAGACAGGATGCCCCCTGTCACCACTGCTATTCAATATAGTACTGGAAGTTCTAGCCAGAGCAATCAGGCAAGAGAAGGAAATAAAAGGTATCCAAATTGGGAAAGAAGAGGTCAAATTGTCACTATTAGCAGGTGACATGATCCTTTATATAGAAAATTTCAAAGATTTCACCAGGAAACGATTAGAAACAATAAATAAATACAGTAAAGTTGTAGGATACAAAATCAATGTACAAAAATCAACGCCAGTCCTATATATAAACAACAAATCTTCTGAAAAAGAAATTAAGGAGTCAATTCCTTTTGCTATCACACAAAAAAAGACTGAAATACTTAGGAATTAACAAAGAACATGACAGACTTATACAAGGAAAACTATAAGACACTTCTGAAAGAAATTGAAGCAGACACAAAGAAATGGAAAAATATTCCCTTTTCATGGATAGGAAGACTTAACATTGTTAAAACGGCCATTTTGCCCAAAGCAATCTACAGATTTAATGCAATACCTATCAAAATCCCACAATCATACTTTTATGAAATAGATAAAAGAATTATCAGATTTATATGGAACCATAAAAGACTTTGAATTGCCAAAGCAATACTACATAAAAAGAATAAGGCTGGTTGGTGGTATCACACTCCCTGACTTTAATTTATATTACAAAGCATCAATAGTCAAAACAGCTTGGTATTGTCAGAAAAACAGAAACATAGACCAGTGGAACAGAACTGAAAACCCAGAAATAAATCCAAAAATTTATGGACAAATAATTTTTGATAAAGGAGCAAAAAATATGCAAAGGGGAAAAGACAACCTCTTCAGTAGGTGGAGCTGGAAAAGCTGGGAAAACACATGCAAAAGAATGAATCTGAGCTGTGAACTCCCACCATATACAAATATTAACTCGAAATGGTTTAAAGATCTTCATATATGACCTGCAACAATAAAGTGTATAGAAGAAAACATAGGTACTAAACTTATAGACCTAGGGCTCAAGGAAGACTTCATGAACCTGACAGCAAAGGCAAGGGAAGTAAACATAAAAATAAATTAATGGGACAATATCAAACTAAAAAGCTTCTGCACAGCAAAAGAAACCATCAACAAAGCAAACAGATAGCAAACTGAATGGGAGAAAATATTTGCAAACAACACATCAGATAAGGGTGTACAATGTAAAATATATGAAGAACTAATATGACTTAACAACAAAAAAAAACAAACAACCCAATTAAAAAGTGGACAGAAGAACTAAACAGACACTTCTCCCATGAAGAAATACAAATGGCCAGCAGACATATGAAAAAATGCTCATCCTCATAACTATCAGAGAAATGCCAATCAAAACCACCATGAGATACCACCTCATACCTGTTAGAATGGCGATTTTTAACAAGACAGGATGTGGAGAAAAAGGAACTCTTGCACACTGCTGGTGGGAATGCAGACTGGTACAACCACTATGGAAGATGGTGTGAGGGTTTCTCAGAAAATTGAGAATGGAGTTACCATATGACCCAGCAATCCCCTTCTGGGGATCTACCCAAAAAACTTGAAAACCTTAGTCCGCCAAGACTTATGTACCCCAATGTTTATTGCAGCGCTGTTCACCGTGACCAAAACATGGAAACAACCAATGCGCCCTCAACAGATGACTAGATAAAGAAGCTGTGGTACATATACACAATGAAATATTACTCAGCCATAAGAAAAGATGAAATATTGCCATTCACAACAAAGTGGATGGACCTAGAGATTATCATGCTAAATGAAATAAGCCAGACAGGAAAAACCAAAAACTGTATGACTTCACTCATATGTGCAATATAAAACTGAAAGCAACAAAGAAAAAACCCATGGACACAATCAATAGTTTAATGTTGATTTGAGAGCAAGCGGGGAGGGGGTGGGAGAAGGGAGAGGAGGTGGGAAAGGGAGAGAGGGAACTAAGTATAAGGTGATGGAAAGAGAACTCACACTGGGTGGCGACCTTATACAACAAGTTGATGATGCACTGTAGAAGTGTACACCGGGAGCCTATGTAATTCTTGCTAACCAATGTCACCCCAATAAGTTTAACAATAAAAAACAAAACAAAGCAGGAAGACATAAAAAGAAAAAACCACCTGAATCACATTTAGAATGGTTCATTATGGGCATGTTGTATTTCTGAACTTCTCTATTGATACCACATTTATATGAATATGTGTTTAAGTAGCTGATTGAATTTCAGGTTTAATTTTAATATTGACAAAAATATTGAGTATCACATAAAGACGTGTGAGTCCACAAAATTCTATTTTGCTTTAATAATATCTCTAGGTCAGAGGTCTATGAGCTTCCCTTTCCCTCCTCCACACATTCTGCCCATTTTTACAACTATGCAAATTGAGTCGTATGGGCCAATATGATTCTGAGTTTTGTATGACACATACCCAGATAGAGGTTTATAGAGCAGGGATGGTGTCCTGCCTCTGCCACTTTACTAGCTGTATGTCCATGGAAAAATTTACTCTGGGCCTTTGTTTTCTTATCTGTAAAATTGCCATGGAAACAGACTTACCTCTTAGAATTGTTGTGAGGATTACATGAGATTATACAGATGAACTATGTGGCAGAATGCTGATAAAAAGTAAGGGTGAAAGTTATCTATTAGTATGTAAAAATAGGTTCCCAAAATTTTGAGTATAGTGGGAATCCCCATGACACACGTGGAAAGCACTTCCAGCTAATGCATCCCTAACTCAGAATCAGTGGTCTGACCCCTGGCTGCATATTAGAATTACCAGGGTTTTTTCAAAAACCAAGTTATAAGAGAACAATTAAGTCAGAAATCCCTGGAGTACAACCTGGACATCAGTAGTTTTCAAAGCTCTCCAGGGTAGTCCAGTGTGTGACCAAGGCTGAAAACCAATTCTTCCAAAATTTTGAGTATAATTTCTTTTAAAATAAAACTTGCCTTTTTGTTGCAAATGGCAGTATTTCATCTTTTCTTATAGGTGAGTAGTATTCCATTGTGTATATGTACCACAGCTTCTTTATCCAGTCATGCATCACAGTGTACTTTGGTTGCACTGTGAACAGCGCTGCAATGAACATTGGGGTACATAAGCAAAATAAGCCAGACAGAAAAAATAAAAAACTGTGTGACTTCACTCATATGCAGAATATAAAACTGAAAGCAACAAAGAAAAAACAAACAAACAAAAATCTATGGACACAATGAATAGTTTAATGTTTATTCGGGGGCAAGGGTGGAGAGGGTGGGAGAAGAGGGAGGGGTGGGAAAGGAAGTGAGGCAGCTAAATACATGGTGATGGAGAGAGAACTCACACTGGGTGGTGAACTTATAATGCAACAAATCGAAGATGCACTGTAGCATTATACACCGGGAACCCACGTAATTCTTGCTAACCAATGCCACCCCAATAAGTCTAACAATAAAAAAAAAAGATAAAGATCATAATAGATGATACAAATTCCCTTCCACACTTTAAGAAAAGGGGAATAAGTAGATAAGATAGGATCAAGATAGCCTCCCCCACCCCTAAGATTAAAAACAAGGCATGCAGAGCCCCTTACTTTACACTATAAACTAAGAAAGGATTTTAGGTGGTCAGTGATATGGACGGATTTACCTGCTAGGCAGATGCCTTCGATTATGGTATGGATTTGAGGAGTCAGAACTGAGAACAGGACGACCACCTGTGAAACTGATGCAGCAGATGGATGAGTCCCAAGGATTGGTGGTAGCGGAATTGTAAAGAGGGTATCTTGGCTCTTTTGGGCTACTATAACACAGTATCACAGACGGGGTGGCTTACAAGCAGCAGGAAGTTATTGCTTACCGTTGTGGAAACTGGACATCTGAGGTCGGGGTGCCACCATGGTCTGGTGGTGGGCCCTCTGCTGAGTCACAGACTTGTAACCTCACATGAGGGAAGGGGCTAGGGAACTCTGTGGGATCTCCTTGACAGGACAATCTCATTCAAGAGCAGTCTACCCTCATGACCTCATCATCCCAAAGGCCCTATCTCCTAATGTCACATTGGAAGGATAGAATTTCAACATGTGATACTTGGTGGGACATAGTTATTCAGACTGTAGCAGAGGGGATGAATGGACATATTTAGAAAGAACCATCGTGAGGTGAGTTAGGGACTGGTTGTGGTGAGCTAAGTAAGGGAGAGGATGGAGTTGGGGATGCCTCTTAGATCTATAGCGGAGGTAATGCAGTGAAAGGTGGCACCACCAAGACAAAGAACTTACAAAAGGCATGGGGGTGGGAGGAAAGCAGTGAGTTTTAGATTTGTTGAGTCTGAGAAGCTTGTGGCACATTTAGCCAGAGATGTCTGGGGCCTGTAGGTGTGTGATCAGAAGCCCTGGGGCAAAGTTTGAAATGGACAATAAGTTTTGGGGTCATCTACTTACTGTAAAAAAATAAAACTATGATGGAGGAAATGATTATATCCAGAAAACAACTACAGTGAAGAAACTCAGTGGACTGAGGGGTATAACCCTGAGAGGTGCCAACACCTATACAATGAACCGAGGAAGAGGAATTTATGGAGGAAGTTAAAATGAATTAATCAGAGGAGTACATATAAAAAAACCCCAAAAACCTAAGAGAAGGTAGTATTATGAATCAAGAGAATACAGAGTGAAAACTTTAGAACCATTTACAAACAAGTAATTCAATTATAATAATAAAAACCCTAATACCATTAATCATCGTAGACAATTATGTTCCTTTTGAATATATGTTTTGGAGATTTGGGTAGAGAAAGATTGGAAGGTACATGGGTATGTAGCTTCTGAAAAATATTCTAGATACTTTCAAGGGTTCTAGAATTTGATTATGAAGCTCTAATTTAACTTCAAAACATAATTGATGTTCCCTGTTGATACAGCTATTTTATCAGCCCTTCTTTTACTTGATTATTCTTGTTGATGTAATTTCTGGAGAGTTCACAAATGAGGTAGGGGAGGGAGGGAAGACCATTTTTCTGAGGTAACTGAGCAGTCATTTGCAGAGGGAGGGAAAGGAGATTAGGAAGATATTTGCATGTTGGCCTACCTCTAAAGAAGAGATCACCTTGTCTTTACAGAATTAAATGAGTTGTGAAAGTAGGAAAAGAGAGCCCAGTAAGGCTGTTTTATATCTTACTTTCTCTATTTAGAATGTTGGTTACTTTTTGACCTAGTAGTAAGCCAGCACTTTCCTCTCTGTTCTGTGGAGTAGGGTATTAATTAGGTATTTCTCCATATTAAACTTTTTTGGGGTACATTGTATTTGGGAAATGTTGCATTAAAAAAAAGTTTAAACACTTTAACCTAAAGTGCATTGTGACTCAGTAGACAGTTACAGTTTGAGCAGGTCCTGCTACTACTCAGCTATGAAACATTATTGAGGGTCATTTGTGGCCAAATACTTCCCCGCATGGAAACATTGATGTAATTCATTTAACACTTCATAGGACTCTAGGACCTCTGAAAGAACTTTGCCTGGATCCCAGATGGGTTGCTGAGAGGTACTGGAGTGCAGTGGTTAGTGCCATTGAATATGGAATCCTACTGTTTGGATCTGAAGTCTCTCTGTCACCGAGAGACTGGCCATATGACCTAACCACTTTTCATAAAACAATGAATAGTAATGCTTACTTTACAGGGTTGTTATGGGGATTAAATAAAATAATAATGTAGAGCCTTTGTAAAATGCCTGGCATATAGTACTCAGTGAATATTATAATTGTTATGATGATTATCATTATACTTGTTATAATCTCATTTTAAAATATCTTCTCCCAAGGTCCACAATCAAACAATAACCATCCTGGTCTTCCCTCCACCCACAAACCTTGAACAGGGGAAATTAAAATGATAAGAATTTATTTTACATATCAGGATGACTGAAAGGCTAGATTAAATTAATGTAGTTTGTGGTCAAGGAATATAATTAAAGTATGTTTCATAGGACATAATGCTGTAGAAAATAAGTGCCTATAAAAGCAGGAGGACTGGATCTGAGGGTGACCAGGTTATTTGTCTAACAGGTCTTTATTATAGCATGTTACCTGTTGCTGTGAATAGTTGCTGGTTTCTATTGTATCCATTTGATGTGACTGCTGTTAATGGAACTTAATGAGTCTCCATTACTGCTGTTCAGGCTACTGTTTTTGAATTAGATGAAACAGTGCACTAGATGGAGAGGCTCTAATTAAGCATATTTGGAAAGGAATATATAGATAGTGTGTTCTTTCCCTCATCAGCCTTGCCAATTCTAGTTTTGCAGGTTCCAGAAGGTCATGAAGCATTTATTAAGCCTCTATTGAGTTATAGAAGTCAAATTCTATAGCAAACACAAGAAAGAGACAGTTCCACCCACATAGACTATAATGAAAATGGAAAATACCATCCTCTTTATTATTTAATCCCTATGTGCAAAGCTCCCAGAAAAAAGAAAAGGAAGATTTCTCAATCTATGGGACTGCAGGGGATCTCGAGAGAGGCGATGTCTAACACTGGGAAGGGCTTGCTACAGCACAGTGCTAAACTCTTCGTGGCATAATCACTGCTTTTCCCAGCCCCCCCAAATAGGACTGGGGATCATTGTTTATTTCTGCATGTAGTCACATCAGCAACTAATCTGTTGGTTAGATTCTCTCCCTTGCTGTTTTTACTTTATTCCTATTTACTAAAGATTTTCATTCTTAAGAAATTGGGTTGTATATGTTCTTTCCTTCAAATAAAAGAATAAAATAGGGAAAGAAAAGAAAGAACCAATGTCATAAGCCAGAGTACACTGTGAAAATGTTGATCCTTTCACATTTAGTCTTTCTCATATATATATATGAGAAATTATATATGTGCAAAAATTATACATATATTTATTTATTTATATCATAATACTTGTGTTTTGTCCCCCTTTATACATCAAAAACAGTTCTTCAAATTTGTTAAACGTTCTGTGCAAAAGTTTTAAAACTTTTATTGTTTCTCTACTTGCAAAGGTTTTATAGCAAATTTAAAAGTATATAATGAAGAACCTAACAGACACCCAACCTACCACCAGAAATAGCCAAAGAAAATGACTATTAACACTATGAGTATGATTTTTAAAGACTTCATAATATTCTATCTCATAATGTCAAGAAAATCTGTATGCTTTAGCATAGTGAAATTATAGCCTCTTTATATAAGTTGCCTAGTTGAATATCCCAATATTGCATCCTTGTCTGTTTACCTAGTGAGGTTGTTTCTTTATCTTTTGTATTTGATCTTTTGTGAATTGTCTGTTCATGTCCTGCGGAGTCTTTGTAATTTCTTTTCTGCAACAGTTTGTAAAAGCTTTTGATTTATTAATTACAAACACCTCATTATATTTGTTAGAATAATTTCCAACTTATTTTTTGTTTTAAAATTTTTATGTGTATGTGTTCATTTTTATGTAACCAAATTTGATATATTTTGTAATTTATTGCATTCATTGTTAAGCTTATATAACTGTATTAGTTTCTTATGATTGCAGTAACAATGTACCAGAAACTGAGTCTTACAAGAACAGAAATTTATAGTCTCATAGTTCTGGAGGTTAAAAGTCCAAAATCAGTATGTTGGCAGGGATGTGATTTTTCTGATGGTTCTAGCAGGGAATCCTTTCTACCTCTTTAGATTCTGGTGTTTGTTGGTAATCCTTGGTTCCTTTGTTTGTACATTTATCACTCTAGCCATATGTCTTTACATCATCTTCCCTCTGTGTCCAAATTTCTCTCTTTATAAGGACACCAGTCATACTGACTCACCCCTATGACCTCATTTTAACTTGATTACTCCTGTAATGATCCTATTTCCAAATAAGGTCACAATCTGGGAGTGCTGGGGGTTAGGACTTCAACGTTTCTCTTTTGAAGGACACAAAACAAAACCCATTCCCATGAAGAGATATTTACAGATCAGTACTAATCAACATTTTCTTTATTCTTTCTTTCTTTCTAAATGAAATCATTCCAATTTTAGTATATGTGCTGCGGAAGCAAGCACTCTAAATGAAATCAATTGTTACATTTAATTTGATGCTACTTGCAATTTACTTTTTTACTTGCATAGCTGAAGATGTCTTTTGTTGCTTTTATGTGAATTAGTGGTGGGACATCATAATGTTGGATTAAAGTATTCAAAATAATTTAAAAATTTTGCCTCAGGTTTTCTCTGAATGTAGGTCTCTTAGTGCAGGTTTTATTTGAAACTTGGGAAACCAATTTTAACTGTAGACTTGGAAATTCTTTTTTAAGACCTATAAATTTTTTTCTAATTACGTATTTGGTTATTGCTTCTGTCTTGTCATTCTGATTCCTACTTCAGGACTCTTTTTCTCTACCAAATTGACACAGCACTTGCCAGTAGGAGATATTCTAATTTTTGTCAGATAAATTAATGAATATACGAGTATGAAGGAATACAAATGGGCTGGTTGGTGAGATGATTGAAGGGTTAACTAGCAGGAAGCTGAGATGTAGTTCTGAAATATTAAAGAGTAATAATGGCTAGAAATGTAGATTTGTATTTCTCCCACATGGGGGTGGTAGTGGGAATTATAGGACTGGGTGAGATTACCTGGGATGAGAGTATCCACTAGACAGAGAAGATGGCAGAAGACGTACCTAACTTTGGGGAGCAGCATAGGCCAAGGAGCCACCTAAGGATGCAAGAAAGACAGAAAGAGAATAAGGCAAATGCCCATTGCATGCTTAATGAGTATATTGGTTTTCTCCCTCCCTTTACTATTAGGGTGACAGAGATGTACTTCCAACTGAAAGAAATGAATGAAAAGGTATCTTTTATAAAGGACGGCTTACTGTCTTTGGACAGCCAGGTGGGACACCTGCAGGACCTATCTGCCCTGACGGTGGATACCCTAAAAGTCCTTTCTGCTGTTGATACCTTACAAGAGGATGAGGCTCTCCTGGCCAACAGAAAGCGTTCTACTTGCAGAAAACGTCCCCACAGCTGGAGCAATGTCATCTGTGCGGAGGTTCTTGGCAGCATGGAGATCTCTGGGAAGAAGAAATACCAGTATTTTAGTGTGCCTCCTTCCTTGCTGCGGAGTTTGGCCAGAGGCTGGCATTCCCCAAGAGTGCAGAGGGAACCCCTTCTTGAGATTACGGACAGTCAGAGAGAGACTTCAAATTTAAGCAATGCCCAGGAAGAGCAAGAAACTGAAAATAGTATAGTGGCTTCTAGGGTCTCCCTTGACGGACAAGCACACTCAAAGTATGGCAACTTTCTTCTGGTCCCTTCTCATCTAAAGCAAGTTCCATTTTCTGCAGAAACTGGCTTGTCTCTGTCTAGACCATCTGTGGAAGCAGGTACAGGTGTGCTGGCAACTGAACAGGTCATCCAGCGTGAGGTCCCTGTTCATCTGACTTGGCAGACCCCAGTTGTCTCAGATCCAGGCTCAGTGGCTGAACCCAAGGAGCAGTATGAGCCCATCACTCAAATACCAGCCAGCCAGGACGGTGGAGAACAAGTTCTACCCTCTGTGATTTGCACGCCTACACCCATGAAAGTGACCTCCCTCCCTTCCCAACCTGAGAGCATGCGAACTGGAGATGGATATGTGAACTGGGCATTTTCAGAAGGTGATGAAACTGGTGTGTTTAGCATCAAGAAAAAATGGCAAACCTGTGTGGCCTCCACTTGTAACAGTGACTCCAATCAGAGTGAACAATGCCAGAGGCAGACCCTGGGCAGATCCCTGTCTGATAACTCAACAAAATTGGTCCACAGTAGCGATTGCTCAGAGGTGGGGCCAGGGCTCCAGCCAAACACAGCCTTTTGGATCAATCCTCTCCTCAGAGACAGGCCCTTCCTTAGGAGTCATGGTTTGAAATTCCACAAGGAAGAGAAATTGAAGATCTGTAACATTAAAAGTAAGAAGTCAATTTTTTTTTTAAAGCTGGTATTAAATTCTTTGTGTTGCTACTATTTAAAAACAAGTCTGTGACTTTGGACTGCATTCTGGTTTTCCCCATTTTCTCAATCCTTTCTGTACAACAAAATAGTTCTCTGTACTATCTTAAACTTTTTCATGTAAACCATTTCCCTTACAGATCTTTCAAGATCCCCAGAGTCAGGGCAGACAGCATGGATGAAAGCAAAAATGTTAACCAAACCTAGGAGATTGTCAAAGAAAAAGAAGAAAACACAAGGACTACAGGTCCCAGTAAGTGTCTTTTGCTTTTGGCAATTGAGATAGTAGCCAATCTTAGTTTGTTTTCTCTTTAATCTAAAGTGCCACATTCACAAAATAACATGTATTGGAAGAAGTGCAGATATAAATTTAAGAGTCATTGGAGTGGATATGCCACAATTCGTTTATCAGCTTACACGTTGGAAGGACATTTGTCTTATTTTCAGTTTTTGGCTATTCCAAAGTTGTTATGAACGTTTGTGCACAAGTCTTTCTGTGGACGTATGTTTTAATTTTTCTCTGGTAGATGTTTAGATGGGGAATGTCAGTCGTATGGTAAGCAGTTGGTTAATTTTAGAAGACACTTCCCACCTGATTTCCAAAGTGATTGTACCATTTCACATTCCCACCAGTTTATGAGTGTTCCCAGGAATCTACATCTTGATCTTCCTTTTAAGTTTAGCCAGGGCAGTGGGTGTGTGGTCCACTTGTATTCCAAAGTGACTAGTGCTGCTAGGTATCTTTTCTTTTTTTGTGATGTGTCTGTTCAACATTTTGTCCAATTTAAAAATTGGTTGTTTGTCTAATTATTAAGTTGTAAGAGTTTATCTATATCTATATCTATATCTATATCTATATCTATATCTATATACGCACACATACAGATATAAGCCCATTGTAGGATGCATTTTGAAATGTTTTCGGTTAGTGACTGGCATTTGACTTTTCATAAATGTCCTTTGAAGCATATACATTTTGATTTTGAATCAAGTTCAATGTTTTATTTTTTCATTTGTCTATGCTTTTTATAGCATATGTAAAATTTTTTTTCCAAATTCAGATCACTGAGTTTGTATTTTATTTTCTTCTATAAAAGGAGTTTTATAATTTTATTTTCTTCTATAACAGGAGTTTTATAATTTTTGCCCTTGTATTTAGGTCTAGCACTCATTTTGAGTTAATTTTTGTACATGGTGATAGGTAATGATTGAAGTCCTGTCCTTTTATCTTTTCTTCCTTCCTTCCTTTCTTAAACACAGATATCAAATTTTTCTTCCTATTTTTCTTTTTGGTAAAAAGATTATCTTTTTTCTATTGTGTTACAATAGAAAATTAACTGAGCATTTTTGGAAATTAATTTACCAAAAATTAATTGACCATAGTGTGGATCTATTTCTGGGCTTTGTTCTGTTGCATTTATTTATGTCTATTTTTATGCCAAGGTCATGTTAGTTTGAATACTATAGCTTTATAATAAGTCTTGAAATCATGTATTGTAGGTCTGCCAATTTTTTCTTCTTTTTCCAAGTTTTAGGAATTCTAGGTTTGTTTTTTGTTTTGTTTTGTTTTTTTATTTTCACATAAATTTGGAATCAACTTGTCAATTTTCACAGAGAAGCCTTCTGGGGGAGTGGAATTGCTGTGAATCAATTTGGAAGAATTGACATCATAACAATACTAATTTTCTGATTCATGAGCATGACATATCTCTGTGTGTATTTAAATCTTTAACTTCCCTCAGCAATGTTTTGTAGTTTTCAGTATACAGGTCTTGTGCATGATTTTTAAAAAAGGTATCTAAGTTTTAATATTTTTTATTTTATTAGAAATGCAATTACTTAAAAATTTATATTTCTGATTATTTGATGGTATATAGACATATGAAGTCTGGAAAGTATGCAGCCATGTAATATGAAAAATAGAGGCATTTATGGCTGGATTATTTCTGGACAGCCCTTGATTGATTTTACATCCTACAACCTTGCCAAACTTATTTATTTTGAGTATTTTTTGTTGCTTCTTTAGAATTTTCTATATAAAAGATTATGTTTTCTACAAATGAAGATAGTTTTACATTTTTCCTTTCAAACCTGGATGTGTTTTATTTCCTTTTCTTGCCCAATTACACTAACTAGAGCCTCTAGTACAACATTGAGTAGAAGTGGTGAAAAAGTTATTCTTTCCTTGTTTCTGCTCTTAGAGGGACAGCATTTAGTCTTCTGTCAGTAAGTATGATGTTAGCTATAGGATTTTATAGATGTCCTGTATCAGGTTGAAGAACTTCCCTTTTGTTTCTAGTTTTCTGAGAATTTTTATCATTAATGGATGTTGGCATTTGTCAAATGCTTTTTCTGCATCTACTTATATGATCAGATGATTTTTCCATTTCTGTGTTAATATAGGAATCATGTTAATTAATTTTATAATGTTAGAATTAATGTTAGAATATTAAATCAACCTTGCTAGAATGAATCCCACTTAGTTATGATGTATTCTCTTTTTTTATATAGTGTATTTATTTTGCTAAAATCTCGGTAAGATTTGTTATTTAATTCTGGAGGACTATTTGTCTTTAGATCTCTTTTCTTGTAATCTGTTTGTCTGGTTTTGGTATCAGGGTGATGCCAGGCTTATTGACTGAGTGGGAAGTATTCCCTCTTTAGTTTTCTGGGTGAGTTTGTATAGAATTGATATTATTTTAACTTTATTTGGTAGAATTAACCAATGAAACCATCTTTGTGGGAAAGTTTTAAACTGCAGATTAAATTTCTATTATAGACATAGGCTCTTCAGGGTATCTGACTCTTTTTGAGCGAGCTTTGTAATTTTCAAAGAATATGTCCATTTCATCTATGTTGTTGAATTTATGTATAACTTTTTGTAGTGTTATCTAATTATCTATTTACTGTCTGTGGAACATGTAGTGACATTCCTTCTTTCATTCCTAATATTATAATTTATTTTATTATTTTTTTACTTTTGAGACTTTATTTTTCAATTACATTTGACATACAATAATATAACAGTTTCAGGTGTACAGCACAGTGATGAATCATATATATAACTTACTAAATACTCATTCTGATACATCTGGTTCTCCCCTGACACCATACACAGTTATTACAATGTTATTGACTGTATGCCCTATGCTGCACTTTACATCCCTGTGACTCTTTGTACTTCCTGATTTTGTCATCTTTTTTACCCACCCTTCCAGCTCTCTTCCCATCACTCCAACAAATCTAGTACCCATCTGACACCACACAGAGTTACTGCAGCCTTATTGACTGTGTTCTCATGTTATACTTTATGTCCCCGTTATTATTGCCTTGTAACAACCAAACTGAACTTCTCCATCCCTTCCCCTTATTTTACCCACTCTCCCATCCCTCCTCCCATCTTAAAGAAGTCCCTTTAGTGTTATTTGTAGTACAGGTTTGGTGGTGATGAGCTTCTTTAGCTTTTTCTTATCTAAGAAGCTTTTTTTCTGTACTTCAATTTTGAATGCTAGCCTTGCTGAATACATTAATCTTGGTTGTAGATCCTTGGTTTTCATCATGTTGAATATTTTCTGCCTTTCCCTTCTGGCCTGCAAAGTTTCGAATGAGAAATCAACTGGTTAAGTGGGTGTCCCCTTATAAGTTACTACTTGCATCTCTTGCTGCTTTTAGAATTTTCTCTTTTTCTTTAACTTTTGCCATTTTAATTATGATGTGTCTCGGTGTGTTCCTGTTTGGGCTTATTTTGTTTGGGACTGTCTGTTTCCTGGACTTGTATGTCTATATCCTTCACCAGGTTAGGAAAATTTTCAGTCATTATTTTTTCAAGTAAGTTCTCAATCCCTTGCTTTTCCTCTTCATGTCCTGGTAGTCCTATGATGCGAAGGTTGTTATGCATAATGTTGTCCCAGAGGAGTCTCAAACCATTCTCATGTTTTTGGATTCTTTTTTCTATTTGTTGTTCTGATTGGGTGTTTTCTACTGGCTTTTCTTGCAAATAGCTGCTCTGTGCTTCTGCTTCATCTAGTCTGGTGACTCCTTATATTCCATTCTTCATTTCAGTTACTGTAATCTTTATCTCTGCCTGGTCCTTTATCACGGTTTGTATGTGTTCCTTTATGCTTGCTGTTCCTCTGTTGAAATTATCATTAAGTTCCCTGAGCATTTTTATAATCATTGTTTTGAGCTCTGTCTCTGGTGGATTGTTTGTTCCCATCTCTCGTACTTCGATGTTTTGTTGTTTGAATTTATTTTGAGCTCCCTTTCTCTGGTTTCTCATCCTGGCAGCTTCTCTATTTGTAGACATTCTGCTCCTTAACCTGACACTCGCTGCTGCAGTTTCTTTGGTGTTCACTGCTGATGCTGGGTGGGCAGAGGTCTGGAAGTAGAGGCAGCCAGGGTTCATGCCTTTGTTTTCTTCTGGGGGCTGAGCACCACACAGGTAGTATGGGCGTAATTACAACTGAGCTCATGTACTAATAACTGGCTTTTGCTTATTGTTTTGTAGTTTATCAGTTTACCCCATTTCTTCTCTGCCCCTGGGAAGTATATAAGGAACCATTATTGGCCATCTATTATTTTAATAATGAAGGGAAGGGGACTCATAGACATTCATTAATTTGTGAAAGTTCATATAGCTTCTAACTGACAGAATTAGAATTTCAACACAAGTTCTTTGGGAGCCAAGCCTTAGGTTTTTGTTTTGTTTTTCTTTTTTTTGTTTTTTTCTCTATACCAGTGGTTCTCAAACTGTGGTCTCCTATTAGCATGGAAACTTACTAGAGAATCAAATTGAATCACAGATTCTGCAGGTGGGACCCAGTAATCTGTGGTTTAACACAGTCCTGGGTAAGCTGAGCAACGCACCATTTTAAATGGGAGAGAAAACAATGGTACTATTCCGTTTCAAGTGGTACATATGGTCAGCCTACTGACACCTTGAATTTTGCCCAGTGGAACTAGGCTGACCATATGTACCATTTGAAATGGGACAGTACCATTGTTTTCTGTCTCATTTGAAATGGTACATCTGGTCAGCCTAGTCCTGGTGATTCTCAGGCGTACTCAAGTTTGAGAACCCCTGCTCCCCACCCCTGTCTCAATCATGACTGCAAATAGAAAAGTCACATGGATGCTCGTGAACAGCCACCAGGAGTGAGGGGTGTTCAAAGCTTCCTAGGGGATTCTAATGCGCAGCCAATGTTCACAACTGCTGCTCTTCACTATGATACCTCTATTAATGTGACTCAGTGTTTTCAGATTAATGTCACTGTGTTCCAATGAGTGTCTTTCTCTCCAGATCATAACAGTCAATGCCTGCTTTCAAAGTGACCAATCAAATTCAGAGCCAGGAGAAAATAACATCTTAGAAGAAGAATGCAGGAAGAACTGGCTGACCGTGTCCAAATTTAGTCAGTTAAGTATGTAATGGTCTACACTTTTGGATCCCCAAAACTCTGGCAGAGGCTCCTCAGGCTATGGTCTTTAGACCACTGGTGGTCCTTTCCATTCTTTCAAGTGGAGATGAGGAAGTGAGAGGCTGACAATACCCTTCTAGCCCTTTTCTGTTTTTAATTTTTATGAAAGTGACAAAATTTTCATTTGTTTAATGGAAGAGTTGTCAGAATCCAGAAAAAAAAGTTAAGATTTTGATAGTATTTTATATTCAGAGCTGTGAATGTGCCTCAGTATTCCTTTAGTCTGATTTGTAGGGTAGTGTTTGTCTAATTCTATAGTTTTAAGCTTCATGTGACATAGATATGGACACTACACAGGGCTTGGTGGATTGAGTTGAGTTATTACTGCTGACAAATAGTGTTTATTCCATGAGCAAGTGTCCCTTTAATTTAATAATAATAATGGTATGTGTAGAAGATAGAAGATGGGTCAATCAGCTAAAAATGAAGACTATGATCTAGGTATAAAATGTGAAATAAGCCTGGGCAGATCATGAACAGAACTGAGAGCAATGATCAGAACTTTGAACTTCTTGCATTAATGAGAAAATTTACTAACTGTTGCCCAACCAAGGGTCAATGACCAAGGCTGCTTCTCAACATCGTACAATGTATAGGCAGCCTCATCCCTTAACAAGGAGTTAGCAGCCTGAAATGTCTGTGTCCAGGTTAATAAACCCTGATTTGCATTTTAAAAATAACCAATTATCTGTTAAATCACTGAGACTCACGTGGGCTCTAAGCCAAAAGAGACATTAGAAATTAAATTACTTAAAACACCCTCAATTTACAGATTTGAGTTGAGAGCTTAATGGTCTTGCCTTAAAACACACAGTTTAGTAGAGTCCATAATTTTGAAGAAATCAAATCCTGTACTTAAAGATGTGATTCTAGGACCAATTATAAATGCATTCATTTTATTTATTAATGTACATTTATAGTATATATATTATTTTAAAAATTAATTGTCTGATATTTAGGTTATTATATATCATTCTTAAATTATTTAAATTCTCTTTTTTTATTGAGGTATAAATGACATATAACATGTGTAAGTTTCAGGCGTACAACATAATGATTTGATATATGTATGTATTGTAAAATGGTTACCAACAACAAATTTTCTTAATGTCTATCACCACACATAATTAACAACTTTTTCTTTTTTTGTGATGGGAACTTTTAAGATTCAATCTCTTAGCAACTTTCAAATATACAATACAGTATTGTTAACCATATTTACCATGCTGTACATTACATCCCCAGGACTCATTCATTTTATAATGTTTGTACGCCTTGACCTTCTTCACCCATTTCACCCACCCTCCTCCACCAAATAATTTAAGTTCTTTCCAGTCAATTTAAAACAGAGAAAGATGCAG
This sequence comes from Lyroderma lyra, assembly GCA_004026885.1. Classification (NCBI taxonomy): domain Eukaryota; kingdom Metazoa; phylum Chordata; class Mammalia; order Chiroptera; family Megadermatidae; genus Lyroderma; species Lyroderma lyra. Next base: position 79,717 of record PVJL010002091.1, read on the forward strand.
GTGGCAGGAGGAGTCTTGGAAAGAATCTCATTAAGTCGATGATCAGAGGGGAGAGAAGACATAGGGAAATAATCCAGGTGCCTGGCTAATCTGAGGAGGCAAGGAAGCCCATTATCTTCCTTGAAACACATCCTGGGTTGAGAACCTTTTTTTTTTTGAAACATGTCTGAGTTGAGTTAACTAAAAAATAATTTAAAAATAAATACAAGCTTGAGGAGAGGGAGATGACCTGTAGGGAGCTGTCTTTAAACAAAAATAAACTTCTGAGTAAATTAACAGTGAAAAGGAAAAGTAAAATTTTAGCTTTTCCTATAGGTATTAATTATAATGCTGTGCTATTATTGGAACCATAATTGTCATAATTATGTGCTATTACAAAGAATATCACTTATGGAATTTTGTGGTTTTCCAATAGGATTTTTATACTTCTTGTATACTTCTTTTTTCCAGCACAAAATCATTAAGGAACAAAAATACAACTGTTATCTACTACATTTAGTTAATAAGTATTATTCTCAGAATTACTCTAACCACTAAACTTGTATGTCAGTGACTCTGTAGGTACTAGATATAAAAAATGTAATAATGATTCTTGTCATCCTTTTTAAAAAAGGTCTAAAAATTAAACATATTTGCTGGCATTCCTTTCTTTTTTTGTTTTGCTGTTTTTTTTTTTTTTTTTTTTAGCACCCTACTATGATGTCTGCAATTAAGGAAGTATTCCTAACAATTTGGAACTAAATTTTCGCTTATTTTAAATAAAAATGTTGATACTGGGGTGCAGAGGAATGCGTTGTTATTAGAGAATAGAAATAGGATATACACTTTCAACCAGTTGAAAAAGAAGACAAGGGAATCTTGGTAAAACTAGCTAAAAAGAGAAAAAAACTATATTCAAATTTAGATGAATGCACTGTGTTCAGATCTTTCTATTTGGGAACTGTGATTTGGATGCAACACATTTTCATGTATTCTCTAATTTTCTTCCTTTTAACAAGGTCTGGAACCTACTACATATCAGAAAAGGAAAACTAAAGAAATTGAAAGGCATGTTATCCAAGCCAGTGATTATTTAAAGCAGTCTCAAGAGGTAAAAACCTTTGTTAAAGAAGTGTTCATGCTCACACCACTTCTCTGACTTCTTGACTTTGTCCATTTGCCTTCATGTCCCTTAACTGGCTTCTACATATTACACTGAAATCTTTACTTTCAATACTTGCTCAGTTTTTTTCATCCCTCCCCCTTTATTCTTTCCTTGTTTTTCTTTATGCAGTTTATCTATTCACTGAATAATTTATTCTGGGTATTTTTAGCATGAAAGAAGGAATCCAGGAAATTTTGAAACTGTTTTCAAATATATGAAAGTTGCCATGTGGACGTAAATTAAGATATTTTCAATACGCTTTTAAGGGGTACAGCTAGAATCAACATATAGAAGCTACTGGGAAACAGATTTCAGCCCAATTTGAAGAGGAATTTTTAGCATGTGGAGCTTTCCAAGGATGGAATGGCTTATTTCTGGAAGTCCTCAGTTCCTCACTCAGTGTGGTTAGTCAAACTGGCTGAGCACACCTCTTTGCCTATGTGCTGGAGCCTCCTTGGGATTCGGGCATTGCATAGTAAAGGACCCTCACTGATTCCCCAACATTGAGCTGCTCCAACCTTGCAGTCTGTTTTTCTTACCGTCTGTTATACAAAAATGTGTCTGTCTTACTGCCATCCCCCATGTGGGGTGTTTGATGTAGTTAGACTAACCCAGGGCATCTAATTTTGTGTTGGTTTGAACATTATCGCTATGAAGTTGGGAACTATATACACATTGTCTGTATGAATGTATGCTAACAACCTCAGATATTCTTGTAGGAATGTAACCTGTGAAAGATTTTGGAAGTAAAATGTAAGACTACTGATAGGTAAATGGAGGCAGGGACCAGCCTGCCCTATCAAATCTTGGCTCTGCCACTTTCTAGATTTCAAAGCTATGTACCTCGATTAACCTATGAGCTCCAGTAGCTCTGTCTCTAAAATGGGGCAAATAATATCCTTAAGAGAATATTGATAGTAGATAATAAAAATAACACCACTGAAAATGCCTACAGTAATGCCTGGAGTATACTAGGTTTCAAGAAATAATAGTTGAATTTAAATAGGAAATAGAATGAGATAATTTCAAGGTAAGGTTATTGTGAATAATCAAGTGAAACAATAATATCCTGATGATAGGACATAATAATGTAATGATTGATGTTTCCTGTGAGTGGTGACCTTCATTTCTTCTTTCATGTCATTAACTGATTTTGTATGTTCACTCTCATTTCTGTAAAAACCTCTATATATTACATTTTCGCTTTGATGTCCTCATGAATGTAATTTCATTCTGTTGAAGTTCATCAACTCATTGAATTAGTTTGGTTTTGTGTCAGCATTATGCATATTTCTAGTCTGGGCTTAGTATGTGTAGAAAAGAGAAATATTGAGCTAGAAGAAGGGAGAAAAAACAACTATACCCTACAAGGAGTGTGTTTGGCAAACATATTACAGGAAGCTTGGGGTGGGAGATTGTTGGTTGAACATATAGTGACCTTTCCCTTCTGCTCAGGATCTGAGTAAAAACTCTTTGTGGAATTCCCGGAGCACCAGCCTCACCAGGAACTCCCTGTGAGTATTTCTTGAAGCATCTTTCGCTTGTTTTTGTTTTTAACCTGATGGTAAGACATGTTTAATTTGGTGAGCAAGGCAGAAAAAAAGGTATGTGTCCAATGACAATATTTTTCTTTTGTTAGCAAAAGTGAAAATCATTTTTTCTCCAAGTTTTCCTGTTTCTTGAAATAATATCTCATTTCAGTGCCTTTTAAGAATATAATGAAGCATCTACTACTACAGCAAATTAAAATTTGTCTTTTCAGTGTCAAAAAAGCACATATGGAATAATGAGTATTATATCTTCTCTGATAGATGATTGTGAAATTTGCATTAAAGAGTAGAAATGAAAGTGGCTTGCCTAAAGAAAAAGACCTAGACTGAAACTTGATTATGTTTTCTCCTAATTTTAAAAATAATTCTTGCTAAAAATTTTTTTTCTTCTTATTTATGAGGTTGATCTTTTTTACTTTTGGCTTCTCATTAACATCCTAAGTATTTGTCAAGGCAGTAACTGAGAAGTTTGGAGATAAAGAGAAAGGAAGATAGGGATGAAAAAGAGAGAGAGGAGATAGAGAACTCACATGATTGTAGGCGTGAGTTTCCTCTTGGAATTTTATTTATGAACAGAAATAAATTTGAAAACTAGCCAATTTGTTGTGTTTCTGGACTTTTCTAGTTACATCATCAAACTATCTATCTATACAGCCATAGGAGCAGAATTCAAAACCATGTACTCTACTAAGGATGAGTTGATCCACGCAAGTGGAATGTGACTTTCAGTTTGCAGTCAGCTCCATCTGAGGTGGCCTTTTTTTCCTGGAGCTCCCTTCAAGGTCTCTCTGTGCAAGGCTTCCTCCTGACTTAAAGTGCACATGACTTTCTTCTCCCAAAGGTTCAGTAGTTTGTGCTCATGCAAAGTAGTGGGTTATTGCAGCATGAAATTAAACAATAATTGTAATTGTACTTTCTTCCCTGAGGACCTTAAATACTGGAGATATTATTTCAATGCATTTATTTAGACTTGCCTGTGGCCACTTGTGCACTTAAGCAGGGCAAGTAACAATTTAAAGAAAGCCAATTTCAGCCTGTGAACATTTAGGGGCCACGTGGGCTAATGAAACTGATTTGTAGGCTTGTCTGGAGACATACACAACTAATTTGTAGGCATCTGTTTTGCATAGTTTAATTGATCCAGAATAACAGAAACACAGTTAAATCTTATATATGTTGTTTGATCACATGGCTAATTAAAACCAAAACCAACAACTGCTTTTCAGTTAGCTTAGGGCTTATGCAGTAAGTGAATTACATTCATATCTGGTACTCATTTTTCTATGAACATATTTACATGGTTGTAAATTATTTCTCTATTGATAAAGATTAGGTTCAGATGTCACATACTTTTCTTTTAAGGAAATATATACACATCCACACACATATAGACTGTATTGTTATTGTTTCATGTATTTTTTTCTTTGATTACTGAAAAATTTAAAGCATTATCTAAACAACTTTAATTTTTCTAACAGGTTGAGAAGTTCAAATGAAGTCGGCAGTAAGTTTTTAATATTTATACATTTTATTTTTATTTTTTCATCATAGTAATGATGAGGTTTACACTTCTGAGATTTTTGTCATTCTTAAAATTCTATCTATGATTTTTGTCTACTATGCAAATTAGAAAGTTCAGTCAAAAAGTAGAAATTTGACTGTCTTTCTCTAGATAAATCAGGACTGATATTTGGTTTAAAATTTTTGGAATTACCTCTTTTTGACTGTGATTTTCCAGTTTTTGCCACGAGTGAGTGTATAACCACTGAGTTCATTTAGACTGTGCAACCACTCTTACTGTCACTTTTTAACATATTGCTCATTAAGCATCATTCATAAGATTGTATGTGGATACTTTTCCTATGTGATTTCAGTTGGACTTTGCCCCAAATGGCTCAGTAGGGCTAAGCCACGTGAGACAACTTTCTAGTAAAGCCTGTCAAACTTCCGGATAATTATGAGCTTTCTGCCATATCATTGACCCCTTGAATGCAGATTGTGCACCTTCTTCTATGATCCTGTTTCACCCTACTTGCTGGGTTTTCAGTATCGGTGTCCTTTATAGTCAATTCCTTCTCATCTACCTAAAACAAAGTTAAGTCATTTTCTATTAAAAAAGAAGAAAATAATCTTGATTTTACCTGGCTTTCAGACGGCCACTCCTGTTCTTTTCTCATCTCCCAATTAATTGAAAAAGTATTAACATTTGATCATCGGCCCATGGTGATGGTCCCTACCACTCTACTGAAACTCCACCCTCACTGCCAAGTCACATGACTTTTTAAAAAGTCCTTGTCAAACTGTTGGCATTTGATGTTGACCATTTTATCCATTTTCTAAGTTTCCATGAGGTTAGTCTTCCCTGGCTGTTCTTCTCTTTCTTCTTTGGCTGACGCTTGGTGTCTCTGTTAGCTTCTTCTTCCTTCATCAAAGCTGGACATCTTACTCATTTATAGTGCCTTCCCACACCACCACTTAGCTGTCAGCTTTGCCTTCTAACTATGTATTATCTCCACTCCCACTTTTAGAAGCTGTTTGTTTTGCTGTACGCCACTCCTGCCTTAAATCCTCCACCATTTATTTTCCTAAATAAAAAGTGTATTCTTTTGTCCTTGATAGTGTGTTAGCCTTCTGGTTGTTTCTTCTCCCATTAAACTTTCCCACATTTCTATTGCAGTTACCTTTCTGAACAGTAAATCATCACTTGTGTGGAAACTTTCAGTGGCTTTCCTTTACCTACAGGACAGGCTGTAAATCACTTAGTCTTTCTCCTGCTAGCCTGGCCTCAGTCCAGATTTCCAGGTTCATATTCATGAGCCCTTACATTCAGTATTTCTGCCATGCAGAGTATGACCACCCGCCTATTAATGCCTCCATGTGGTGTCTGGAAACCATCTTAAGCCAAATGTTCCACCTCCCTTCTCCCCTATCTCAGGAAATGGCAACTCCATTCATCCTGTTGCTGAGATCAAAGTCTTGCAGTCATACTTATCTCCCATTTTTGCACATTCCCACATCTCGTCCATCTTTAAGTTCTTCAAAATACGTCAAGAATATGATCATTTTGCTACTTCCACATACTACTCCTTATCGCTTCCCTGGATCACAGGATGGCCTCTAGACTATTGCTCTCTATTTCCAGAGAGCAGGCTGAATAACCCCTTTAAACTGAAAGTCAAATCATTTCACTCTTCTGTTTACATGGTGTTCCACTGCACTCCATTAAAGCAAAGTCCAAACACGGTTTACAAGGGCCTCTTGATCTGCTTCCCCTTCCTCCAACTCTCCAACTTCATTTTCTCTCAGGAAATTGCATTTTGGCCACACACTCCTCTTTAACACAGCAAGCATGGTCCTGCCTCAGGATGTTTGCACTTACTATTGCCTGACTCCCTAGAATGCTCTTCATTCATCCATATGACTCTCCTCCTCTCCTCCTTCAGGTCTGTGCTCAAATTTCACCTTATCAAAGCAGCCTTGCCTAACCACCCTATGCAAATAGTAATCTCCCTGACCCCATACTTCCTAACCCTCTTAACTTGATGTATTATTATAAGTAATATACTATATATGTTATGTATTTACTTGTTTGTTTATTTATTTTCTATTTTCCTTTGCAAGAACATAGCCAGAGATTTATGTTCATTACTGCTCTTTCTTTCAAGCATAGACAAGTGTCTGGTACATAGTACGTGTTCGTTAAATGTATGTTGAATGAATGTGAACAATATCTCACAACTCCTTAAGTGGTAAAGCCAGAACTGAAACTCAGCTTTATCAGACTTAGATGCGCATACTCTTTAAGTATTTTCCATTATTTGTCTATGAAGTTTCCATTAGCTTCTTTGTGTATCTCTATTATATAACTTAGCAAACTATATTGTGATTATAATTTACATGTCTTTCTCTCCCAGTATTTCATATTTCCTTTTCTCTAGGGTGGGAGACATCTTTTACACATCTGTGACGCCTAGCATGACCTATAGTGGGAGCTGAATACTTTATTATTATTATTATTGAATGAATTCAGAAAGGAAAAGTGTTTTCTGCTGATCCTACTTTATACCAACCACCCCCAAAGGAAGAGATTTTTGTTTCTTTTCTTATCCATCAACAAGAAGCCAGAGAGATCTATAAAATTGGGCTCATTATGCTGCTTACTCTACTAGGTTTAAAGTAGTTACCACGAGACCAAAGTTCTCCACTTTAATTTTAATTTTATGAAATGGCAAAATTGTTGCAAAGGATTTCTCTGGAGCCTTGTAATTTAGGACTGGAGTGCAGAGAGGAGAACCAGTTAAACCTACAGGAGGTAGTTCCAGCACAGTCCTTCTGTAACCAAAAAATCTCTTGGTGTCATGTTTTCCACCTATTCCTTTGTTTCTGGTGTATACCTTTTAATGTGGTTCCATCATTTTGTTGCCATTTTAGGCCAGTGAAGTAGTCTGCTAATAACTTGGAATTAATAATGTCTGTATATGGGAACTGCTTCTTGGTAGGGAGCTCAGAGAATTGTGCTTCTGGGATGTTGTGAAATGTGATGGGCAGCTGAGTGCCTTCTGCAACCCAGAGGTGTAATTGGTTCAGAGGAAATACATCTTTGAGGCTAATATTACCTGTCTTTCTTCAATTCCCTATATAAATATGTTTGGATATATTGCATTGATGATTGGAAGCTGTCAGGATACTATGTGCAATAATGTGGTTAAAGGATATTAGTCAATCTTTTTCGAATACCAAGAAGGCATTCCGATTAACCTGTTCAACAATAATTTTGAAGGCATTATATTCAGACGCATGTATTTATCTCTAGCCAAGTAATTAAAATGCCAATCTTCTCTATAATTTCAGAAATGTCAACCTTCTTAAAAAGCCCTCAAGAGCCTCACCATCATTATTCAGGTAGGAAAAATGTGCACATAGACATGTCAACTGAGGTAAATGTCTTGATTCTGCATTTGTAACAGAAACCTTGATGAATTTGTATTTTGCTATAGCTCCCAATTTGAAAAGTTGCTCACTCTGATGAGAAGAATATTTAGATTTCTTACCTTGTCAGTGACTTGGGAAAATAAATTGTTAGGATTTAAGAAAATTTCGATTAAAAAAAAAGTTTGTATTGGCAAGTTCCATATTGTGAAGAGGAAAGGTGACCTCATGATTTAAAAATTCCTTACAAGTTCAAAGCCTGCCCCAAACTAGGGATCTCCAAATTTTGGATTAGGGAAAAGATAGGCCTGAGACTAGATTTTTGAGGGAGGGTTTTGTACTCTCAATGGGCCCTCAGTGAACATAACCACTGAATGAGTGTAAATCCTACAGAATAAGTTCAACAAAGACACTTCACAAGGATATTATGAACCCTTTCATTGTGTTAATTGACTTCAAGCTTTTTTTTGAAATATGTCAAAAAGACACAAAAAAATAAAAAGTGATATTTTGACTATTTTATGCATTTAATAATAACATTTTGAGCTGCTTTGTATAGAAATGACATTATTTTTATTTTAAATTTTTATATGATGATAAATTTACCATTATATTGAATTTTAGTGAAAAATACTGAAAACATACTAAGTGACATCAATTAGATTTAAGTATCGATAAATTAGAATCTAATGGCATTGATGACATACAATATTTCTTACTAAATGTTTCACAGTATGGCACACAAAACATCTTTGCTGTTGATAGTGTAAGTGTAAATGGAGAAAGGTTTTTGAGCTCATGGGGTAAACTCGAATGCTGGCAGTCAGAGGATGGAAATACTCATTCAGATTTTTCCTGAACATCACAGCAAAAGGGTTAAACAGAGTCAAGGGTCTTGATCCTTTTACTCAGCCTCACTTTACAATGCTCCAGTTGTCTTTCTTTTGGAATCATTGCACTTGCCCTTCCTGAGAAGCAATCTGCCCATGGGCTCGTTGAGAATTAAGAGGGAAAGACTTTGAAATGTAAAGCAATGTAACAACCAACTGGACTCATGCCATCAGGTGGTCTTTTGGGCATCATTGCTCCCAGCATTGGATGAAATAATAACTCAAGCCAGCTTTTTAAACAATCTAAAGCTCAGTACATGAGTAAGAGTTTTAGGGTGTGAAAATTACCATTATTATTATGTCAAGGTCATTGTTCAGGGTCCAGTAATAGATTGTCTTACCCTGAATTCTCCTTTGTAGTGAATATTCCACACTCCACATTCCAGACTCTCATAACTAGGTCTTTCAGCTCAGCTGTAATCCATTATTTTGACTCCAGTTGTCAACTTCAGAAAGTCTCTGGTGAGAAATACCATAGCTCATATTGATGCTCATCTGTTAGCGTACGGCTCTTAACAGAAAAATGCAGATTATTTGTTTTTAATTAAAATTGGTCTTTAGCTCTCTCTGGAAAAAGAAGGTGAACTGTGCAAAATCAACAGTAGATGTCCCCACAGTCCACTGTGCATTAGCTTTGCTCTAGGGGGAAAAAAAAAGAAAAAGAAAAAAGAAAAATGAATGAAGACCACAGATGAGAATGCGTTTTAAAAGGACATTCCATACATGTATGGATTAGTATGTGATTTGGTATTCAGGAGAGTGGAGGTAAAAGCCCTCCATGAGACCATGTTGTATAATCTCATATAATCTGTTCCTAAGACTGCGGTATCCTAACTGTTTAAGGCATAGTTTATTTTAAATACTGTATTATAGATAATATTTTTGCTAAAGGTAAGAATAAGGGGTCTTTGACATGGAATATGATAGTATTATATGAGTTTATCGATGCAGGGAGGCTTACTGTAGATTCAGCCCACTGATGCATACTTAAAATCTGGTTTTGTAAATTTCCTTTTTGTTTACAGCCATTGAAAGAAATAATTTAATGAGGCTTTCTCAGACTATACCATTTACACCGATCCAGCTGTTTGGTGAGTGCCATTTTACCTTCTTGAGGCTGTGCTGAGGGGGGAGGCATAACATAGGAATAAATTAAAGGGGAAACTACTTTGTATCACTTTAGTTGAAAATTTTGTTCTGCTGATGCTTGCTGTGTAGTGTAGTTTCCTAAAACAGAAACTCTTGTTAACCAGCCAGCTGGCATCTAGGGTCAAAATCTAATACTGTGGGGATGGGACCTATAATCAGCAGCAGTTGGGAAAAAGCAATAATATTGCAACTGGCATACATTGATTTAAGACTGGAAGTTAGTAGGGAAGAAAAGGAGCTACCAACCATGTGTAATAAACACAGAAGAAAGTGATAAATGTCAATACTGTAAAAGCTAACAGGCATCTGAAGGGAAATGCTTTGTGTATTGTTTTTTTATTTGTTTGTTTTACTTTGTGTAAACTAATTGCTCTTAGCTCAGAGAGCAAATCTCATTTTTAAAGGCTGGAGTAGTAAAGGAAAAGGCTGCCAGAGTTTCTCTGTCCAGCCAATTGACGATTTAACAAGGGTTCCTACACTGTCCCAAATCTTGATTCCCCTCACACTCTTGACATGGGGACAGATGAGGTGGCTTCTGATTATCGATGCAGATGCTTTCTCCTTCCTCTTGGCTCCATGGCTGGTTTTGCAACTGAGTAATTCTGCTGTAAACCCTCTAGGTACTTAGAACTCCAAAGAGATCTTCAGTGGCATTTATATGGACATCAAGAATAAATACTTGAAAATATGTTGCTAGCATTACCTGGACATGTTTTGTAGTAAGCAATGAAATGCAGGAGCGAGCAAATACTTCCCTTTCTCAGTAAGCTAGTACAGTGTACACACATACACACAAAAGCCATTTGAAGCAGCGGTGAAAAGAGAAAATGAAACACAGGCCGAGCAGAAGTTGTGTATAGAATATGTTACTTCTATTATGAAACATGAAGCATTGTATTAGGTGGGGTCTCCGCTGAGTTCTTATTGTTCTCTATTCAACAGCCTAGAAGTGGAAGCTGTATAGCAGTTAAAGAGCATTTTGTGTCTAAAAGATCTTAAGTGAAATTGAGTTTGTATCTGACTTTCTAGTTCACATTAGCTAGGTTAACATATTTAAGCTTTATAAGCCAAAGAGGTGAGTGTTACTTTTACTCCCATTTTACTGATGAGGGAAGTGAGGCTTTAGCTAACTTGTCCAATCACACAAAGGAGGGAGGGAGAATTTCTGGGGTATGACCTTGATTCCATCTAACTCAACTGAGTTAACCCCAGCATTCTCAATGGGGGTGCTTTCACCCCTAAAGAAAGGAAAAACACACACACACACATAAAGCAGTGTGTATACAGCACACAAACAGGTATTCAGTATATCTTTGATATTAAAATGTCAAGGGAGGGGCATTTGAGAAAAATTAGAAAAAAATGTCTAATAATGCTCAGAAGGGAGGTGATAATGAAAAACATGGGTTGAACTATCCCTTTAGGAGTATTTGACTTTAACAAAAAAAGCATATCCTTATTATTTTGATTTCGTTTTTCTCCAGCTACAGTAAGAAAAAACTTCATTCTTGTATATCATCTGATCCTTTGTCCTTTCTCCCCCTCTCCTTCTTTACTGGACAATAAATAACATGAAAACATGGCCAGATCCATGTCTTTATTTCCATGTCTTTAGTTCCTGTGTAGGTGAAATTCCCATTGTCCTCTGATCATTTGGGAAACTGAACTGATTCTGAATTCGTATTTAGGAAGCTGTCCATGTCACACTGATGTCACCGAACTCCCAACCTATGACACTTCTCTTTGCAGCAGGAGAAGAAGTAACTGTCTACAGGCTGGAGGAGAGTTCCCCACTGAATCTTGACAAAAGCGTGTCTTCTTGGTCCCAAAATGGGAGAGCTGCGATGATCCAGGTGTTGTCCCAAGAGGAGATGGATGGTGGCCTCCGCAAAGCCATGAGAGTCATCAGTACCTGGGCTGAGGATGACATTCTCAAGCCAGGGCAGGTTTTCATTGTGAAGTCCTTTCTTCCTGAGGTTGTGCAGACATGGCATAAAATCTTCCAAGAGAGTACTGTGCTTCATCTTTGCCTCAGGGTGAGTCAGAGACCCAGAGCCCAGATGGACAGGTCAAAGGAAGGAGATCCGGCTACATTCCTGATAGAAGGCCGTTACCTTTAACCCAAAGGGCAGCCTATTCTTTTTTGGAGGTGGTGGTATTTTGTTACTTTTGTGTTGGAGAGCTTTTGCTTTTGGAATGGGGAATGGTTGGAGTTGAATAAGGTGGAAAATCACACGTGGGAGGCTGCTAGAAATTCTATGATTATTAATTAGTAGGCATGGGATAGTAAACCAATATTTTTATCAATGTTCTCTATTTTGTAGGAAATTCAACAACAAAGAGCTGCTCAAAAACTGATCTATACCTTCAACCAAGTGAAACCACAAACCATTCCCTATACACCAAGGTGAGGAAGTGTTGGCACCCTGGGTCTTTATTTTAAGTAGGAATTTCTATCCATTTTTTTGTCAGCCCTATTAGTCATGTGAAATACAAGACACATGACGAAGTTCCTCAAGACCTTATTTTTGGGGTCTTCCTTCCATAGCTCTGGAGACCAGTAAAAAGAGAATTAGACATCCCAAAGATACTTAAGTGACTGAATTTATGTGAGTAAAAAAGATGAGTTCGGGCAGAGGCCATGACTAACCTCTCTACATGAAGCAGACAGATCCTGCATGTAGTTACTAATGTCCAGGAATAAGAGGGCAAAAATAATTTATATTAAAGCATAGTTTCTTCTTATAATATTTTATAGAAATTAGAAACTTTACAAGAATAAACTCTTGTTACTTTCATTTGAGTGTCTCCATACACTTGCAGTCATTTACCGAGACAGAGCATAATTCAGTACTGAGCCCTTATGGTAGAGTTTTACTGTTTCATTTACAAGGAATGCTATAGAGCACAGCAAGAAAAGTTGAGTTTGGTACTCAACAAAGAGTTGGAAATTTTTCCCAAAGAGAAGGGAGGGAGGTAAGCATGGGGGAAGTCTCCAGTCTTCGCATTCCATAGAAAGCCAAGGGCCTATGCATTGAGGCTACATCAGACCAGAGTTGGGTCATCTCTCCTGCTGTTAACTGTTCAGTAATGAAGTCTCTGCTTTGCTGTCTTGGAGGGAATCAGTGGCCTCTTTTTCCTCCTCATAGGTTCCTGGAGGTTTTCTTAATCTACTGCCATTCAGCCAACCAGTGGTTGACCATTGAGAAGTATATGACGGGGGAGTTCCAGAAATACAACAATAACAATGGTGATGAAATTGCCCCCAGAAACACCTTGGAGGAGCTCATGTTGGCTTTCTCTCACTGGACCTACGAGTATACTCGAGGAGAGCTGCTGGTTTTAGATTTGCAAGGTGATGCATAGCCTCTGACATGATATATTAATAACAAGCATGAGGCAAAGTTCAGGAAACATTGACAAGGGAATGCTTTCTCTATGTCACTGTCACCTGTGTTGGACCCCATCTCTTTCTTTACTCAAAGGCGTGGTTAAGGTTTTTCAGTGGAGACACTCCAGGGCATTCCTTTTTTTGTTTGTTTTTTGTTTGTTTGTTTGTTTTTGTTTTTGTTTTTAATTTGAAAGCCAAAGGAAAGTATCTGTTTTCTGAATTTATTTGTTATTTGCGAAACTATCCTAACTGGGAGTAACCAGGCCGGTGTCCCGAGAGATCTTGCAGGAATCAAGATGGTTAATGTATGGTGTTGCTCTATCTAGTTTTGAAAGGAGGTGGGGCCATTTATTTCAGACGTTGTACGGTGGTGATCATGAGTGCCTACTTTGTGTTTCCCATTTGGATCGAGGAAAAAATATAGCCAGATGATTAGCTACCTGAAATTTAAAGACATTTAAACTTTGATTTAAGTGAGGAATGACTTTTGCACCAAATTTTCCAGTTTTATGGTTTACTTTGGATTTATGTTCACAATAACACTTAGGAGTGCATTTATACAACACAGGAAAGATTAATTTCTGGGCATTTTCCATAATTTTGAGCTCATTGCTTTAGCAATTTATAATTTAACTTGCTCTCTTTATTATGTGCCTTGATACGACACTTCATGAAAGTACAAATTCAGTCTGAGATGAGGCAGTACACTCTTCTTTAATGAAAGCCTTTGATCAGTGCATCTCCTGGCTATCAACACCTCACATGTGATTTGTAATCCTGCAGCATGTAGCAGAGTATTTCTAGCAGGCTTTCCTTGCAGGGACAGAACAAAATATGTATTAAGGTCAAAGTTTAGTCCCTGGGTTCACTGACTCAGGCTTTGGTTTTAAATAAGGGATTTAGCCTAGGACCTTTTATAGAAGTTATTTCATTTAATCCCAGAAGCAGTACCTCAAGGTAGATACTATGGGGAATTTAGGCCCAGAAAGTTTAAATAACTTGCCCTAGGTTGCACAGCTACTTAAGGCAGGGAGACAGAATGCAGACTTAAGCTGGATTGACAATCTGTTCTTTCCTTTTCATTGTACTATCTTTGATTTCTTCATGAGCTTCATTCCCATAGGACATAACCATGTTATGGTTCATTTAAACAGATTGGGCCTATTTCTTGTTCTCTCTGACTTGCCCATATCTCCAGTCTTGGGATTCTGTGCTGAAAATCCAGGTTTAGAGGCTGGAGATAGTTGAGACCTGCAATTCTGGGGTATTGTAAGTAATGTCCAGTAAGACTGCAAAGCTGTTTTGATTGAAATTTGAGCCATGTGCTCAAAGATGTATATACACCTTTAAACTACACATACATCCTTCTGTCCTTTTAGATATGTGCTGTTCACAGGGTTGAATTTTATTTTTTACCCCCAAACACAATATTTTAGGAAGCAATATAAACAAAGTTAAAAGAGTAAAGATGATTCAGTCTTTAAACCATCAAGTACATTATCCATGGAAACCCAGCATGCTGTTGCCCAAGGCATCTGCTTTTGTAGCTCATATTAGGGAGAAGTTGATTATTTTTGTCTGTACTTAAGTATGTGTGCTTTGAGTTTTGGGTGGAGATGTTTAAAAAGCAAAAACAGAAACAAACAAACAAACAAATGAACAAAAAAACAACCAAAGAAAAACTTTAAGGAATTAATAATGACTCTTCAGTGTGTTTTGTATTCCACTTGAATAGGTTTTTGTTTAATGATGTTTATGTTTGGGGATTTTTATGTCTCTTAGTAATCCAAAGTGACATTAAACAGAACAAATGCTGTGTTGATAGTCTTGGGGGAAAAAGGGAATTAACTTTATTCTTTTACTGGGCAATTATGTGAATTGCAGAAATAGGCCACTACAAATAAACTATGTCAAAACACTGACCTTCAAAGAAGGGAAGAGTAGACATCATAGAATTAATGTGAAGAAATTGAGATACTTTTTAGAGAGTTTTGGCCAATTGGTTAGGCCTGAACTTATGGAAGAAGACTAATTCTATAATAGTAATTATAAGCAGTTATATTACTAACACTACTAGCTAACCTTTACTAAGTACTCATTTTGTGTCAAACACTTGGCTAAAGGCTTATGCATTATCATATTTAATCCAAACCAGGTTGGAGAGGAAAAATAGGAGGAACATAATGTTTTCTTAAAATATCTTAATGATTTTTGGTTCAGTTTCATTTATTAGTATTTCTAGTCTTTGGAGAGATGCTGTATATGATCTGGGTAGTAAGGAATGGAGGTTGAGAGGCCCAGTAACAACAGTGGGGGAGAGGAGCAGCTCTGGGGCTGCTGTGCTGGCATCTGACTACTGGTTTCACCACAAATTAGCTGCGTGACGAGTCGGGGGTGACCACCTCGAATCTCACTCCCTTCATTTTTGGCTGAGAAAAATAACATGCATTTAATTCACGGGATTTTGTTAAGGGTTTGAAATGAGACAAGATCCTGACATGGAGTAACCCCTCAGTAAATGTTAGTTATTGTTGTTGGTAGCATTAATGTCTGAGTGGCTCTTTAAAATAGAGGTTAATCTTCAGTTGTGGGAGTCTGTTTTTAGCAGTGTGGCCCTGATGGTACTGCAGAGAGACCCTTACTTCAGTGCCTGTAGAGTGAAGATCTGATCAGCTTGCTGTGGCTGCCTGTTGGCTTTGAAGGAAATATGGAATGAGAAACACTCTGGTGATTTATTCTTTCAGGTTCTTCTTCTTTTCTCTCTACTTCCTTCCAAAGGATTGGTATTCATTAATCCAGGAACTGCCACACTGGGCCTGAATTCTAAGGAGAAGATAGATAAATTTCCAATCATGTAATAATTCTATAGTTTTCCATTCACTTCCATTTTAAAATCCTACATGTGAGGACCTGACTCTTCACTATTACACTTGAATTTCAACATACTCATGTAATTCCCAGTCATGGGAATTAAAAACAATTGCATTTCAAATTATAGTGGTCTGGAGCTTTTTTTTAAAGCTTATTACATTTTTCAAAGAACTTTTGTGGAGATAGTACACATTTTTTTTCAATAAAGCAGTTTCTGGAGTAAGTCAATATTATCATCATCACTATCGTCATCATGAAATTCTACTGCAAATAAAGCAACTTCTTTCTATAGATGTAGATATTCACTGATGTATCCCAAGGTGGTTGAGATTGGAATATATATAAGGTCCTGGGTTTCTCATAGGGCCTATTGGATATTACTTGCATGTGGGCATTTGCTCTGTTAAAGCTGGTAAGGAGATAATCATTGGGATTTTTAAATGTGAAAATGTCTTATTTTCTTCTATGTTTTCAAATATTGGGGAGAATATGTGGGTAGGATGGACTCTGATGTTAACATTTGCTTTTCAGATGACTCCTATGTAGCTGGGAGAGAGGCGGAATAGGTGGTGGTGCAGGTGGTGCAGCATGATCAGTTCTCTGGCTGCTCTCTACTTTTCTTTCACACATGGGATGCCCCCTCTCCTAACTTGAGGGGTCCCCAAAATATATTTAGTAGTTAGCTTAAACTGTCACATTGGGTTTAGGAATATAAAGGTTTGTGGATACTCTACCCTCATTCTTATAGGGGAATTTATTTATTGGGAAACACAGAACTTAAGGGAAATGAGATAATCAGAATATGATTTTACTAGTGGTTAAAAAAAATAGAATTTTACTTCAAAAGACATCTTCATAGAATAAAGATCATAAAAATAGCACTTGAGATTTTTTAACACCATCTAGGCCCCTTTGCTAAGCAGTTTATATGTAATAGTTCATTTAATCTTCTCAGTAACCCTATAACATAAGACACATTATCATTCACACTTTCAGATGATGAAACTGAGATGTATAGGGATTAACTATGGTGGCCAGATCCCGTAGCTATGAAGTGATGGGGCTGTGAGTGGAACCCAGATCCTTTGACTTTTGCCTGTGTAACAAACAACAAGATTTGAAGTAAACAGAAGCTGATAGGATTTTGATGAACTTTTTTCCCTATAAAACTATCCTTTTCCTTAATTAATATAACCTCTTCAGGCATATTCCTAGCTTAAATTTACAGTTTACTCAAATATCAGCCTACAGCATTTGTCAGTGCTGAAAATTTCAGGCTTAAAATTAGGTCTGAGCTTTATTTAACATGTAAAGGATTTGTAGCCTTTAGTGTCTCTATTGAAGGTACTTGGAACATTGGGCTGTTGGTTCAGTTTATTTACTATTAAAACATGGTTCAAAAAGCAGAATCTCTCTAGACTGTTTCTTCTTATAACTGTAATAAGAAAAATACAAACAACCCAGCCTTTTCCTATGACATTTTCTTTGAAAAGAACACATGATGAGCAAAGCACATTTTGCATAGTTGACCTTAAACCTGTGTTTCAGCTTTACTTTCTTTTTTCCTAATCAAAACTCGTGTACAAAGAGATTCTATGCCAGTGGTTCTAAAGTGTTCCTGGATAGAATTCAGAGAGTCTGGAAACTTTGGTGAAAAACAAATTACACATTTATTTTCACTAACCTATAGTGAAATTTATAATTTTTCTTCAATTATAATAGAGATCACAAATAACAGTGGTAACAGCAGTACCTGTGAATATTTGTAAAAGCAATTACAGATATTAACATAGCGTGTTGGCATATATTTCAAAATGCTGCTCATATTTATTACTTGGATGATATGATAGTTATTAGACTTGTGTTAGATCCTGTTATTTAATGTATTAATAAAGAAGCACATGTATTGCAATATAGCATTTAAAAAATATTTTGGTAACTGTATTTTAGTATTGTTGGTTTCCTTTGTAATCCTATGTATTATTTTAAAATATTATTCTGAGAAGGGTTCCCCTAGATTCAGCAGACTGACAAAGAGGGCCATGACACAAGAAAAGCTGAAAACCCCTACTTAAGCAGGTTTTTTTTCCTAAGGAAGTCAATTTCTTAGGGAAAATGACTACAAAATAGAAGGATAACTATTTTCTTTGTGTGTGTGAAAGGTTTAGCATATGGTAAAACATACAGAAGATAGCAAAACTTTTCTTTTTAAAACACTTTTTTTTAACAAATAGAAATATATTATAATGTTATAAATTTTATATGATTTTAAATACTTTTTCCACAAGGTTGGTGTCTTTCAGGCAAAGAGAACCAGTGTTAATTAGTGGATGATCTCAGAAACTATTGGGTTGTGCCCAAATGGTGCATCACCGGTCTGATCACCTTGCCTGTGAAATTAATCTGTCAGAAATCAATCTCCTCACCACTTTCATTTTATAACAGAGATTCACTTTGGATATTAATTCCTGTTTTGATAAATGTTAGCTTTAAATTTTATCTATGTGTCATTTTTAATTAGTAAATTTTACTGAAGAATAACATATTCGGGACCATGTACACAGCATTAAACATGTAATTCAAAGAATTTTCACAACTGAACACTTGTGTAACCAGTACCCAGATCAAGAATTTGGGGGCATTTGTATTAGACTGTCTTCAAATGCTCTATTTATATAGCATATAATGTGTATCTCTGATGGAGCAGAGGTTGTTCCTGCAGAACCACATAGCACCTTGCACCTTGCTAAGCAATGATAGACTACATCTAAGGAGACCATGCACTTTGGCTCAGCTTGAATCCTCTTATCATCACTTGTGGACTGGGCAAGCTCCAACAAATTGCTTAATCTCTTTGAATATCAACATACTCATTGGTCAAATGAGGATATAAGGATGCTAATACTTTTCTTTCATGATTGCTGAGAATTAGATAAAATAAAATTAGAATGTCTAGTGTATATGAGTAGCAAATGACAGATACTACTGCTTGTAACTGGACACACCACTAGAACATACATTTGTGGTCTAGAAGTTTATTACAGCATAAGAGGGGGTTGTGGGAGATACTGCATTAACTAAAATTTTTGAACATGCCGAGACAATTTTTATAGTACAGTTAATTCACATGATGTTTAATTTACTATAGGGCAGATGTACGTTTAAAGAAATAAAGTAAAATTTAATTGTTATTTTCTTGAATTTCTGAGAAAATGAAATCCCCATTTGCTAAATTAATTTTCTTTCTTCTTTGGAGGTGTTGGAGAAAATCTGACAGATCCATCTGTTATAAAACCTGAAGACAAACAGTAAGTTAATTTATGATGTTATCATTTAGATAATTACATTCAACACATTGTACCTGCTTTTTAAAATAATTTTTATACACATATTTTTTCTAAATCCTAGAAAGGTTTTGAGGCAGCTATTATTATCTATATATCTATATTCATATCTTTATCTGTTCAATATATTTAATTATAATACAATAAAATACAGTAAGATTTAAAATACAATAGGATTTTAAAGAAAACATAGATTGGAAAATGGGGCAAAAATAAAATATGGAAATATAATAAGATTAAATCTTGAGTGAAGTTAGTACACATAAATAGAAATTATTAAGACCAGTGCAGTAGCCAAAGCTTTGTTGCATATTTGACTCTTGAGGTTTTTGGTAGCCCAGACAAAAGAGAAATATGGATAAGTTCAACCTCTAGAGGCTTTGACATGAAAACAATTAATGTCATAGGAGAAGGACAGTTTCCTTTGTTGTCCTCATAATGGAGTCATTGCTTCTAATCATGGGCAACTTCTTTTATTAAATGCCTATAAAATGAAAGTTGAGGGATAAAGTGTACTATTCAGTGACGGCAAATCTATGAGAGGCCAAAACAATGCGGCTTAAATATGGAGCATCAGGTTGTCTGTTAATTCAAGACTGAAGTTTAAATTATATGGAGAGATGAGTCAACTGCCTGTCCTTTGAATTCCCAGGGGCATTTTATTCCATAAGCAGGTTTTTGGGAAGATGTGGGAGTAGAGAATCTGAAGTTATATTCCTCTGTTAACGGTGGAGTAGAAAGAAAGAACTGATGGGGTGGATTAAGGACGCATCAGTATGTTAGGCAACTGTGGTTCTCAAACACGAGCTTTCATCACAATGACCAGGAGAGCTTGTTAAAACACAGATTGATATCCACCTGTCCCACACTTTTCTGATTCAGTGGGTTTGGGATGGGTCCAAATAATGTAACAAATGGCCAGATGGGTGTAACGCTGCTGCTGCTGCCCCAGAGACCACATTTGAGAACTGCTGGCTACGACAAATCTTAGTTGTCCTGTCTATACTTTGCCCTGGGCTGTAGGGAAAAAAAATATATAAATTTACATAAGTAGGGAATCCCTGTATAATAAAATCTGAAAAGTTTACTTCCTCTCCATGGATTCATATGGTAAGTATTTACTGCTTTAATGCTCCATTCTTTTATGGAATGATTTAATCAAAACATGGCCTCATCTATAGGCTTCTACACAAAGAGGTCCATCTGATTGTATTAGCTATTCGTGTGGTTTAAGTGAACTAAAGAAGATAAAGATGATCCCTGTTGTTCCCATGCATCCAATTCCTATGAAATTTGACCACGCAGTTCATGTTGTAACCTTTAAGGTACAGGTAAAGACTTCATTATTTTTCCTAAGAATATTTTTACCTAAGAATATTATTTCTTTAGTAGCCCTGTGTGCCCCGTGGGTTGTAGTAGGAACCTTGTACTATAGGTACTTCCTGATAATTTTGCAGTGAAAAAATTTTGCATATGTAATGAACCAAGTTTATGTATAATCTATCATTTATTAAATTTTAACCTTTTGCATATTTCATTTAATATGACCTGAGTATTTCCATCTTTTAGAATTCTAAGATTATATTATCCCACTTGACAGTTGAGTATCTAATTGCATTCTATCGGTCAGTAGGTCTCAATTTCTATTAAGGTCACCTACAAAAAAAATAGTTGCTAAAAATTGGCATCAAATCAGAATCTCTGAGGATAGGGCCCTGATGTCTATATTTTTAAGAAGTTCCCTATATGCTGCTAATGGACAACCAGGGATGGGAACCACTATCTTATGGCAAATGATGTTTTTAATGACTTGAGGATAGGAATTCTAGAAACCAACAGGATGATATCACTGTAGCATGCCTGGTTTTGTGGGGTCATCTGATTTTGGGTGCAGTTGTTTTCATAGTAAAGATAAGAAGTATATATACTTTTTTGCAACTGTGGAAAATTACATCTAATTAGTTCAATGAGGCTCACATTTGCTGCACGAAGCATGGACAATAACATCAGCATCACCTGGAAGATTATGAGAAATGCAGAATCTCAAGGCCCTCCCTAGACCTCTTGAATCAGTATCTAAATTTTCACAGGATCCTATGTTGATTAGGTGTAACTTAAAGTTTGAGTAGCACCAGTTTAAGTAAGTGCTTTCATGTGTTGTTTATTGTACTCTTAAGAACAACATTGGAATTAAACCTCTTCAATCTCAGTTCACAAATGAGAAAACTAAAAGCTCAGTGAAGATGTTAACTTGGCTACAAGAAGGAGGGGTCAATGAAATGGAATAATTCTCTAGCAAAAGAGATGTTTTTGTGGTGCAAATTCTGATACCGTCTCTAATGCCTGTTGGCTCTTACCTTTCCCCAACCTTCTGTATGTGAAGACAAAATCATCAGTCCTTCCCCAAGTTCTCTCTGGCCACTTCACTTGATACCTTAGGTCATTAGCTTCAGTGCAGGGTGCTTCAGTTATTCATAGTTTTGGATTGCATCTTTTTACTTACTGACTTGATGGTTTGGGGCATTTTATGAGTCTGAAATGATGATAATAATGAGTTATTTTTTAATAAGTCTATGTATACATGGCACTAATTAGAGAGTTTCCGCAAATGTGAAACCAAGCTACTACCAGCTTTTCCTAGGCTATGAAAAATCTGGAAACTGGTTTTATTTATTATTTTTAAATGTTACCTGAGAATACAAGACTGTAGCATGCTGTAGGGTGTAGGCACAAATGAATGTCCCTACAACCCTCCTACACTCTCCTCTGCACAGAGAGCAAACCCCTGATGCCCTCATTTTATAGTGATTTTGATTCTTTTGTCTGAACTTCCACAAAGCTCAGAGGGAATGATTTAGCTTATAGCTTTTATTTGAGAATCAATGTTGTATCTCTAAGTTGGGGGTTTTCATGCTTTATCAGAAGGAAAGAAATGGCAGGTATAGAATGAACCAGAGTGACATATTCCAACAGGATCATGCTGGTGGGATGATAACAGGGATTCCTCTATTTTAATGATTGAAAAAAAATACCATCATTTTTTACTTTATTGGCATCATAGAGTTCTGGTACTAAATATCAAGTGAGTATACTTTTCTGCCACTTTAGTTTCACCTTATTTGAAAACCAGAAGGAGTGAAAGAATAGTTAACAAGAGGCAGTTTATGCAGCCCGGTAAATACCCCCAGAGCTGTACTTATTTGTAAGGGAGATTGAGTGACCAGGAAAACTAATCCTGGGTGTCCATTCACTTTGCCTTCCCAAGAGATTTCCTCCACCTACTCGCCTCAGAGCAAAGAAGCAATGTGAGATCAAACTGACATCAGCCCTCATTCTGAGTTTGGCACATCTTCACAGCAGCTACTGTTATTCTGCCAAAAGGAAGTGGAAATCCAGATAAATGTTTCAATACTCGGATGGAAAAAAAGTCCATTTTTACACCATGTCCCTTTTGAAAAACCGCATTCCTTAGAAGTGAAGTTTATTGTTTCCTTTTATGATAGTTTGCTTTTCTTTTTTTCTGAAGACGTGGTATTTAAGAGCGGTAATTGAGTTCAGATTTTAAAATGTGCTGTTTCCACTCTGCATGTCATTAAAATAAAATATTAGCTTTCATAAAGTTTCTTTGGAAGTGTTTCTGGTGTGCTCTGTTCCATGGTATGTGGAGTGTCAGCCTGAAGAGTAATGGTTGTGCATGGTCTGATAATAAATGGATGTTGAGTCTAGAATCTTCTGAGGATCTATTATAATTGTAGAGTATTCAGAGTGTTCCTTTATACATACGGATTCTGTTTGTAATCTTGTCACCTATATTGAGCATATGCAGTTTACTTCCATAAATCAGACTAGTTTTGTCTTTCCACAAAGAGCCCAGCTATAGCACTTGGCAGGGTAGAACGCAGAGACCAAAAGAGCCGTGAGCACTGATGTTTGGGTTTTGTTGGGCACTTGTTTTCGAGGCCATGGTTATGTTTAGAAAGGTATTTGGGTTTAAAACAATGTATATGAATCTTTTTAGAAGGAGTATTTTAATAGAACCTTTATTTTACTTTTTACCCTACCTTTCCTGTATACTAGTAGAACGTTTGGTAATGAATGCCATTTTCTCACCCCATATGCATTCAAAAGGGTCTCCCTCTGTTTTGTTTTAGCGGAGTCCACAGAAAATCCACTCTTCTATCAGATTGGCGTTGAAATGAGTTTCACAGTAGGTCTTGGAGTTGGACACAAAGATTTAAGTGCATTTGAATTTTAAATTTGCAAACCTAACGTTGCTGCTTCCCTAAAGTGCTCTGTTCTTTGTTGGCTCCTTAAGTTCGCTGGGTTACTATGGGATACTGTTCGGTATCTCAGAGAATCCTGGTTGAGCTCTTTTTTCTTAGCAGTGATCTAATTGATATTCTGATATTTCCTCTAGATCAAGAGGGATGGTGTTTGGACCAGCCAACTTAGGGGAAGATGCAATTAGAAACTTCATTGCGAAACATCATTGCAACTCCTGCTGCCGGAAGCTCAGACTCCCGGGTATGCCCCACACAATTCTATTTCTTCCTAAGTAAATCTCTCCTAGAACAACATTCATTGTAACCTGGGATGGAGTAGAAAACTTTCATCACATTTTTATCTCATTCAAAATTGAGTCCTGACTTTCTGACTGCAAATTTTTCAACCCTCTAAAGGGATTAAAAGGATAGGGATTTACTTCAGGTTCTGCCAAAATGAGATAAAACAACTTTGGGCCCAATACTTGTCACATTCTGTCCAAGGGAAACATTTCACCGACTTAATTGGGGTAAAATTGGACCGTGGCAGCTCCCTGGGCCGTACCCCGCCCTTGGGCCCTGTCTGGTGCCTACAGTGAGTCTGTTGCTGTCTTATTTACTCATTGCACACTTGGGAGGGTGGTTATGGAGGGAAACACATCTGTCAATTACAGTAGTGGTTTTTACTACAAAAAACTTAAGGCTTTCACATACATTGCAATGTACATATTTAAATCTGATTTGATAATATAGCATATTTTCTCCGAAACCAATAGAAAATATTCCTAACGTAAAAGCAAGTCGCTGGAGGTCTATGCCCTCCAAATGGGCAGTCGCAGCTCTGTCGCATTCTTTTGTTTTATTTCAGAAGAGGCACTTTACATCTGTCTCAACTTGGTCAGTATTTTTCTTAGATTATGCCAAATTTATCCTTAGAACGGAAATTCACATATTTTAGGCTGAGTATCCCTTCCTGCCTTCTAATAAATGATCATACCTGGAAGTGGAAATCAGGAAAAGGTCATTATCCACTGTAACTTGGAAAGGAGTAGATGTAAATTTACAACAAAACAGGACAATTTCTAATCTTGTTAGCTTTAGAAGTAGGAGATGGAGGAGCTCTTATGGACAAGACATAGCAAAAGACTGGAAATTGAAGCAGGCTTCTGGTTTTAGTGAGAAACAGTCTGTCAGACAGAGGTGGTGGGAGTGTGGGTGGGGAGATCAGATGGGAGCCGCAGAGAAGGGAGGGCTGTCACTCTCATCTTCTAGCTGCCCGGGACTTGTTCTCACAAACTACACGGTAGACCTGGCAAAGAGATCAGTCTACAGCCCCCTGGCTGAGCTGCCCCCTGGCATCCTCTCTGGTCAGGAGGAACCTAGGAAGGAGCTGGGGCTGGACTAAGGGCATCAGGACCTCCAGGTAAGAGCCCAAATGGGAGGCAGGTGCTGACAGATATCTGAGTCATCCCATGCTTTCAGGCTGGAGTCCAGCCCATTAAGTCAGTGCCCTTAGCTGATGGCCTCTTCCCAGGTCTGAGTCATTGTACTCCAGACAGGGCAGCCTGTCATCCTTGGAGACATAGGGTCTCTGCCTGATCAAACAGGAGAAAGAGAGACTTGAGGTATAACTCATGGCTTCCCTGTTCTGTGTGATTAAGGTGGAGACCTTTTTGTTTTTTTAACCTATGCTAGTGGGTTTTGAGTGAGTAATTCCTCTCTTTCTAGACCTAATCCATCATTCTTTTTAAAACCTTAGCACATTCAAATGGAAATAAGAAATATTCCTATTTACAGTCACTTAGTTACCTGAATAAAAAAAAGTTTAGTCTGGAAAACAGGAATGGGGTGGTTTCCCTTTTCTGCTCAAAAATGTTTTATTTATTTCTTCGTTTGTTTGTTTATCTATCTCTTTATTTTTTAAAGAGAGACAGTTTAGGATTGTGGGTAAGAATGTGGGATCTAGAGCCATACAGGATGAACTCACATCCCAGTTCTGTTTCTTAATAGGATGTGCCCTTGAGCCTCAGTTTCCTCATCTATACACTGGGGGTAATAGCACCTGTCTCATAATGTCAGTGTGAGGATTGCAGTAATACATGGATATGGCCAAAACTGCTGGTTATTATTAAACTATAATATGTATTAAACTATAATATATCTAGGTAATTCCCATTTAATATTCAAAATATTCGAAGTATTTAAAGGTTGACAAGTTTAATCAGTGTAGCACCAAAATGGAACACATTTAAAGCCCACACTCCGCCATATATTTCTCCCCAAAGATTGCCCCTATTAATGTTTTCTTTAGATAATTTTCTTTTCAAAGGGAAGAAGGGGCTTTTAGGAAACATAGGGTCGATAAATGGCTGAAGCTTTCATAGGCCATGCCAAACCTGAGTCTGGCTTTGTTGCAGAAAGCTGACCACTGAAATCATGAGGTCACCTTTGGGTTGAACTTCCTGGGCCTGCCTGTCACTCAGCAGTGAAAGTGCTCTGCTTCCTATTTGGCCTCATTGAACTCTGGCCAGATTGTGCCTTATAGGACATTACGTATTAAATAAAGCAACTAGATCTTTCCTGCCTTGGTCCAGTGAGCACAAGCCTATAACATCATTGGAGAGTTAGAGTCACATGTGGGCATGGGGAGGGTGGTCTTGGACATGGTCAAGGCTTTGAGTTTCATATATTGGTGGCTTGAGGAAATAGAGTCCTCTCTGAGCACTTTGGCAAAGCTTAAATTTTAATCTATCCGTGTGAACACTGTTCTTAAGGATTCCCTATAATCATCTTAATTGTCTTCCTTGCAGATTTAAAAAGGAATGACTATTCCCCTGGAAGGATAAATTCTACTTTTGGACTTGAAATTAAAAGAGAACCAGGCGAGGGGCCTCTAGCACAGGAAAAGGGTAGTAATCCTCCAGAAGACCTCACACGACTATAAAAAGGCGAGAAGTGGGAAGATGGCAACCCCTGTCCACCCTTCCACAAAATCTGGTATAAAACAGATCGATTGATGTAACATTAATCATGTCAGAGCTCTGGCAGGATGGCTGTATCCTGTGGGCCTCCTTGGGACATGCCTCCTGAGACTTATGTCTCTTCTTTCCTAAAAACCTCCCTGATATATGACGAACTGGTTCTCCTAGATGTTGACCTGTGTGCAGGGTGTTTTGTATGTGTTTGTCATCCTCAAGTTCCACAGGAAGACATGGAAGAGTCTGCTGGAATACTGCTTCTTGATACTTCCTCGCTTTTGCTGGTCCCTTAGAACCACTGGAGTAGAATACTGGCACTAAAGAATCAGGACGATACCTTTAATTTATTTTCTCACTGTCTGTGTAGACTCTAGCCCCTACTGCTTCCTACTCATCACTTCACTCACATATCATATTTATGTATATATACATAAAAAGTTATTCCCTTCCTCCTCTCCCATTTTCAGCAGCATAGACCTTTGAATAACAATAATAAGGAAAACAATGGAATGAGGGTGTGTGTGCACAGATTGGATCACAGTCCTGCACAGACTAACCAGTAAAAAGTTACTATTTAGGTGGGTTGGAGGTATTGTCAGTGAATTGTATGATGCCTCGGAATTTCAGGTTTCTCTGAAAGAAAGGAAAAGGGAAATCTAAAACTAATGCCCTTACATCATTTTTTTTTTTTTAAAGGGCAACAAGGATATGCAAAATTAGAAATTATTAAGGAATGTTTTTCCTTCCCTTAAAAGCTCAGGGATTACTATCAGTTAGCGTTGACTAAGCCAACCTTGAAAACACCACCTTCTTTTCTAAAACTGTGTCTGTAAGGTTACAGGCTAACTTACTCTCTGTCAGGTCCTATGGGGTAAGTTCAGTTTCTGACTGAAAACACGCTTCAGATATGTTTGCTGTGTTCTAGTGCCGAGTTCCAGTGGCTTAGCCAGTGCCGTTGTGTGTATTTTCAGTGTGGCCTGTGAACATGTAATTATTTTGGAGGCCCAAGGGAAGGATCTCTGGAAGCTGTACTTTACAGTACATTTTGGGGATCATTCATCCCTCTTTTGCAATCACTGGGGTTACCCTACCTTAGAACAAGCATGGGCTTTTCACACAAGGAGGAAAAGGAGGGCTGGGGTCCTCTCTCTTCTGTGTCTCTTTCTTTTTACAGAGAGTTCCAATCTACCAGCAACAAACCTCCTGGGTTTGAAAATTTTCACCTTATTTTTATCTTTAGCCCTTATGTTAGCCAATTTGCTTTTTAAATTGACACTCCTGTATTCTTACCTTATACTTCAGGAGAAATGTTGCCCAGGCATGGAGGGTGTAATGTCAAGGATTTCAAGTTTTTCAAGGATCACGTCTGATTCTTGATTCTTATAAGTGTGAGTTGCACAAGGACTAATTTACACTCCTTTTATTTGGACCTGGGGTGGGGTGGGAGGTGGGGAATTTGGGTGATTTTTTTTGATGGGCAGTGAGGATAAAATGTTAATGCTTTTTCAGGGGCTTAACTGCTTTATCCTATTCTGTATATCAATAAGGGATCTGTGGTACTTGCTTCAGTGCTGTGTTCACCTATGGCAAGAGACAGTTTGCCTGCCCAAGGGCCAAAGTAAAAGGCATTCATTCAATGGTCAAATAATTGTTACCTAAAATAGAACTTGAAAACAAATACATTTTGATTTCAAATCTCTGTGTGTTTCTTTCTTTCTTTTAAAATTTTTTTTTCAAGAAAGCTATCGCCAGAATGAAATTTAAAAAGATGAACTGCTGAGCATAGCTCACTGTGGGATTGCTTGCATGAAAATACTGATGTGATAATCTTGATTTGAAGTGATTCATGACCACAAAAGGGTGGAGTGTTCATTCATTCATTCATTCAGCTTTATTCAACAGATATTTAGTAAGTGTCTTCTCTGTAAACATAGCATTTCTTTGCCCTCAAGAAGCTTATGTCCTTATCTCTTTCTTTTCTTCTTTCCTTCCTTCCTTCCTTCCTTCCTTCCTTCCTTCCTTCCTTCCTTCCTTTCTTCCCTTTTTAGTTCCAAGTTTGGATTTCTGGTTAGTGCTAAAAACATTTGACTACTGGGCAAATTTTGTGACTCATACCCTATCTGCCAGTGAGCTATAGGTTCAGACTGGGGTAAGAGAATTAGGACAAATAAGAAGCTAAAATAAGTGCTTTTAGGAACCACTAAAGAAAAATGGACTGCATAATCCTTGTATGAGTACCCAACCCATTTTGCAGATGGGATCTGAATCTGGGGACTAGAGAAGCAGCCAGATTTCCAGGAATCCTTTCTGATCGCGTCCTGGGCACAGGCATTTCTTATAACAAGGCTGTATGTTCCTGGAATAACTTCTGCCCCATGATATCTTAAAGCTTGTGACAGCTCTGGAGAATGGATCAGGTATAGTTTTTGGTGTTCTTGCCCTGCTGTTATTTTCTGTGGCTTTGTAAAACACGTACTTCATGACTAAAACTCCCCCCCTCCCCCAATTTATTAAAGATTACAAAAAATTATTTTTTGCTTGTTGTTTGCTCCTGTTGTAGGTGAGACCACTCAGGCTCAAGAAGTCATGACACACCAACCCCTGTCATGGCTTGTCTTTCTCCATCAGTCACCAGCATCTAGCACTAAGCATGGCACATAATAAGCTTTCAACATTATTTGTTGAAAGAAATAATAAAACCTTCAAATGACCATGAATTTCATTTATTAGGTATTACATCAGATTTACATTTTTAATCTAGAAAGGGAATGATCTCTCTCTCTTTTAATTTTCCAGGAAATAGCTTTTAACAACCTACACCTTGTCTATTGAATTTTCAACTAGTTCTTGCCCTTACTATTATGGCAATAATACCATAGTACAGTGCTTCTTACTGGTGTTAACTTGTGACTACTGAAATGAGATAACTTCCTAGAAACTACCTAGAAATAATCATCAATTTATTACCCTTTGAAAAGAAGATTGATAGAAAAGTCATTTGAAGGATGGTTCATTACCATGCCCTCGTATGATTTCTTACTCACATCTCTCCAAAGCATGAGAGAGGGAGGATTATTCTCTGAGGTCGGAATTTGAAGGCTGTGTGTTTGCCTCTTTGAAGTCTTGGTATTTAATTTTCTGTAGTCATTTCTTGGGCAATTTTCTAAGAAACTAGTTGAAGCTAATTTATCACAAGTTAAAGTCAAATGACAAAATGATTTTTTTTCTTTAACGGCATTTTATTCCAGAGAGGTTAGCTTCTGAAGGAAAATGAGACTTAAATAGCATTTCAAACCTCTAGCCACATGGGTGAGTACACAGAATAGAAATCGGTCTGGAAACCACCCTGAATTTTGTATTTAGCACAGTTATTATTTTTGACCACGATATATGGTTAAAAAATATTTTTGTGAAATACCCTCCTAAAAATAATTAAGTTGATTAATTTTCAAAAAGAGACTTATAATCCTCAAGGGATAACAAATGTCTCTATCATTGGCAGACATTGGTGTCATGTTATATAATTCATTTAACCTTTCTCTTAACCCCTAACTCTGAAATGAAGATGAGATAACTTCCCTTTTCTAATGAAGGTGAACAATAATGAGAGAGCATTTATAAAGTCCTTTGAGAATCTCATTTAAGAAATTTCTTGTGAGCATTGGATTCAGTTCAATAAATAATAAGGTTTTCATTTTTGATACTATGTGATCATTATTTAATGTTTACAGAGGATGCTCCGTGGACCTGTTTCAGTATAAACACAGAAGTGGTTTCTACTATTTTTTCCTTTCTGAGGGGAATAAGCTTATTTCTCCCTTTCTGTTTTGAAGCTTATTTAAGTAGTTCAAAATCAGGAAGTTCACTATTTCACAGTGTATCCTATTTCTTTTGTTTTTTGATGGATTTAGGTTTTCCCAATTAACTTCTTTTGCCATCTTCTGCTCAAAGAAGGCCTTCCAGAAGAAATAAAGCCCAAAGCTTGTGCCATCATTGGTGACATTTTTGGATATGAAAAGAGAGCAGGTATAGAATCTTGATGATTGTAAAGCTTGATGTTTTACAAAAATACTAATGGAGATTTACATTTTTTCTGTGTAGGGCTTACAAAATAATTACTAATAAGGAAATTCTGACCAGTGGCTTCCTAGCACCTTTAGCAACTAACTTCCTTTAGAATTCTTACCTTCTCCTAGTGGTTTTTTTAATTTTGAACTTATAGAAATTTCATTTCTTAAATTAGTCACAAAGCCTTTGCACATATTACAGTAGAAACCCTTTGGCTAAATACTGTCCAAGTGTGGATATAACAATTGCTTTCATTGGAGGGGTTAAGGGGCATCATGTGGTTGTACTTTGGCCTCTAATGAATCCTTTTTTTTAAATTCTGTTGGTCACCAAGTAGAAGGTCACATACTTTGGTAACCAAAGGAAACCCTTGGTGTGTATAATGGGCTGAATTGTGTTCTCCTGAAGTTGATGTGTTGAAATCCTAACTCCCAGTACCTCAGAATGTGACAGTATTTGGAGATAAGGTCTATGAAGAGGTGTTTAAAGTTAAATGAGGTCATTAGGGTTGGCCCTGATCCAACATGACTGCTGTTCTTATAAGAAAAGGCTACTGGGACACAGACACGCACAGAGGGAAGACGGTGTGAAGACACAGAGAGAAGGTGGCCATCTGTAAGCCAATGAGTAAGGCCTCAGGAGAAACCAGACATGCTGACACCTTGCTCTTGGACTCCCATCCTTGTGAACCGTGAGGAAATAAATTTGTCTTGTTTAAGTCACCCAGTTTGTGTTACTTTTTTCTGGAAGTCCTAGAAAACTATTAGAGTGCATTGACATGTTTTGGAATTCCCTACTTGCCTGTGAAATTTTGTATATAGGGACTTGGGGAGCAGACATGCTGATAACTACAATGGAGAGTAGGAGGAGAAATGTGTAATCACCTGCTGTGGGTGAGGATAGAGGGCATCAGGGATGGTGACAGGACTGGTGAATGATTTCACTGAGGGAGTAAAGAATAGTGTGTTCTGGAAGATCACATGAATGTTGTAGATGAAAGCAAACATGGGCTGGGCTTCATGAGATGGGATATGTGTCTACTGCTAAAGGGCTTCTGGGGACCTCTTAGGGGATGGGGTAGGAAGAGAGGTACAGTGGTTATATGTGGTGTAGTCCTAGTTTTATGCAACAGTTCAGTGTATATCTTATTCAAGAAATATTTATCAAGCCTTATTTACCTTGTGTTATGCCCTTATACTAAGATTAGACTTATTAGATAAGATCCATTTCTGTCTTCAAAGGTACCCATGACAAATAGGTAGTTTATAATATGCTGATCCATTATTGCCTAGAAATAGTAGTGATTATAATGATAACTCTTTATATCATTATTATAAGTAACATATATTGAGCACTCATTAAATTCTAGGCATAAATGTGTGCTATGCATAATTTTATTTTTCTGAACATCAACCTAATAGGTGAGGTCTATTATGTCCACTCTATAAAGATTTGAAAATATTACTTGATAAAATCAGCTATCTAAAGAAGAGTCAAGCTTTAAAGCTAAATCAAATTGACGATGTAGAAGACTAGGCAATACTAGCCAGCACACTTAAAATTACTTGAGTATGAATCCCTGTAAAGGTTTGAAACACAGATATGAAATTCAAGACCTAACTTAGGTCACTGGATGAGAAAATCTAAACTGGCATTTGTGGAATATTACCTTCTGTCCTCTCTGCATCTATCAATGTCAAGGGAATCTTTTCTGCACAGTTGATGGCTATTTATGAGTATAGATTCTGAGTCCATGGTGAAATAACTCCCTCTTGACATCATCAGAAGGTAAGTATGAGACAATGAGTAGTTTCTTAAGAGTGTGGCACTGTGTCTGCCAGTGACTTTTTCTTTAACATTTCTATTTCTTCGGGGTTTTTTTGCCATCCTAAATAATTAGATATTTATTGATCAACACAACTAGCTATTTGATAGCATCTAGTGACATGCCAGTTTATCAATTTATAGTGAAAAATAGAATCCATGAAAACTACAAAAATTTATCAGCCTGACCATCACAATGTGTCCCTGGAGGACTTGGAAGCTGGATTGCTGTCAGAGGGTTGGTTGAAGTGCATAGAATCAGGACAAAAAGTTAGATAAATAACATATTGATTAGTGTCAGGCTAAGACATCTTGTTTTATCCCATCTTTTCCAGTGGGGTGGGCCCACAAGTGGGAGTGGGCTACCCAAAATCTGCAATACTCCAGACTGATTCCAAAGGATCCAATAGAATTTCAAGGGATTCTTAGATCAGCCTTGAGAAATATGGACCATAATGAGAAAATATTTCTTTTCTCCTCTTCCATCCTTCCTTCCTCCCTCTGTTTCTTCCTCCCTCCTTCTGCTCCACCTCTTTCTTCCTTTCTTTTTGCATTTTCCTTTCTCTGATTAAAAAAAATATTTCTATTACATTTTTTTATACTATATTGGCTACAAATGTGGGACAAGAAACCATTAGTTTTACAAGTGTGTGCTATTCCCCTCCCCACCCAGAAATGTAGAATTAGGAAGTGTGAGAGCTAAAAAGATAGATGAAAGTAATGAAATCTAAATAGATGTGAATCACCCAAAGTTAATAGAACATTTTGTCAGAGGAGGTGCTAGAACTCAGGCTTTCTAAGTGATCATCATTTATCTAAATAATGCTGTCTTCAATTAAAATCCTCTCTTTTTTTGAAAAAGATTAAGATGTTTCTATAGCTAAAATTTTCAATTGGAAATCTTTATAAGCTGTCATTAAAATGAGTCAGATGAGATTAATTATCTATGCTTTTCAATGAGGATAATTCATTAGATATGTGATTTCGGAATTCTAGTTGCAAAATGGTATTACAAATTAATGAGTTTAACAATTCTCTTTGCTTATTTGTATGTGCATATATATGAGGTCTGACAATTAAGTTCGGGAACTCATCCTAGACAAAGTACTACATACCTCATTCTTTTGCTCACATACCATTGAATGGAACTTAATCACAAGGTCATGCCCATATGCAAAGAGCCTAGGAAATGCAGTCTAGCAATATGTCCAAGAAAAATAAAAAGGAGTCTGATGAACCACCAGCAATATCTGTCAAATTAGAGATGATCTATTTTGGTCCAGTTTCTCATTTGATTGAATGTAGCTTTGAAGGGTGGAATGTTCTCTGGTATAGCTTTGTAGAGTGTTTTTTTCTCTTTCTATAGAAATCTTTCATGAAAAGTTCTCCTTATTTAGGACATGGTATACTTTTGACTAACTCTCCATATCTTGCACCAGACATCTTCAAAATATCATCAGATATATTCCCTTTTAGTTTTCCATAATTCATTTATAATGGTAAAATCTATTGGACACAGGAAATCAAATCTAACTGGAATGAGAATAGGTTTATAGAGCCCTGTTAGTATGTTAACAACTATAAAATATATCCATGTAATTTCCTCTTGAGGCTTGACCCCCACCCATTTCTCCCCTTACCATCAGTCTAAGTGTCTTGTAAAATCAAACATTTTCTGCTCTCATTTCTAAATTGCATACAACCAGTTAGTAGGCATATAAGCAGTGAGGTATTAGTAGAAATTTATATAAGGAGCTTATTGATATACTATACAAGTGAGGGTCCTGTGGAGAATGTTAATTCATTTTCTGCACTAAATGATCATGATCACAGTAAATTTCCATGATGGCAAGGGCTAAGATGGAGGTAGAAACTTGGATATATATATAATATCATATATATTATGTATAATATATATATGAAGGACTAAATTTTATAGAGCATTATTTATCATGTACATTTTCTATTATACAAAGTAGAAGGCATTAGGGTTGATCTGACTTGAATGCATAAATTTGAAAATGATTTTTAAGAGTCATCTTGGATCACTTCTTGAGCAGCCTAAATATTAATGAAATATTTCAATTTATCATATTTTAAAATCGAATACATTTCTAGTGTACTATCGTGAAAATTTACAATCTACTCCCCTTTTAAGCCCCCTAAGAACCATGGCTGACAGAGCATAAATAGATTAGACACAACATGTGATCTTTTTGTAACCCACCTGTGGCTGCTCAATTACTCATTGGTTCAGTCATTGATGTATTGATTTAATGAAGATTCATTAAGTGCCTACCATTTCCCAGGCACTGTGTCAAGATTAACAAGGTGTGTCCTCACAGGTCCTAGGAACACAAATGTGTAAAACAACCTATTGCCCCACAAAGCTACAGTTGAGACATCTGCAAAAATGTTTATGAAGTGCAGTGCAGTAGGGACTCCCTTAAGAGGGAAGGAAAGGTTTCACAGAATGATGAGGCGTTTACCTGGTGGAGGGAGCAGCCGCTGGGAGAGATGTTCGGGGATTGGTGAGTAGTTGTTCTTAGGGCACATATTGGGAGGATAAAGTAGGAGGTAGCAAGAGATTAAGTTGGGACGACTGGGAAAATTTGATAAAAGCCTTTTACGTAATTCTAAGGACTTAAGTTTTATTGTGTAGGCTAGGGAAATGAACTGTTTTAAATATAATGAATTCTGGGTTAATTAATTCATTAATTTATAAGACATTTATTAGTTATCCAATGAGTATAAACTGCTTGGCCTTAGAAGTATAACAGAATATGATGTAGAACCTACTCATAAGGAACTTGCAGTTTATTAAGTGATTACAATCAACAGAGATGGCTCAAGAATTTTGGAGGAAGGATTTTAATTCACTTCATATCTCCTTCATATCAACATCATTGTCTTTGATGTGGATAATGGAAGTTTTCTCAATCTTAGGTTAAGTGTCTTTTGGCAACTCCTTCTATTTTATTGATCTATAATGTAAAACCTATAACATAAAATCAATGATCTTAGCCTGTAAGTAAGAAAAGATCCCTAGCCTACCTGTTCAATCAGATAACCCTTTCCCCAAACCTGTTCTGTATAGAAAGTCTGGAGCGGCCAACAATGACAGGTTTTACTGTACACTGAGACAAAGTGCTCTACTAGGTGCGTACTGAGGGACCCATAGATCCAAATCAATTGTTTTTAACACAATACAAGGTGATGTGTGCGGAAGGTACATGCCGAGGGTCTCTTGTGAGTACTTAATGTGCATGGCAAGTGGAGGCTTCCTGGAGGAACTCAAGCCTGTGCTGAGTCATAGAGAATGAGAAGACTGGGATAGAGGATCGGGTAGGACATTTGCAGCAGAGTGGTTTGGATTGACTGGAGCATGTTTCAAGTGGTTCAGACCAATAGCTCTGTGTGATCTGTGTAGTAGAGGTTGGAAGCTGATGCCTGAAGAACAATAGGGTCATCTTGATGAATAGAAGATGTTGAAGAAAGTGTTTAGGCTCATTTAGTCAATGTTTATTCCTTGATAACCATCCCATGGATTAAATGAGCCATGGAAGGAGAAAGGAAGCCCACTTTTATTGACTCGGCATAGCTCTTCCATAAGTTCACGTTCTTGCTCCAAGAAACCTCATAAAGCAACGAAAATCATGGCTCTGATATAAACTGTGAAAGCTTTTTTTGGCCATACTATTTGAGGTTTTTGGCATCTTTTTTTGTGAGCTGCATGTCCTTCTCTGAGAAGTTGAGTGTTGCATATCTGAGCCTGGTTGATTTCTCTCTGACCACATGGACCACCCAGGTTAGTAAGAAACCGATTTTCATTGGATGTGAGGGTCTGAACTTGGGGACCTAGGAGAAGCATGCTGGGAAAAAACACATGAAAAATGTAGGCATGCATGATTTTAAAAGATGGAAAATGGCCCTGCTCCCATTTAATTTTTAGAGGAAGCAATGAAAACAGAAGGTTAAAGGCTCTAGCAGGGAAATAACATTTCAGCTGAGTAGATAGGTTTTCTCAAAATGCCATGGCTCTTCTTTCATTGGGGTCATCAAGTACATGCTTGCTCTAGGATTGGGAGGCATCCCCTCATACTTGCTCTGGCCACAGCGTGTAGTCTAAGTTTTCTTTATAAAGACAGGACTGGATCAAGAGTTTACCTGAGGGAGTGAAAAGAGATGAAGTGAACTGTTCTTAATTTTAGGGTTAACTTTCCTAACCATGGACATTTCAAAATGCCCTAAGTTGACACCGTCTTCCAGTAGTTTCTCTTTGCCTGGTGATTATTGACGGATTGACCGTTATCAAACATCTGTGGGCCATATTTCTGAACCTTGTGACTCTTAACTCCTGCCCTTGCCAAAAGCAATGCCTAAATCATGAGTGAAATTAGAAGTTATGTGTCTCTGACTGATGTACCTCTGACTTCTACAGAGAAAGTATTTCATTAGGTTTTGAAGAATTAGCTGAAACCTCTGTTGGTTTCTGGGCCAGGGAAGATTCTACTGCCTGGGGATCCCCTCTCAGCCACTTGCCTGACTGAGAAGACTGCTTTGGTCTGCTTTTCTGGGAGGAAGAAACCTATGTATATATGATCAGGCAGTACCCACAGCCCTTAACCCTCTCTTTTGGCACAGAAAACTTCTGATACTTCTCATTTTATTTTTGGCCTCACTCAGGTACAGTAACCTCCCATTGGTCCAGCCCATCAAGACACTCAACCCCACCTCCACCCTGAGCTTCCCAGCCCCAGCTAGGATTTGAACTTGAGGTCCCAAGAGCAGGATGGATTAGTGCTCAGGGCTCCCAGGATGGCTCTATCAAAGCTTTTTCTCTACACATCTCCATTATGTGAATGGCTCTGTTAACCAAACCTATTATCTTTCCCCTTGGTTTTTAAGTTGAGAAAGGAAAAGCAACTTCTTTAATGGCCCACAGATTGATGATTAACATTTTACATGTCCCTGCTGCTAAGTAAAAGAACTGCTTTGTGGACACTGAAAATGCCTAGGAGAAGAAGCGGGAGTCAACTTGGTTTATTAAGTTGTGCTGCTTCATTAATCACAATCTTTTTTTATGGCGGTGCTTAAAGGCCCATCCATTGTACTTCTCAGGAATGGGGGAGATCAAAAACAAGTGCTTTTAGTGCACCTTTGACATCTGGCATAGCAGCCGGCTATCTGCGATATTGCTCTCAAGCAGTGTGGGGAGCTGCCTTTACTGTGACCATGCTGGCCCTTCTGATTTAAGCTACTGCAGAGGGCAATGAATTACCTTAAAGGAGCTCCACTGCAGAACTCTAAATTTTATGCTGGACCCCTGCCAGGTTCCCCACTTTATGAGTATGAACAATCAGACAATTGAACTGATTTGACTTTGCCACTCCTGGAGTTTCATTGCCTCGAACCTGGGGATGTAATGATGGCAATGCCATGCAAAGTGCCGCTCTGACTAGCAGCAGTGCCCGCTGCCCATTCAAGTAGGACACCCATTCTTGTTAGCTGAAAACTGCTCTGATTTGCAGCAAGGGGGAAAATAGATTCTGTGCAATCAGATTAACTCAACTCTGAATGTTATTTTCATTTAGCACTGTGGAACTAGGCAATGTCCCAGATTTTTCTTTTTCTTTTTTTTTTTTTTAGAGGAGTCTTATAGCACTGATGCAGAAGGCACCTACCAAGCCCTGATACAGATTGTAGACACATACACACATACAAACTTACATACATAACACACATATGTACCTACTCACAGACAGGCTCAGGCTCAACAACTATTGTCAAGAAAGGGCATCTGGTCCATTCATAACCCTTAAGTGGGTAATTTGTAATGTTTAAAACTTATTTTACCTCTTTGTGAAACTGAAGACAGGTGCTAAGATTTAGTTATTGTACACAGAACATAATCATTTTTAGGATTTATATGTAAAGTGAATTTCCTCTAACATTCTTTGAAAATACTTTTATCAAATACAATACCACTTCTCTTTATAAAAAATTTTAAATTGTGTAAATGTACAAGTTACCCCACTATCTTACCATTTAGCAGTCCCTATTATTAAAACTTTATCCAGACATCTCTCTTAGTAAAGGTACACTTACTGATTGCCTCATTCATTCATTTTGCATCTATAAGCAAATCCAAATGTTTGAACAGCATGAAAAATACACACACACACACACACACACACACACATACACACAGAGACGTTTAAACAACAAACTCCCTAGAATATCAGACTCCTGTGTTCACATGCTTACTTGACATTGATTATTAGACTTGAAGTCTAGCAGATATCTCAAATGATTTAATGCATAACCTCCTGATGTCCACCCAAACCTACTTCTCCCACAGTCTCTCCCATCTCAGTTAATGCAACCCATCTTCTTTGTTGCTAGGTCCAAAATTTTGGACTCATCCTTGATTCCTATTATTTTTTTTCACACCCATATTCAGTTTATTTACAAATTCTCTCAGCCCTACCTTCAAATATTTCAGAACATGATCACTTCTCACCATTCCAGTACCATCACTGCTCACCTGGGTTATTGCAGTAACGTTCATACTGGTCCCCCTAACTTCTGCGTGCAATTTGGATACAACTATACTTCTTAGAATTGTGACATGATTTTAAAAGGCAGATCCCTAAAAATCCAGAATCTATTTATAAAAAATTATGTATTCTTAAATTTTTAAACTTTAATCACCTTCAAAGTACCCTTTCTTTGATGCCATACTCTTATTGAGATGCTTTTTCCACACTGCTCAAAACAGTTTCTGAACTTGTCAATTTTGATGCCTTTTAGTGCTTCTTCTGTTTTTTGTTTCACCTCTTCCACATTGGCCAAACATTTCCATTTGAGGACTTTTTTCATCCAGGTAAACAAAAAAACACCACTTTGGGTGAGAGCAGGTGAGTAGGGTGGGGCACAAGGTCATGCCACTTCTTGGTCAAAAACTGCTGAACCCTCAGTGCAGTGTGGGCAGGTGCATTGTCATGCCGCATGCTGCTTGTGTAAATCACCTACCATGAAAGGGGCAAATGCATTGAAAGAGTCTCCAAAAATATTCACTGAAGCCCAACATAGCCTCTCACAACAACGCCAGCTGGTGCACTGATGCAGATGGGTTTTTAAAACACTCACCTAGTGGGGGAAGCCTAATACTCTAAGGGCCCTGCTCTCCAGAAGATAATTGGGTTTTTGGGGGCCCCCTCATATGCCCTTCAAAAATATGGTAATAGTGAGGTGTTTTGTAAAGAGCAGGTTACTGGCTGTGTGGCCTCAGAAAATTTACTCTTATTTTCTGAGTCTCTTGGTTTCTTCATTTGTAAAGCCAGGCTAATAATATCTACCTCTTGGGACTCTCACATAGGTTAAGATAATTCCCACTAAGTAGCTAGCAACTGTCTAATGCACAGTAGGTGTTCTGTAATTGTTCATTCTCATGTTTCCTTTCATTTATTCAGTTGAGATAATGTCAAACTCCTTCCCATAGCATACAAGGCCTTCACAATTGTGACCTGGTTTCTTTGGGGCGACACGTCTACCTACTCGTTCTTTATCTCATGCTTCAGCTGCAGAAAGAAACAGCACATTTTTCTTCAAACCTACCCTCCCTACTCCTCCACAACCACATACTTAAGACACCCAATTGGTCCCCTTGATGCCTTATCTCCATCTCCTACATTGATACCAGCGTGCTTTATTAGACGTGTAAAATCTGACAGTATTGTTCATCAGTATTGGTGTTACCCATTCTTCCAGCAGACCGAAGGATTTCCATCACAGCCCTGACAGTGTCCAAACTTCCTAATGTAGTATGCGAGTGCTCTCTACCTCTCCACATGCAGCTCTTGGTATTTTTTTAACTTCTATCTTCTTGCCTCTGCTTTGCTGCCCTGCTGTCTGGAATTTTTTTTTCCCTACCTTCTCTTTGATGGCTAAATCTTATTTAGACTTTTAAAAAATGCTAATCTAATGTTCCTTTATTGATGCATAATTTATATAAATGCACAAATCTTAAGCCTACAGACTGATGAATTTTGACAAATGCATACACTCGTATTACCATCATCTAGATCAAGATAGAAAATATTTCCATAACCCAGAAAGTTTTCTCAAACCTCTTTCCACTCAGGCTCTTGCCATGATACTGATTTCTATTACTGTATGTTACTTTTTGCCTGTTCTTGAACTTTGTTATAAATGGAATCACAGAATACATAACCTCTTGTGTCTCACTTCTTTTGTTCAACATGTTATTGAGATTTCTCCACTTGATCGTGTATATGAAGAATGCATTTTTTTTATTGCTAGACATGAATATTATATGTCATGGTATCCCATAGTTTTAATTTGCATTTCCTTAGTGTCTAATAATGTTAAATACCTTTTCTTATGCATAATGGTTTATTTCTCCTTTAAACTGATTTTTTTTCAAACTGAAGCTTTAATCCAATAGCGAGTCATGACATCAGTTTAGTTGGCTATAATTTGCATGTTAAAGAAAAGAAAAAAAAAGCAGTAGGATAAATTACAATTGAAAGTATCAGAGAAACTCACTCATGGTAAGGGTAGGTATTGCCTTGTTGTTCAGTTATTGGTATGGGTGTTCGTATGCTCATGCATGCGTACTGGTAACAATGCCATTTGTGAAAAAAAATTTGCAGAGGGTTTGAAAGCAATTGATTTAAATTTGAATTCATGGAGGCACTGACTGGGTACAGTGAAGGAAGGAGACTGGATTGGGGTAGAGGGTGAGCAAACAGAAAATACTCATCATAACTTGCTTTAGGAAAGTTGTTGTCTATGCATGATATGAAACAACCTTACCTCTCCCAGTCTTAAGAGAGTGATCTCATGTAGGAGATGAACCTTGTCACTCAGCCTGGCTTGACTTTTGGCTGTCTCTCAAAGCTTTGTGATTGTCCAGGCCACCTTCTTTGTTCATGGTGCCTCCAAGTAGTTGAGGGTGTGCCAAAATTTGTGAGGGGCCTGAAGTGGAGGATCACAGTCAGCACTTACATGCCGGTGGATTGAAACTTGGACCCTCAGACAGTAGCTGGGAATATACATAGTTAAGCTTCTTCCTGGGATAAACTAGGAGGTGAATGTTTTTGCCTGCTTCTTCTGGGCTTGGCCCAGGTGCATAGCTAGACGGGGGATTCTGTCCGTTGAGAACTGCTGCTTTCTTTGCTGTCGTCCTATGAACCTCTTGAATGCATGCCTGGAGATCTGGGGACCCATCCCTTGGGCAGCAGCTGCAAAACTGGGGTACAGATGCTCCTTCCAGGGTCAATACTGGTGATTTGGAGCAGGCTAGAAGGAGAAGGTGAGGAGGCTTCTGTTGGTCCCCACAGTCTCCAGGCAGGATGGTAGTCAGCCCTGTTTTGATGTGGGTATTTCTTATTTGTCCAATTTGCAGGTATGGCTCATGTATTTTCTGGATTTCTTTCAGAGGGAATTGCTTCAGGTGTAGCTGTACTTTTCGTGTGTCCATGGCAGGAGGGCAATTCAGAAAACTCCAATGTCACCTTC
This sequence comes from Lyroderma lyra, assembly GCA_004026885.1. Classification (NCBI taxonomy): domain Eukaryota; kingdom Metazoa; phylum Chordata; class Mammalia; order Chiroptera; family Megadermatidae; genus Lyroderma; species Lyroderma lyra. Next base: position 121,663 of record PVJL010002091.1, read on the forward strand.
TTGCACCAGAACTCCAAGTGATTTATTTGTACGAGTCTTTTCTACTCATCTGGAGACTAAAGCAGAGGACAGGCTGGTCTCCGTGTACCTGGTATCCTGGGCCAAGGGGCTGCATCTAGCATTTATAGATGCCTTTCATGGAAATGTAATTTGAATCACAGCTAGATATTCTTTTAGATATTTTATGAGTGATTGGTGACATTACAACTTTAAAAAAAACATTCTTAAGCCTATATTTATCTAATTATCAATATCAAAATTAAACAATTTTGATTCTTCTTTATAGCAAATTTAGTATCTTTCCTTCGAAGGTGTGTTCTCTACTTTTTAAAAACAATCTTCATTAATTTGCTTAGGGGTCCTGCATTGTATCATTTAAAATAAAAACTTTTTCAGTGTTCATTTTTGTAATAATAAGTAACTACTTAGATTAATCAGTTAACTTCTGTGATTATGTTTCAAGGTTTAGTAAAGGCAGTGAAGTGTAAGGGCTAAGGGTGTGACACTTGGAGCCAGAATGATGGGGTTCAAATTCTGGTACCACCTCTTATGACTGTATGATTTTGACTAGGAATGTGAACCTCTCTGCATCTCACTTTCTTCACTGGAAATGGGGAATAATAATAGTAGCCATCTCAGTGGTTTGCACAAAAACATTTAAGTGAATTACTATGGTATCCAGGAGGGTGTCCAGAATATAGCAAGCATTATTAACTATTATTATTTTGTCTTTGTGTTTGGCTCATCCTTTAGAGTGTTGATAAATGTATATGAAAAATGTTTTCTTTATTCAGAAAAGCTATGTAGTTACTATTCTTTTGCAATTTTGATTATTTAAATATGACTTTTTGCACTTTCACACAGGAATAAGACATTGGGTGAATATAGGATTCTTGGGTAATAGTTTTTCAAAATTTTCCCTTAAATCAGATAAATAGCATCTTATTGTCTTTTAGCATTTATTGTTGCAACAGTCAATGCTGTTTTTGACTCTTGAAGATGAATTGTTTTATCTACTTAGAATAATCAATTCAATAAATATTTATTGTGCTGATTCTATGTATACAATAAAGTTCTATCCTTTATGTATATAGCAGTGAACCAAAATTTGTGAAGCTGAGAACCTAATTGGGGTGAAGGTGGGGGAAAGACAACCCAATTACCCTGAGTTAGTTAAATGGCAAGGTCTGTGAAAACAGTTTCCACAAGATTGCCCTGACTTCTGACACCAACTGCAAGTTTGGGGTATCCCCAAAACTACCCTCAGATTTGATAATTTGATACAAACACTCACAGAAACTGATAAAGGTGATTATAATCATAGATATGGTATATTACAGGGAAAGGATACAAATTAGAATTAGACAAAGGAGAGATGCACCACCTCCCAGAATCTGACATGTCAGTTTGTCTGTTTTACAGTTTTTTTCAAAAAGGCAACTTATAGTTCTATCAATCAACTCTATTTATTTTGACTAATTTCTGCTTTTGCCTACATTTATTTCTTTTAATTTTGTGTTTATCTTATTTTTTTCCAAAGTTTTTTAATATTTATTTATTTATTTATTTTTTATGTGGGTAGCTCCCTGGCTAGGAATCGAACCCAGGCCACCGTGTTGACAGCACTGAAGCCTAAGCCACTACACCACCAGGGAACTTCCATGTTAATCTTATTTTAATTTCTTAATCTGAAAGTTTAGTTTATTTTCTAACACACACACTCCCCACAAATTAGTTGCATCCCATAAATATTGGTATTCAGAGCTCACATTTTATTTCTAAGTCACTTGTAATTTAAGTTTTAATTTCCTTTTTAATTCGGGAATTACTTAGAAATGTATTTTTAAATTTCTAGGTGCTTTGATATTTTTTGGTGGTGGTGGGCATAATTATTTTGTTTTATTTCTAATTTTTTCATTGTCATAACTTATTTTGGGAATTCATTGAGTTTCTTTGTGACTCAATACACAGTCAATTTTTATGAATGTTCCATGTTTTTGGAAATAATGTGCATTCTTTTTTTATTGGGTACAGAGTTTAATATTTATCTCTCAGATCAAACTTGTTAACTGTTATTAAAATCTTCCCTAAATTTTCTTGTGAAAAAAATCTGTTTGATCTTTTAGCATCTGAGCTCTGTGTGATTTTTGTCTGTCGTAGCTTTTAAAATGTCTCCTTAGAACTCTAACAGATTTTGCTTTATGTAGTTCAAAACTGCATTGTTAGGTACATTAAAAAGTAGATGGCTATTGAATCTTTTAGGTGGATTTGTAATGTTTAAAAACATAAATAATCTATACCATAATTTTCTTTTGAATTTTATTTTGTCTGATTACTATGTTCATATCCTTAGAAAATCTTTTTGTTAGCACTTATCTAGGGTAGGGGTCCCCAACCCTTGGGCCATGGACCGGTACCAGTCTGTGGACTGTTAGGAACCGGGCCACACAGCGGGGGGTGAGTGGCAGGCAAGCAGACAAAGCTTCCTCTGTACTTACAGCCCCTCCCCATCACTCACATTACCACCTTTGCTCCGCCTCCTGTCAGATCAGCGTTAGATTCTCATAGGAGCACAAACCCTATTGTGAACTGTGCATGTGAGGGATCTAGGTTGTGTGCTCCTTATGGGAATCTAATGCCTGATGATCTGAGGTGGAGCTGAGGGGGTGACGCTAGTGCTGGGGAGCAGCTGCAAGTACAGATTAACATTAGCAGAGAGGTGTGACTGCGCAGAGACCATAATAAATCAATTGCTTGCAGATCCATATCAAAACACTAGCAGTGAGTGGCAAGTGACAGGCTGCATCTGGTGGCAGGCTTTATGGTGGCAAGTGAGTTGATGTACTTCAATTGTACAGGTACATCTGGTGGCAGGCTTTAAGTCAGAATACGACACTTACTTTAGTCCATGCATGGCCTGCCCGTTATTTCATTTAACACTTCTATCCATGCCTCTTTCCCCATTGCATACCTCCCTCAGATGCAATTGTCTGGTTGCAGGAAAACAAGCTCAGGGTTCCCACTGATTATACATTATGGTGAATTGTATAATTATTTCATTATATATTACAATGTATTATAATAGAAATAGAGTGCACAATAAACGTAATGTGCTTGAATCGTGCCAAAACCACCTACTCTGCTACCTTTCCACCCTGGTCCATGGAAAAATTGTCTTCCATGAAACTGGTCACTGGTGCCAAAAAAGTTGGGGACTGCAGATCTAGGGTATTGTTTTTAATATCTTAATTTTAACTATTAATTTGTTTTAAGACTCTCTTTTAAAACATTATAAAAAGGAATTAACACATATATTATAAATTACTAATATGCATAAACTTATTTTTGACTCATTATGTTTTCTAAATAGTATATTATTATTTTTTTCCTTTTTCCTTGAGGAATGCAGTGCTGAGTCTTTCTTTTTTGTCTCTGTAAGAGTTTATAATTTTGTTCATATAGATTTTTGTATGTTTATTGTTAAATTTTTTCACTGGAAATTTATAGTACTTATTCCTGTAGTGAATGAGATTTTTTTCTATTTTATTTCTTACTGATTGATATAGCATTTTAAAATGTAGATTTTTCCATAGTTATAATTTATGAAGCCATCTAATGAAATTATCTTTTTAATTTGAATAGATTTTTGAAAAGTCGTCTTTTGGATTTTCTAGATATATAATTATGTTGTTTAAAATATAAAGATAATTTTGTTTTTGTTTTGTAATATTCATACTGATTATCTAAATCTATCAGGTGTGCATAATTTCCTTCTATCCATATATTAGAGCTTTTTATTAGAAGTGTCTTTTTGGCAGCTATTAGTAAAAATGTAAACTCGAATTGATTCTTATATAACTTGTATTTGAACTGAAACTTCTTAGGTGTGACACTTAATTCATAGCTTTTCAGAAGCATTTTTTGGCAGTATAAATGTATGTAAAAATGTAATATTCCAAAAGTAATAATGTAATGTGACATATAGTTTTAGTGGAAGAAATTATTTTAATAACTACAAAATCATCTTAATCTTAACTCTCTAGTATGAAATATTAAAATCTAAAATGCTTTCTTCTAGTTCTCAGTTTTACTTTATTTCATTTTATGCTGGGAAATTGTATTCCATAGCTAAATTTTGGAAGTACCACTTACGAATATTGATGACCTCTGTAATCCCTGTTGTTGCTCATAATGGGCTGTTATGATGCTCAAATGAAGAACATATGTGAAAGACATTGTAAGATGTAAAGAACTTTGCAGTGGTTAGTCATTATTATTAGAGCGAGTGCTCAACCAGTATGAGCTAATTAGATTTGATACCTAACTTGGCCAACTTCACCTCATATTTGCTTTTATAATTCTCTATGTCTTTTTCAAAAGGGATATGAGATCCTGTGCCCAAGGACACTGGATATGTGGGAATTATTTATTTAGAAACCAATTACAACATACAGCTGCCTTTTAAAGGCCAACATTGGGGTCTCTCTCCTCTTTCTTTCTCCGCTTGCCTTCCCTTCCCTTCCCTTCTGGTCCTTTCTTTCTTTTCTTTCTTGACTGCTGATTCTGACAACACATCCATGGAATAAATGCATCCCAGTGGTCATTTTGGTCAAACACGAAGCTGAGCAAATGCTTGCTGAGCCTCAACCACCTGGCAGGCCTCTGTTTTCTTGGCAAGAGTCTCCAGCCTGGGAAACCGGAGGAATACATTTCATTTCAGCTGAGGGCAGGATTATGGGTTGATGATTTACTGTGAGACCCAAGCTTTACTCTGGGAAGCTTGGGGATTTGCATCCATCAGGCACAGGGATCAGTAGCCAGGAGGTGAATTATAGACCAAAGCTGTTTCACCAGCTGGAGAGACTTTGCAATTCGATTTCAAAGTAGGTAGAGCTGTGCTCATTAACAAAGAGCTGGCATGGACCTTGACAGGGTCTTTGCCTACAAAAACACTATCTTCCCATGAGGCAAGTGGGAACTTCAAGAAAATACCCCGTGATTTCTCCTAGGCTGAGTTCCACGAACCACTTCCCAAGTAGAGAACTGGAGAGCCTCAGGAAATCTCCAGCTTTGTGCTCGTCAGATGCGTTCAGGTGTCAAGAGTTCCTTACAGAAAAATAATACAGTAGCATCAAATACTGAAATTAGTCATAAAGTAAGTTAATAAATAATTTTGTTTTATATATTATGTCATCAGTGATTAAATTCTAGTTTAAACTTAATGTTAGCTAGGGCTTTCCTGTTCTGTGACATCTAGTTGAAGCACACAGTTTTACACCCCATTTAAGTCTAAGTCTCCTTTAAAGATTTCTGTGAGTTTCTGGGTATTTCAATCCTCATGGCCACATAAAGCGTTTTGGGGTTGACGTTACTGAAAATCAGGAGTCACTGTGGGGGTGGGGGTGGGGTGCCGTGCTGTTCATTGAGCAGCAAACAACCTAAAACTGTGCATTTGCTCCTCCTTGTTCTTAAAATCCTTTGGGACATCCAATGAGAATTTCTCATTCATCCTTTGACCCGTCAGTGGCCAGGTTTCATGATCCCATTGGCTCCTTTGTTAATGTCATCTCCCTTCTTATCTGAAGTACTTTCTTTCTCTGAAGAGCCTTGGAAACTTGGAATTCTTCTCCAAAACTTTGTCTGAAGCTATTAAGTCGCAACAGAACTGAGGGTTTTCTAAACAGAAACTGTCTTCCTGAGGAGGTAGTTGTGGTTATAAATAACAGGGTTTTTCCCTCCTAGTACACCAATACGAAGGGGTGGCAATCAGTCCTAATGTTTTTAAAAATGATTTATAACGAAAAACAAATAATCGATTTGATCTAGTTTGTGGATGACCAGTTCTGTGAGGATATAGTTGTAGAAACATTGAATTAATAATAAGCTTCTTATGTAGGCATTCCAGAGCTTTCGTAACCAGACGACTTTTGACTTTGCACTCTCATCTTCCTTCATTGCTCTCCAAGTCCTCAATTGTCTAAGGAACCCAGCAGGGAGGAAATGAGTAGAGTAAAATTAAACAACACATATCCTGTCTAAAAGGGTATTAGTCAGTTTTCTCATGTGAGAATGTGGGAATAATGTTGCCAGATCTTCTATTTCTTATAAAAGAATCTGGAGATTCTGATTTTATATGGAATTTTCTAATTATGCCAAACAAAACATGGCTGGGGGTAATATTTGGAATGTAGCAGCCAGTTGCTCCATATTTTTTCTCTCTGTCTCTCTCTCTCTCTCTCTCTATCTGTATCTCAATCTGTCCCCACACTTCCTCCACTACTAGGAATACTCTTTCTTCTGATAAACATCTTGTTGTCTTTCAGGGCTCAGTTCAAATGGTCCTATTTCTCTGGTTTCCCCCATTCTCTCCAATAGCTATTCTCAAATAGATTTAATCACTCCTCCTTTGGAGCTCCCAGAGTCCTCTCTCTGAGTACCTCTTTCAAAAATGTGTCACTGCATTTGTTTGCTGGTTTGCCTGCCTTGCTACACTATGAAGACTTCAAGTAAAGGGACCATGATAACCATCTTTTGATCATGCCCAGGACCTGATACAATGCTGAGCACACAGTAAGCACTCAATACTTGTTGAATGAATGAGGGAAAGAGACATGACTCTGGGATGTGAGGCCTGAGCTCAGTTCTCCTTTCTGCTTTACCTCTCAGACTTTTTCTTTTGTACTTGATCACAATGCCTTGCCTTTGGGAAATTATTATCCCTGACCTTTGGGGACAAGCAGAAAACTGGCAGACACAATCTATGTGACAAATTAGTGTGAAAAAAAATTTACTGGTTGTTTTGAGTGAATGTCGGGATTCTTTCTTTGAAGAATCTATTTTTAAAGAGTAGTTTATTGCAAAGTCCATTGAGGGCAATTGGACAGGCATTTGTTCTTGCTGGGGTGAAGGGAGATGTGTGAGAGCTAAAAGCTAAAAGTTGGATGGAACTGTCTATATAGCATCTGGGACTCCTCTGTGGAATGTGAATTAGAAAGAGCAATTTGACTGCTACCTTGAACCTGTCTGTATGAGATTTAAATTCTGCTAAGAAATAAATGAGTATTTCTCATAGAATGGTGACATTTAACCATCTGAGAGTTGAATCTCCACAAATTCAGATCAAATTAATTTTTGGAATTTAACTCCTAATTTCAGGGAGGATAGGTGTTTTGGAAAGGAGAATTTAGAGAAAGAAAACTTAGGGGAGAGAAATCCCCATCCTGAACCTGTAATCATTTGTCTTAATAAAAAATAATAAAGACAAAGATTTTCTTTTAGTTGGATGATGTAGGATTAAAGTGTGTGTCAAGGGATTTCTTTAATAGATAATACTTTTATGACTTTCTCTCAAGACTAGAAACATCTTAAGGCTCAATTGCTCAATAAGCACCAGACCAAAAAACAAACAAACAAACAAACAAAAACCGAACAAAAAAGCCCAACAAGTTTCCATGCACATCATATTTTTATCTTGTCTAGTATGTGCACAGGGAACTTCAGTGTGTAATGAACAAGAACTGCTGGTCCAATACTGTGGATGTGGGGTTTGATGAGGGTAAGTTTCTGTGGATGGCAGGTCATGAGAGTTACTATTTATTTTGGGAAATTCTTTCCTGACCTTGCTTCCCACTCACCTATTGCTAACAGTCAGCTCCTTCTACCTTAAAAATAATGTTTTATCTTTCCAAAGGGGAAAATTCAAATGGCATTTTAACCAGGCATGTTAGATAACTTTTAGGTGAAGTGTGGTGAGGATGGAAGAAAGTACAGAGGAGAAAGTTATTAACAAAGTCAAGGTGATACCAGGTAGTAGCTCAGTATGGATCACAGTTCCGGTAAAACTTCCCTGCCATTTGTTAGGTTTCTTATGCTGCCACTTAAATCTGTAAAGAAATTGTTACTTCCATTCTTCATCCACCTGATTAAATGTTTTTTGATAAGAAAGTATAAATTCTCTTCGTCATCGTTGAATACATAAGTGAGGCATTTGATCTTGGGGAGAATTGAAGGGTGAGGGGTGTTTGGGATTGGCTAGGCGTATTTGAATCTCAGAATTCCCACTTAATACACTTACCTCTCAAAAGCCTCTTGCATCTTTCTTCAGATGACATTATTTTGTGCCTCCACCTTGTCTTTTCTTTCTTTTTATTTTTAAAAATTAATTATTTAGTTTTTTCAGTTACAGTGTGTTCAGTATTATATTTTTTAGTTTCAGGTGTACAGCAAACTGGGTAGACATTTATATAATGTATGCAGCGATCCCCCGATTAGTCTAGTACCCACCTGGTACTATACATAGTTGTTGCAACGTTATTGACTGTATTCTCTATGCTGCATTTTAACTCTATTTTGTAACTACAAATTTGCATTTCTTAATCCCTTCACTTTTTTCACCCACACTCCCAAAGCCCCCTCCTCTCTTCTGCCTTGAATTTTCTGATCCTGCTTTGACACTTTTCCTTTGCAGTAGAAACAAGTTATTTGTGGATCATCAGTTCATAAATACAGATGTTCAAGGAATGCCTGCATTTTCTTGAAATCAATTTGGATATTATCATCTCGTTGAATTGGTGGGACATTACAAAACACACTGGAATGTACACTATGTGAGAGGAGGAAACTTGTCTGTTCATTATCTCCCTAATTTTTTATGTCGGTAGTGTCTCCCTCAAAACATCTATTGGCTTTAATCCCTGATACCAGGCTTTTATGTCCAATTTGTTTTACAAAGTAGGATTGTTTTTCCTGTTTTTTGTTTCCTGTCCAGCTGAGTCTACTATGAAAATCCAGAGTTCCCTGGTGGTGTAATGGCTTAGGCTTCAGCACTCTCACTACTGCAGCTTGGGTTCAATTCCCAGCTAGGGAACTACCCACATAAAAAAAAAAAGAAAGAAAGAAAGAAAGAAAATCTGGGAGGATAGGTATAACCTCGAATAGCCACTCCAGCTCCTTCTCTCATCAGTTAAATCTCTGGAGAAGGAAGGAAAAGAGCATTCTTTCAATGCCCTTTGCCAACAGGCTGCCATTCCTCCTCTCATTGCTTTTGATAAAAATCATGTCACTATCTGGTGCTTCTGCTGGAGGATGATTTGCTCAAGGGAAAAACCAGTGAAAGGACAGCAAATAGATAATTGGGCAGCTCAAATTACAGAAAGAGAATCGTTCAATGCATGTAGTTGACACATTTTTTGAATGCTTACACTGTGCCATGTCCTGCTCCATGAACTCAGGAGATTTAAAGACATGTGAGACACAGCTGACAAGAATTTTATCATATATTAGAATAATGTTTATTCATCCAATTAAGCTTAGCAAGTTCAAGTTCAGAAAACAGTGAGAGAAAACTTTTATAGCATGGTGACTTGGCAACCTGAGACACTCCCCTACGAAAATGGCATTGGAGGGTTTGCTTCACTACAAGCTCTTCTTTAATTGGGCCAAGGAGCTCCTGCCACTTGGAATATGGGACCAAACTCCAGCTATTCTTTGATAACTGAAATTTCATATCTGCACTAGCCTGGTGTGGGTATGGGACCATCTTGCCAGTTCTTACACTGAAAGAAAAGGGTCTAATGAACAGAACAAAGCTTTATGCACAAAAAGTGTTCAATTCATAATGTTTGATAATGCTATCAAAGGTTAATGATTGTCATCTTAAATATTCCAACCTGAATTTAAAAATGGTAAGTTTCAATGCTGCCTACCTAGATCTAGGTTTCTGGGGGAAAAAAGTTTAGATGATTTTATAGCCAAGTGGTCTGTGGTCAATTGTTGATGACAATTGACATGAGCCTGGGATAGGTTGTGACCTGTCTCTGACTGGTCATTTGAAGACCTGATTAGAAACCAAGGGACATTAATGGTGCTCTAACAGAAAAAAATTGCACAGTTTTCTGAACAGGGCCACATGGAATCTGGATGTCTTAAGTAGAGATGTTGCTCGAAAAGACTGCAAAGGTTTCATGGATTCCAAAGATTGAAGCTCATCCTTCATATGAATGGTGCCCTTAATTGTTTCTTAGTACAGCTTCAAGATTCAGAACATTTATATGTTGGTGAGCACTGAATTTGGTAGTGAAACAGCTTGGTAATGCTTTGTTTAAAAAATCAAATGTAGAGACTTAAAAATTTAATATTATCTAAAAATTTTCAGCATATGCAAGGGTTGTCACACACATTTCAAACCTGCTGCAACTTATTTCAGCTAAGTGTTTGTAGAAGAGTTGCTTATGGCTCTGCTAGCTGGGGCTTCCTTTCATGAAAGGTCTAAAAAAGGAGATTTATTATCTTTGGAGATGTTGCTCTCATTTTAATTGAGATTTGGTGAGCTCTCTGGCTAGAATGAAGGTGGAGTCTTTTCTCAATGAGCATTTCTAACTCAGGTCAGGTCCATGAGAATGCAAGAATTTCCAGAAAAAAAAAATCCCACTATTTACTGAAAAAAAAAGGGCAACTGTTAGGAAAGAACTCATGAGATGAGGTATTTCAAAACCAAATCTAGCTATCTTCTTCATTCCACCTTGTTCCTGTGGTAGAAAAGAAAATGATTAGGCAAGACTTTTTTCTTTGTTCTTTTAATTTTGCTCAGCATTAAAGGAGGGAACTTCATAAACATTGATTGTCATTTACAGAAAACATTCAGAAATCATGTGTGCATTATCAGGGAATGCTAACAGTATTCAACTAATAATTTACAGGACATAAAATAAGGACAAAAATCTATTACATTCTAACGTAATATAAAACTCTTTTTTTTAATTCTTAGGGAGTGCTGTTTTATTCTAGTATAGTTATAATTAAAAAAAAACAAAACAAAACAAACCTCAATGCTTACTTCCTAAATGACTCAGGCTGCAGTTTTACTCACATACACAGAAATTAGGGTTTATATATTAAACAAGGAGAGAGAGATCAGAAAATTGTAGATTTTAAAACTATAGATGTCACTGGATTTATTTGTAGTTTGCGTTTTGCTTCTATAGGGCAATCATAAGACATGGTAATAATGTAACTAAGCTCCAGAAAAATCAATGGTGACTATCGAAGGCATTATTCTTTAAAAAAGTATAATTATCCTTTTTTAGAGTGAATATTTTTATTTTACATACATTTGGCAATGCAACTTCTGTGCGTTGCCAAAAATGATGTGCATGCTAGTAAGAGATGCCAACTGCCCACTCACACATGGCCCCTGAGGGTGCCGTTGTGGTTGGTGGGTGCAGCCAAGCCCCTGACACCCAGTGGTTTCAACCACTGGAAGACTTAGCATCACGCTTCACTGTACACGTGTAGACTGGAGCTAAGGTAAAAACATTAAATCTCTGAAAGTTGGAAATGTATGAAAATCATTTCTCTCAATCCTAAAAGCAAGGAAGCAGTGTCAGGGATTTCAAAAATACTGGAAAGTCTCATTTAAATCTAAATATCTTTTTTATTATTATTATAAATCGATCATCATAAAATACTAGCCTTTTAAAGTTGTATTTCGGATGCAGGAAAAGCATCAGGTTCATCAGACTTGCTCCTGCCTGTGTTGTTACAACTCACGCCACCTTTGATTTTCCTGCCTGTCCGTCTCTCCCCCACCTCCCCCAGGTTCCTTACAGCATTTATTTGGTGAAGGTCAGTTATGGCTTCAGCGAGTGAGTAGTCTGACCTCAGGTTATTAATAAGAAATAAACATGTACAAAAATATTTTGTTCACCAGAAAGCAGAGTTTGTTTTCCTTTAGCTATTTCATGCAGAGAGGACTTAGACAAAGCCATTGCTACAAGGAATGATGACTGACTCAGACAACTTTTGTTTTTTCTTTCTTTTTTTTTTAACTTTCCTTTTTCATATTGTCTAGCAGGTAAAGTTTGTAGGTCTTGGGCCAATCTTCAATGCAAATTCTTTGGAGCAGATTAATTGACAGCCCTGTCCCTTTCTCAGCTGTGTTACACAAAGAAGCGTACACTTAACACCAATGACCCATCAAGATGCTAAAACTGTGACAACCAGTTTCTGAGAAGTACATAACACACAGAAAGGAAGCAAGTACATATTTGCTCTTTGTTGGTTTTTCCCCATCTAAAAAATTGTTACAAAGTCTTATGCTTAAACAGAGACATAGAAAAATCAGTGTATTAACTGTCTCCAGGTATTTACAACAAAGATTACAGAGACAGCATACATCGTATTAGAACTTCCACAAGCATATATTAAAATTAATTACATTTGAAAAAATATTTTTATTTTTCCTCTACATTTCTACAATACATACTCAGGTTTCTGTGGGTGTAGTTTTCATTTGTGTGTGTGTGTGTGTGTGTGAGAGAGAGAGAGAGAGAGAATTAGATGAAGCAGACGGTACTGTGCTTGGATGTGGGATCTGCAGCTTTTCAGACATACCTAGTGCATTTCTGCATGTGGCCGTGACAGAGACATGGAAATGCTCTCCATCAGCCATTGCCAGAGGGAATGGTTTAATATAAGGGTATGCTGCCCAGCTGGGATGCAGGTAATCGGCACTTCCCTCACCTGTGTTTTTATTCAATTTCAGTAACCTTGTGCTTTGTTTCTGGCTATGAGAACAATCACTGAGCTGCTTTTTCTGATCTGCTGGAGGTCGTCCTTACAGTCATGCAGGAAGCAAAAATCACTATGGCCAATTCACTTCTGAGGAAATTCAGCAGCTTAGGAAAAAGTACACAAACAATCTCCATCTGCTGCATAGGAGTTCTTGGTCCCACACTTTAGAACAATGGAGGACTACCTTATCATGACTCTAGAATAAATTCTTTAGATACAACAAAAGGAATACAAAAACTGGTCGCAGATATTGAAGCCACACATTGAAAAAAACACATTGAGACTTGAAAGCATAAAAAATCATGCATTTGACTTTTGGAAAACCATGGCAAGAAATCTAGCCATCTGGCTCTGTAAAGCTGGGAGTTTGAGCAAAACAAATAGAAGTATCTTTTATAAGCCATCATTAAAATGAATTGTTTTAATTTTTATACTGTTGCTATAATTTCAACTGACCTCTTATTATATCCTCTAGTTGACAGTCAAATATGGAAACCAAGTTGAATATCAGAAGGGCAAGATTTCTACCCTGCACCCTGACTCTAATATCATTCAGAGTTGCATTTAGTGAACTTCTCCAGCCAAACAGGCCACTACATTTGACTTTGCTTTAAACCAGAGGTTGCAAACTGAGCCCTCTTCTGCTCAGAGACATATTTGTTTGCACTGCCCTAAGCTCTGAATCAACTGACATCATTTACAGCTCACAGAATTTTATGAGATTCAGAAGCTTTAGCTACATACACTTCAGCAAGTGGACTATTGGATGGCACTTTTCGGATGGGACATTTCCTTGCCAGCTCTCCTCTTGGACAGCTTCACTAATTTGCATCAACTCCCTGGCCCTTTTAGGCTTTTTGAATTTTAATGCTTGCTTTAAATGAACATGTACCTCTGATCCTGAAACACCCCCTGGTCTGCCTCCTATCCCTGAAATGGTTGTCAATTCTTGTCTAAAGATGTACATGGTTTCCCATATTCAGGTGCTGCTTATACTAGCAGTTAGAAACAGAAAATTAAATACCACTTCATCTAAAGCAGATGGTGGGCTTTTTTCTTCTTTGCACAGAGGACTTGGTGCAAAGTGTGTACAGATACACACTTTAAAGTTATTGCTGTTCTATTGAAATAGTGGTTCTGCCAGGGCACACACATCCTTGCCTGAATTTACTGTGAATTGTCCTTTTGGAAGCAAAAGTTTATAGAGAAAAAAATTCAGAGGAAATTATTTCTTCTAATTTTCGATAGCCATAGAATTTTTCTTACTTCTTTAATAAACTAAAACAAAGAACATGGAGCAAAACTGACACAATTTGCATCTGATGTTTTTGAAAAATAAAAAAATCAAACTGGTTAAATTTTAGGCTATCCTTGGGACGCAAGAATGTTTTTGCCTGGTACACACAGGATTGCAGAGAGTGAGCATGAGTTGACTATCCATGTGCATGATTTTCTACAAATAGTGTAGCTTGACTGCTATGAAGTTGTGTGTTGAACAAGGCAGCTATGATCGAAAATGTACTGGTGCCTCCCTGGCACCTGTTGCTAATGTTCAGAGCTCACTACGTTTTAGGGCCTCTTAAAAGAGGTCTAAGTACTGAAGAGACTCCTGTATTCTCTGTTTTTACCCAATCAGTGGTCTTTTAGTCCAGAGCCTTGAAGACAGTGTTAAAACAAGGGAAATCCAGAAAGGGTATGTTTGTAGAGTACATCTCCACCCTCAGCTTGCCGAAAAAGGGACACAAAGATGACCCGAATCATGGACAGTAGCGGGTCTTTGTGAGTTGAAAGCTGGATTTGGAATCCCTTTTCCTACTATATTCCCTTCAAAATTTGCCTTTCCTTTTACAGACCACAGGTGCCACTTCACCTCCCTTGTCAGGTTCATCTAATGCCACTGAGATTGCTTGCTGTGTTTTCCATGCTCAGGACTTTTATATACAAAGCTTGGATCTCAGCAGATTTTAGAAAATGAGACTAAATTGTCCTTAGTTGTGAACAACTTATCAGCAAGTCCAAACAGTAAAAGTAAATTCAGTTTACAACGTGAAATTACTGCTCATTGGTCCGAAAGCCTTGTCAGAGAGGGTCTCTCACTGGCATACTGAATTTATGCCATTTACACTTTGTTGTCATTTTCCCGTTTTTTTTTCTCCTCCTTCTTGATGTAGCTTTTTAACATCCCTGAGTGGATACAGTGCAATATCTGTATCAAGCAGTGATTGTCATCTATGAAGCATGAAGTGGAAGTACAGATCATGGGTTCTTTCTTCAAACGCACACTTCGTCAGGCATGTTATGAACATTTGTGAGTGTTCACATGGAAGAGAAATAAGACTGCATGTGGTAAAGAAGGTTGTTCATACCAAAATTTGAAAATACCTCCAGATGCAGTCAAAGGAGATACTCAAAGGGCAACTTCTAAAAGGGTCTTGTTGCCATTAAAAATATGACATGGTTCTCTTTTTAAGGGACAGATTTGGCAACTGTGGTGTAAAACAGAAATCTCTTTTCTCAACTAAAGTGAGCAGAACATGGACTGGTTTCCCTGTCTTGTTTTGATTCAGTCACTAGCTGTTTCTTGTCCCCCAGTTTCAAAAGGTTCATGCCATCCCAATTAAGTGCCTGCACTAGTGGAAATGACACAAATTCAAATCCTGAGGCAAATGTGGGGAACAATCTTTTTCCTATATCACCCATGGGACAAGGGAGGAAAAAATTCTCAGCCACTTCATCAATTGAGCCAATTTAAATCCTCTAAGGTAAATTGGAGGAAACAAATGATTCCCTTTGCAACTGAGCAGGAATTACAGGCTGACAACGGAAAACGCTAGGCCCACAGAACAATGAAAACAAAGTTTGACATAAGTTCAAAGCTCAAAGGGAAACACCAAGTGGACACATTAAACATCGCCTATCACAAGCCAATCATAAAACATACATTGAATTTGGAAACAGCTTGGTTTAATTGAGTGCCTTCCATTACCCTGTTTTCCTAGCAATCAGTAAAGTAATCTTTCCATTAGAAGGAAATATGACTCTTGGAATTAATTCTTTATACAAAGAGCTAGCAGGAGTGACATTTACCCCAAAAAGAATCGAGTCCCTGTAGCAGCATAATAAGCAGTCTACAGCTGTCTTCTTAGACACTGAAGGTAATTTGGTTCAATGTAGTTAAATTAATTGAATACAGCAGTATTGAGAAAGAGATTCATTATTTTAAAGCATTTTGGTTTTCTCCATGGGTTCGGAATTCATCCATCACGACATGGAATCATGCTCTGTTTTCTCAAAGAGAAGACTAATATCACTGTTGGATCGTCAGTGAGGAGTTCTGTGTCATCATGGAGATGGCTTTCAACTATGTCACTTCAGGACAGCATAAGAGATTACAAAAAAATGTTAATTCCACGGATGGAAAGTTTACAAAGCAGATGTACGAGCACGTGCCTGTGCCTGTGCATGTGTGTTTGACAAAGAGGAAAGGGCAGTACTTCATGAATTGGTGACTGGGCTGCTCTTACAGGAGATGATAATTTTCATTGTTTTATATACATTGCTCTCCTCTAGCTTCTTTTTTTTTTTTAATCTTATTTTGAATCAGATAAGACCAAAGGCATAAGGCCTCTTGAACATAGGCAGACCAGAGTCCCTGGAATTTATGCTTTTTGGGTGATCAATTTGATTAAAGAGCAGGTAGAGAAGTGAGAACTGGTACTAGGAAGTTTACATTTTCTAACCTCGATTTCACCCTCTTACATTCGGTCTTTTTAAAAGTTACTAAAAAATAATAATCCTAGGTTAGATGGATAATGTAATTTCAAACTGCATAGAAAATAGTTTTGGCTTTGGAATACATTAGTTCTATAGACTAACTCAGATCTTTTTTTCTAGTATGTCAAGTTTTTGCTATGTTTTTATAATATAGCATTTTGGAGTTGAAAAAAAATAAGAGGCTCCTGACTCAAAGGACATATAAAGTCCTGCCTCCCCCCTTTATTGCTGCTTTTTCTGACAAACTTATTAAAGAAAATGAATATAAAGAACTACTACTTTACTTTGTATATTCTCCCTCTACCTCTTCTTTGCCAAAACAAAATGAAACAAACGAACAACAAAAAAAACCAAAACAAACCATCCCCACCACCAATACCAACAAATTTGATTAGGAGGAAATGTTTTCATGAAATGGCATTAGAATCCTGGGTTCTGATTTACTCTTTTATTCTAATTTTATTAGAAAAAATTGCTGGTGGTCATAATCTACAGACTGTATTTTTCTGTTGAAGACACAATATGCACCAAAATCCAGTTTCTTTTACAGCCTGAACTCCAAAGCAGAAGTGTTTCATGTGTCCTGGTGAAAAACAGGAAATATCTAGTGTATGGTCAAAAAAGTCCTGGACTCCACGATATTATTATCTGTGGCCTAATTCTTAAAACAGGAAAATGGCTTCAAATATTTATGTTTTCCCCCAGTATGTACCATCTTGACAAGGCTTAGATGTCATTGATAAAAAAAAGTTTTTATACAGAGGCCATGCATTATAATTATTCCTTTGTAGACTTATTTCTGAGTTGGTACCATTCTGCCATTGACTATAGATGAAAACTCTGGATAGGAAAACAAAATCCCGATTGTCTTACATAAAAGTAACATACAACACAGAAGGTAAATAATCAAGAGAGCCTGATTGAACCTCCTTTGCTAGTAGGTATGGTATTTTAAGCCACAGTGCATGTGCATGTATAAGTAATTGTCATATATAATATTCTCAGATATTATATACTTATTACCTACATGCACAGTGCTTTCCAAGACAGCTACAAATTTACACATGCATCAACTATCTAAAAACATAGAAATAGGTAAGCCTATTAAGTAGAATTTTCTTAAATTATATTTAAACAATGAACAGGGAAAGTAATCAAGTAAAGTACCGCTCTGTTCTTGTATATATCTACAATAAAATTCTATAAACAGTTATCTCCCAAAACATACCCAAATAAAATTAAAAAAAGATAACACCCAGTGTCCTATATTTGTATATTTATGGTCATTTCAAAAACAAACAAACAAACAAACAAACAAACGAATAAAAGAGCCCCACTCAGGTGCATATTTACATTCTTCAAACTGTAGCGGTGAAAAATAATTCTATTAAGTGCAGGACATTCCTAATGTTGCAGTAGTGACAATTTTCTTAAGTTTTCATGAACACATTGCTTTTGTCTTAATGGTGATGCATTCCATGACTATGAGACAGTTCTGTCTTCGCCTTCATTTGCAAACAGTGGCACAGTCAGGATTAAAGAGCTCCTTGTATAATGGAGGAAAGAGTGTATTCACTATGTCTGGATGTGATTGCTTAAATACCTGCAGCTTCTCCCCGTGCAAGTTGCAAACTGCCGTGATGGTTGGTATCTTGGCTATTAACTGCAGAATAGAGGGACAGGGAAGGAGACAAAGAAGGAAGCTCATTAGTGCTCTATCTTCTGAATCAGTGTCCTTCCTGGCCCCAGATGAAGAGAATAGCTTGGGAAAAAGATGTTCAGAAAGAAGAAAGGCTCACTTGCAGCTTTTCCTTTAGAACAAAACAAAACAAAACAAAACAAAATGCTCACCATTCTTCCCCATCCTCTAAAGGGAAAATAAAGAGAGAGAAAGCCAGACCAAGCCTCCAGATTCACTGTTCTTAAATAAAATATGTTTGGGAGGTAGTCTCGTTTAATCATTAGGAGTGGGTGCTCTGCAGGCAGGCTGACTGAGTTGAAATTCTGGTTCCAAAATGGCTAAAATGACTGTGTGGCTGTGACATACACTGTTTCAGTTTTCTCATTTGTAAAATGAGAAACGGGCTTAGTCACAGTACCTACATCACTGGGTTGTTGTTGTGGACTGAGTAAGGCAATTCATATAAAAGTGTTAAAAATACTGCAGGCATGAAACACAATTGTTAGATAATATTGTTATTATCTATTATTTTCCACAGTTTTTTTATGATGTAAAAATTAGATTTTTAGGTTTGGAAGTGACAATGTTAAGAAGGTGTAACCTGAAAGGTATGAGGTATAATTAATAATTATCTGGAATGCTTTGCTGTCAAGCTCATTAGCTGGCCTGTATCTCTCTAATACATTTTTGCTGTAATGTACAAATAAAATATATTTAATCAATATAAAATTTTGGAGGTCACTAGCACTTAGATCCTTTAGGGAGGTGTTTTAAAAACTTGTGGGAGAATATGCACTTATAATTGCTAGGTTGTGTAGGATGTAATCTTGAGTTAAAATACCCAAAAGCCAGTGTTTTATACTAATTTAAAATGTTCGCAGTTTGCTTAAATGCTATAGAGGTCTTAAGAGATGAACAATTCTAGCTTTTTAAAATACTTAAAATTTAGGGACACATAGAATCCATCATTTAGTGTCAAAATTAGCTTAAACCCAAATATCACCGTGATCTAGTTACTGTGGGAATATGTTCTCACATAAAGAATACTTTTACAAATGAGAAGTCGGATAGTTCAGATAGCTGACCAAAGGTACACTTGGAAATGATAATAAAAGGTGGCGGGATAGGTAAACACTGTGCCTGCTTCATTCCATGAACACATTAAAATTACAACTAAATTACTGAGCAACCAACATGGAGAACTATCTGAAGTCTAGCTGAATAAAAGCTTTATCCTAAGGCTACAAAAAAAGAGAAGGCCATGGCGAGACTGGTAGGAGGGGTACAGATGCGAAAGGCGCCAAAACTCCTGTGGTGGTAGAAAATCAGGAGAGAGATCTAAGCCCCAAAGGTTCCTCTCAGAGAAGTGAAGAACCCCAGCCTCATACCATGCACTGTACTGGGAAGAGGAGCCCCACAACATTTAATTGTGAAAACCAGTGAGGACTCCAACCATCTGGGAAGGCTCCGGGAATCCCAGACATCCTCTTAAAGTGCCTGTGCAGACTCGGTCACTCACGGGTACTCACCCTGGGCTCTGCTCGAGGGGTGGTGATGCAGGAGTCGATGGAGGCCCATGGGGGACAGACTGAGGTGTGTAGCTTTGGAGTGAGGGCTGGAGGACAGTTGCCAATTTTTTTAGGTGTGCCTGCCCCAACATAGCCAAATCTGAACCTGATTGGTCTGTTGAGCTTTACTCGCTCCACCCTTCTGACTCACTGGGACTCCATCTCACCCAACTCTGCCAACACTAGAGGCACTCTCGCTGGTGAGCAGCCAGCCCCATCCACATTGCAATCTTCCTTGGAAACCTATTTAAGTCTGTAGGCCCCAGACTGGCAGTGACCGACTTTGGTATTTTCAGAGACTTTGCTGAGTAGCTCCAGGCACATCAAACCCAAATCTATAGGAGCACCTAGTGCAGGTGACCAGGAAGACAGTGCCAGGGCCCCACAGGGAATCTACTACATAAAGCTATCCAGCAATACTGGGAGATGTAGCAGATCTACTTAACATATAGAAACAAATAGAGACAGGTATCCAAAATGAGGAAACAAAAAGTATATCTCAAAGAAAAGAACAGCAGAAAAGTTCCAGAAGTAGAACTGAACAAAATGGAGGCAAGCAACCTATTAGATACAGAGCTCAAAAAATGATTTTAAGGATGCTCAAGAAAACTTCAACAGAGAGATAGCAAGCATAAAGAAGGACATAGAAAACATTAAAAAGGACCAGTCAGAAATGAAGAATCTTATAACTGAAATTCAGAATGCAATAGAAGGAATCTCCAGCAGACAAGATGAAGGAGAAGACTGAATCAGCAAATTGGAAGACAAGGTAGCAGAAAAATTACAGTCAGAACAGCAAGAAGAAAAAAGAACCCCCCAAAATAAGCCTAGTTTAAGGGGCTTCTGTGACAACATCAAGAGCAACAACATTTGCATCATAGGAGTACCAAAAGGAGAAGAGAGAAAGCAAGGAATTGAGAACTTATTTGAAAAAATAATGGCTGAAACTTTACTAACTGATGAAGGAAACAGACATACAAGCCCCAAAAGCACAGAGTCCCAAACAGATAAATCCAAATAGGTCCACACCAAGACACATTATAATTAAAATGGCAAAGGTTAAAGACAAAGAGAGAATAGTAAAAGCAGCAAGAGAAAAACAACTAGTAACTTACAAGGGAGCTGCCACAGGCTTTCAGCTGATTTCTCAACAGAAACTTTGCAGCCCAGAAGGGAGTGGCAGAAAATATTCAGTGTGATGAAAAGCAAGGACCTGCAACCAAGATTACTCTACCCAGCAAGACTATCATTGACAATCGAAGCACAAATAAAGAGCTTCTCAGAAAAGAAAAAGCTAAAGGAATTCATCACCACCAAACCAGTATTACAAGGAATGTTAGAGGGACTGTTTTAAGATGGGAAAACAAAAAAGAAAAAGCAAAATTATGAACAATAAAAGGGCAATAGGCACACATCAACAATTACCTTCAATTTAAATGGATTAAAAGTTCCAGTCCAAAGACACGAAGGGTATTGCACTGAGAGGAGTGTCAAACAGAGGAAGATGGATGTAAGTTGACTTTGCTTATGGGTGAAATCCAAAGAGAAAAATGAACAAGTGGAACAGGAACAGATCATAGATATAGAAAACATTTGGTTTGTTGCCAGATGGGAGAAAGGTTGGGAGAGGAGGTAAGATAAAGGGAAGAGATTGGGAAGTTCAGTCTGGTGGTTACAAAGTAATAGTGATGGGGACATAAGATGTAACATGGGAAAATAGTCAATAGTGTTGCAATAACTATGGGTGGTGTCAGATGGGTACTAGATTTGTTAGGGGGATAGGAGGAGTGTGGGAGGGGTGCATGAAAAAGGGGAAGAAATCAAGAAGTACAAATTCATCATCACACATTAGTCACAGGGATATAAAGTGCAGCATAGGGCATATAGTTAATAACATTTTAATAACTATATATGGTGTCAGATGGGAACCAGATGTATCAGAATAAGGATTCTGTAAGTTATGTAAATGTCACATTACTATGCTGTGCACCTAAAACCAATATAATATTGTATGTCAAATGTAATTGAAAAATAAAAAAGTAAATGAGAATTAAAAAGAAAATGATAAAATAAAATTTAATAAAACCCATCTAATAACCGATTAGGATCACTGTGCTTCCTATCCTATTTAATAATAAGAAATCATTTCAACTTTTGGCAGTAAAAAAGGAAATAAATAATTAGTTACTTTGTGGCTTTTCAAATTCAGACTTTTCCACTCTTTCATTTACTTTCCTTTTAATAATTGATAACTACCATATTATGAGCAATTTGAAAATAGCAATAGGAATAGAACTGTTGACATTAAAATCTGGTGGTTAGCTTTTCTATTTCCATGGCTATTTACTGATAGGGATAGAAATAGAAAATGTGGAATCTTTTTTCTATAGAATGGATATTAAAGTTTAGACTGATAATGAACATTATGAGTTACTTGAACTTATAGTAAGCACTCTGCTAAACACCAGAAGGCACAAACAGTATGATTCTTGACTAAAATCTACTTGGAAAGACAGAGGTGAATGAAATCAAAGCAGCCTGAAAAACTGTGGTGAGTGACATGGAGAAATGGTGTGAAGAGAAGGGCTACATCATAGGACATTCTGATTTCTGGCAGTCAGGGAAGGCTTCCCTGAGGAAGTGCCATTGAGGCTGGGCTTTGACAAAAGAGTGAGAACTAATTAGATGCCTGGGTCTGAATTCTGGATCTGCTCTTTATAACTGTGTGATCTTGGGCAACAGTTCCTGGTACATAGTGGTGATATACATGTTAGGTGTCATGCTTCCATTCTCACATTCCTTTAAGGAGTGAAATATGTAGTCAAGATCAAGCTTGTTTAGTCAAGTGAAACAGGGCAAGAAAGTAGCTTAGTCCTTAACCAACCACCAAAAACAGCCTCTCTAGATCATGTGTGAATACAAAATCAGCAATTTAGCTTTATTGAAACGAAAAAGCAACATCATATTGATTTTTGTTTTCTTACAGCAATTAAATTGCTCATTTGATATACTGTGATCCATAAAGTACTACAATTCTTAAAGCGTTTTTCTGCTCCTTTAAAGAAGAGATGGTGTGGAAAATTAAATGTTAAAAAGGAAGACTGAAACCCTTCTACAATTGCTCATTTGCACTGGAACTATTTAACCATGTGTTCGGTTTTGGAAAGAGAATATGGATTCTTGCTTCTTTCCTGCCTAAAACTGGGTATGAGAGGCATCTGGTTCTTCAGGACCTTGTTCTATCCTCTTCTATGGGATTTGGATCCCATCTCTGTTGGGCATCTGTAGAGTGGGCTAAATGTTGAGAATTGCTTTTTTATTAAAGAGCATCGAGAAAGGCAAAAAGTTTCCTCTATCTCTGTGCTCTTGGAAATGACTGATTTAAAGGTGTCCAATCAGCTGTGGAAATAAAAGTGCTGACAGGGGCATCCATCACTCTGGAGGCATGGTGGGCCAGGAGGCCATGTGGAGGAGCACCAGCACTTGTCAGAGCCCAGCAGGCAGTCACTTATTGCTCATTAATATTATGTACTACAGCTGGGGGACCCCCATTTCAAAGGGAGCTCAGAGCCGCCACAGCAGCAGTTAATGGCTCAACAACTTTTTAACAGCTGGGAAGGTGATCCAGAAGCACTTGGAGATGGAGGGGGTAGTCAATTTCAAATCATCATGAAATTTCTTCATGTTTAAATAATCCCCATAGCAGGAGTAGACAGAGGGTCTATAAAAAGGCATTTCACACTCATGTCTTTTTTATATAAGCATTTTTTTTTAAATATAAGAAGGAAGCTTTAGCTTATACCTACAGGGGTCTGCAAGAGAAAAAAGCAGTTGTTTGAGAAAAGAGAATAATCCCATGTCTCTTTCCAGAGAATACTTTTACTAGAAAATCCACAATTTTATAACTGGTACATTTGATATCGAAAAAAGAGGAAGATCCAGAGGTTAAATTAGTGATCTTGTTCGTATGGGCTGCCTGACCATCATGATGCCCTCCAACCTGTCACAGGAAGCCAACAATGGTTTGATCAAAGGGGAAGAAACTTCAGAAGCACTGATTAAACACAGGACACACCAAATGAGGCTAAATACATCCATTTCACTTGTCACTCCCTTGTAAGCCGTTATTTAGTAACTTTAGGTACTGTTATAATAGAAAGACAAATTTCCATCTCTATGTTGATGATACAATTTTGTTACTGTTATGCTAGAAATGAACTTAGGAATTAAGAAGTTAGTAAGTTGTTGGTTTGTACCTCTTCCAGCTTAACAAATCACAATTCTCCCTGGGAAGGCCTGTGCCTTCCAGACCTGAGGGGGAGATGAACTTCAAAGGAACAGATTTGTCACCACACGGTGCAGCCATTCTACTTGGCGAGGACATTCTCTTCTGATAGCTAACCCAAAATCTCCATTGCATTTTCATTAGCATAACATGACTTTAAGCTAATACCCATGGAGGAAGAGACGTGGTAGGGCATCCTTACAAGCAGCAAGGGCTTATAAAGACTGACTTTTTTGGGGGGGGGCGGGGTTAGCTCCCTGGCTGGGAATCGAACCCAGGCTGCGGCTTTGCGAGTGCCAAAGTCTAGCCACTACACCACCAGGCAACTACCCTAAAGACTGACTTTTTAATCATAGGAAAAGCAAATAATAATGACAATGATGATTATTATCTCTTCTTGAAGGAATAATATTTTCTATAATAGTAGAAAAAAGAGAGCCCAGTAGGGACCATGTAATAACTTTCTGATCAGCCAGGAATAGGAGCAAAGAGAGGAGTGACAGAGATTCTGAGTTTCAGCAAAACAAATCCTCCACATAGACTCCTCCACATCCTAGAAGAATTAGAAGGGGATTGTCAGCATAGAACTCCATCTAAAAATACCCAAAAGGGTGGTGTAGCTCGTGATTCCTGGAAAGGTAGCATCTATACAGCACATGGCAAGGCACGTGCATTTGACAATTTTTTTGAGGAGTGAATTGAAGGCACGGCACACATCGACAAGTTCTAGTTGTTATATATATGTAAAACTGACTCCCTTCAGGCACTGCATATGGTGAGGTGAGTGGGCTTGTGGCCTGAGTTACACCTGGAGTTCTTCACACATTCCCATTGGATATACAATGTGTTTTTATGGCGTTTGCAGGATTTAAACTTCTTAGTACAGCTTTGGACAAGAATGTACCTCCAGGAGTATTGCCTGTATTTGCAGGACTGCTGGGAAAAATAAATATGCTACATAACAATATTCTATGACTCTGATTACTCAGGAGACGCAGCAGGTGGGGCAGAACTGGAGAAGACTACTGAAAGAAGTCTCTAGATATGGTCCTGATGCAAACGCTGCACTTAAGAAAAGGCTGGGGATATGTTTCTGAGGGCAAGATGTGAGCAAGACATGCAGACCCATGCTTTGCTTTGGGCCATGAGTGTGCTGCCTCATCCCAGCCACAGCTGGTTGGTCCTTTTTCTTTCACCCTCTGCCCCTTTGACCAGAGCAACAAGAACAGCAGATCTTGTGACTTGTAATAAGGAAACTCACAGGCCAGAGAACAGAATTGTCATGAGTCTTTGTAGTTCAAGCATTCACTGCTTTATCTCCCACCCTATCCTCTCTCACATCAGTGGTCATGCTATTTTCAATTGAGTAGAGAAAGAGCATCACAGGTTCCTAATCCCCATAGTGGTCCTCACCCCAGAAGTAAACATCTCAAAGTGAGTCATCTCAGCACCTACAGCTCAAGATGACAAAGCCCCACTTGAAAGTCTGATGGGAATGCTGAACTCTGGATGCAGGCTTTATAAACATTGTACACATTGCAGCTGTGGGCTGGAATATCATTATAGACTAAATTACCATAGTGCACAGAGTACCAATTCAAATCTACAAGACTTGGTAACATCAGTCTCTTTCTTCACTTATTAAAATGGTATAATGCTGAAGAGTCCTTAAAACTAGCCCACTGGACAGAGCATTGGAGGGCAAAAGAATATGTTAAAAAACAAAACCAAACTAAACCTTTGTTTCTCTCTTTTTGAGTTAATACCTATTATGCTGAAGGGACTTCAATGACCTATTCAGTCCAACGTACTCATTTCCCAGAGAAGAAAAGTGAAGCCCAGAGAACAGATGGGCTGCCCCTCCTAGTCGGATGGGCCTTAAAAATACATATGGATATTATAAATATATATGTATATATTCTCCATGAGCTTTAGTGAAAGTGACCAATGTCATTTGGCTTCTCAAATCCAGGATCTAGCCAAACCTAACTATTATTCATAGCTTGAATATACCTTATATTTTCTTGCTTCTTTACTTAGAATGCCATTCTCTACCTCTTCAACTCCCCTCACCTCAACTTCCATCTTTTGAAGCAGTTTTCATACATTGGAAATTAATTCAAATATACTATTTCTTGAATAAAAATTTCCCTGCTGAAAGACATTTCTTCTGTCTACAACAACTACACCAACAGCGCTTACATATTACCTATTATGAACCATGAAGCTTGCTTATATTTGATCTCTTTTAGTCCTCAAAATAAACACATTAGATTGATACCATCTTTAGTCACATTTTACAAATGAGGAAACTGAGGCACAGAGAGGTTAAGTCACTTTTCCAGGGTCACTCAGTGAAGAAGTGGCTTTCATGGCTTATTATAAATATGCTACATATTATCATTATGCTAATGAAGAAAGAAAACAAGATTCATTAGTAGGGTTTTAATTTCCTAACAAACAAACTGATTAATATTTAGGGATTGAAATCTTCTAGTTAACAGACACAGAATTTCTGAATTTTAAAGTCTTCCCTTGGTCCAAGTTTGGTCAAAAGTATAAGGTGCTGCTACTTGAATTTTAATTTTAGGTAGTGAGCATGTAGAAAGTGTATTGGAGACTTCTTTCAGGACCGAGTCCAATGACTGTGACTGAGCCCTGCTCTTCTCACCTGATGTCTGCTACACCTGTTCAGGGTCAAATTGGTTGGCAGTATTATACATTGCACAGAAGGCAGAAATACCCCACCTACTGGGGATTTAACCTGAGCCCCTGCCTAGACTACAATAGTTGGGTATGTGTGCATTTTCCTAGAGATAAGTTTCATAATATTTGCCAGATTTCCCACAGGGTCTATAAATAACATATATTAAGAATGGTCACCACTCCTTCAAGGTGTTATGGAGACCAAAGAGCTCCATGACTATCAAGGCAGAAGGAGCATTTCTTCAAAGATGAGAACGATCAGTGGTAGGGTAGAATAGTTTTCCTTGGACTTCAATAAAACATTTATTCCTTCTGAAGAGTGTGGGTTTGAGAAGGTATCCCTGTACATCAATGGCGCCATTGTCCTTAAACTGTTTCAGTAGTCAGGAACTCGAGAGACTTATTCATCCTTACCCCAGCACCTGACAGTTGATGAATCTGAGACTTAGACAAATGGAGTGACTTATCTAAAGCCACACAGTTTGGAGCTGGGATAAATGAGAGCCCAGTTCTCATTCTGTTTCATGGTCCTTCTACATTAGTCTAAATAACATCCTATTAGAATGATGACTGTTACAAGGAAGGGTCCACACAAAAACCCAGTATCTACACATGATCTGTGGAAACAATACTTTGTCATCTGGCCACAATGAATTTTATACAAGAAATTACCCCTTCTAATGCTTTTTCTGGTCCCCAGCTTTGCAGCCTTCTCTAACAAAATAATAATAGATGTTAACTATACTTATTATGATCATTTTGCAATGTATTCAAATATTAAATTATGATGTTATATACCCGAGACCAATATAATGTTTTATGTCAATTATATCTCAAAACAACAACAACAACAATCTTAAATAGAAGAAAATAATGAGATTGTGTACCTTTTTCACTAAAGATAGAGAAAGGAGAATGGAGTAAGCTCACCCACTGTCAGTGTTTAAATCTTTTTCTTGCCATTAAATACCTTTTATTCTTCAATTTCTGTGCTTCTTTTCTACCTCAGATACCTCATGTCACCAGCATCAGTACATCATGAGGTAGAAAATGTTATAAGCATGAGAGTTTTACTCTCCTGGGACAGTAATAATCACTATGTCATAGTGTGTTAGAATTTATGCAGTCTATGATCTCATTTGAACCTCAAACCACATCTATCTTTACAGGAGTAAGAAATTATAATCTTAATGTTACAGATGATGAAACCAGGATTTTTCTGACAAGCAGACGATCTTCCTAAGCACAATAGAAACAACTTTTGTCTATCTCTAGATTTTTCCATGACTTTAATTTTAGTGTGGTAAATATGGGGACCAAAGTCTTTGAGAGATCCCACCCACATTAATTTACTAGATGTATTTATGCATATATACTACAGAGTTATTATAGAGACAGATGCATATATTCATATGACCATCTCTTCTGCCTAATGAATTTGAAAGCTTTTAGTTTTGCTCTTAACTGGGAGAAAACTGAGGTACAGACAGCAGGTGATTTATCCTTTTTCCCATGTAAGTGCAAGGTTGCACCAAAGAGAACTATCACTTTACAGTGAGGAAATGTTCTTTCTAGGTAGGATGTATTAATTTTAACAAAATGTTACCATAATGAAGCATCATATTTAACTCATGAAGGTTTTGTTTTTATAGCAGTTCTCTGTATGTGCAAAGTAAAATCTGATACTATCTCCAATAGAGTTTTCCTCTTTTCTAAAAATAAACAAGTTCAAGAGCAGAGTGAGAGGGTATTAATGATAATAACATAAAGAGCAGAATTCTTAACATCTTTATCAAGAATAAATTTGATTTTCTAGGTGCTCACTGTCTAAAAAATTGCAGTTCTTAAGAAAGCAAAGGTATTTTAATATCTAAAATAATTCTGGCCCTCTAAAAATTCCAATTCTTAAGAAATCTGAGATATTTTAAAATCTAAAATAATGCTAGCTATCAATTATTTAAAAATTCCATCTGTTTTATGATAATTTTATTGGTAAACAACTTTTATCAGTACTCTTCTTAAACATTACTATTCTTGTAGTGCAACATGTGGCAGCATGAAAGGAACCTCTGAAAAACTCCTCTGGAGATTACAATGAATAAAACATCTATATTTCAACTAAGGACCCTCTACACAATGTACAATCACAGCTAAGAAACCCACACGTCACATTAAGGTACCTACAGGTGGGCAAAGGGTTAAACAAAGGAGAAATAAAAGGGGAAGAGTAGAGATGTGGCTGCACGTGTGGGTCCCCCCTTGGAACTCTACCGCTGGGGGAGGGAGGAGGAAGAAAATAGCAGCAGAGTGCTCCAGACCTCATTTGGTTCATGGGACAGAGAAAAGGAGGCCCACAGGTGGGGTGCGAGATACCACAACCACCTTACTTTGGCCCCCAGGAGGTGCAGACCAGTCTACAAAATGCAGTGGCTGGACTTCACTCTGGTTCTCAGAGGAGGAGGAGTAACTGAGTGGTGAGGAGCTGCAGTGTGAATGTTCCAGCCGGGAAGGAGAAGGAGAGAGGGGGCTGTGTACATGTTCCTCGGCTCACAACAAGCACAGTCTGAAAGACCAGCATACAGGATTGACCCCAAGGCCCAGGGCAGAATCTGCACATGGGGAAAACCAAGAACAGAAATGTGCAATTATGCCCAAACTCCCTGCATGACCCCCTGAGCCATAGGAAGAAAACAAAGCCACAAACACCCCTTTCCCACAGACCTCTTCCCACCCAGTATCAGCAGCGAACACCAAAGAAACTCCAGCAACAAAGGTTCAGAGAGGGTGCCAAAATGAGAAACTAGAGAAAGGGAGCTCAAAATAAATCAGAGCAACAGACAAAAAATGATGACCTATCAGAAACAGAGCTCAAAGCAATGATTATAAAAATGTTTAAAGAACCGAATGATCATTTCAATAGAGAAATAGCAGGCATTAAAGAAGACTTAGAAACCATTATAAAGGACCAGACAGAGATAATGACTACACTAACTGAAATGAAGAATAGAATAAAAATCACAAAACTAGATAAAATAGAAGTGTAAAGCAGTGATTTGCAGGAAAAGCCAGGATAAAACACCCAAACTGAACAGATATAAAGTGGGATCCAAAAAAATGGGGATGGTTTGAGATTTCTCTGGGACAATATTAAACATAGGAATATTCAAATCATAGGTCTACCAGAAGGGGCAGAGGAAAAGCAGGGGATCAAGAAGTCATTTGAAGAAATAATGACTGAAAATTTTCCTAATCTGGTGAAGGAAATAGACATACAATGCCAGGAAGCACAGAGAGTTCAAACAAGATAATCCCAAACAGAAAAACACCAAGACGACTCATAATTAAAATGGCAAAAGTAAAAGAAAAAGAGAAAATTCTAAAAACAACAAGAGAAATGCAAGGAGTAACTTATAAGGGGACACCCATTCACCTCTCAGCTGATTTCTCACCAGAAAATTTACAGGCCAGAAGAGATTGGCAGAAAGTATTCAACATGATGAAAATTAAAGATCTACAACCAAGAATAATGTATCCAGCCAGGCTAGCATTCAAAATTGAAAGACCAATAAAGAGCTTCTCAGAAAAGAAAAAGCTAAAGGAATTAATCACCACCAAACCAGTACTACAAAGAATGTTAGAAGAACCTCTTTAAGATGAGAGGAGGGATGGGAAAGTGGCTAAAATAAGGGAAAGGAGTGAAGAAATTTTGTTTGACTGTTAACATAAAATTGAAAGCAACAAAGAATCAAAACCCAGGGACACAGTCAATAATTTAGTAGTTACCTGAGGGTAAGCAGGGATGGGAGTCGGGGAGAAGGGACAGGGACACAGATATATGGTGATGGAAAGAGAACTGATTCTGAGTGATGAACTCATAATATAACACAGAGAAGATGTAATGGAGAATTGTACACCGGGGAACTATGTAATTTTTACTAATCAATATCACCCCAATAAATTTAACTATACAAAATTCACTATTCTTAATTAAGCTGAATCATGAATGGATGACATGCTGCTTGCATTTTGCCCTCAAGGGCAAATCTTGAGTGAAGAAATTGAAATTAAAGGGGAATTCAGAAAGAATCAGTCTAATTTCCTATTTTGGGTAGAAGTACCATCTATAATATACCTTTGAGGAAAAGCAAGCAGTATCTATTAGAATATGCCCAGTGACAGGGAGCTGACTACTTTACACAGTGTTCTACCCTCTGCTCAGCAATCCTCATCATTTTATACTTCTTCCTTATTTTGAATAAAAATGTACCTCCTCTTATCTTTTGCTTGGATGTGACTCTTAAAATGGCACAAAGTCTCTTCTTTATTCACATGAATCCTGAAGACTTGATTCCTTGCTTCAAGTTTTTTGTTCTTCAGTTCCTTCAATTTGTTTTCTCCTCCTTGGGGTTCAGCTCTGTCATTATCATTCTTCCCTAAGTAAGTCATCCTTCTCTCTGTTATAATTTACTACTCTCCTTTTTAAAATGTGCACCTCGAAATTGGTGCACTTTTGGTAACTTTAGAAATTGTTGCTGCTGAGAGATGTCCCTTGCTTTATATACCCAGCCCTCTTTTACTCAGTGTACTCTTTCAGTGACAGTGGGTCTGTGGTCTGAAGACTTACCTTTGCCAAGGTTTCATCATCCAGGTGATTCTTCTGAATCACATGTTGAAGTGCAAAATAAATCTTTTCTTGAAGCTTCTGGACCTTCCTTGGTTCTATCAGCCAGGCTCGGTCTGATAAAGGAAAAGAATGGGTAAGAAGGGGAGGGAATGTAAGCTTTGTTTTATTGTACCTACATATACAAGTGCTGAATTTCAGACCCATTTCAAATTAGTTCTAAATCACTTCTGAGGACATGTAATTATTTATAGAAAACATAAATATTTTATAAGCTATGCCATGATGACAGGAATGTACAATACGGTGACACAGGATATCAGAATGGAAGTAAGGACACAATGGTTAAATAAACTCCTACATGTTTATTATTATCTGTGACAATTTATATCGATTACTCTTTTCTGGGACTTATGCTGAGATTTTCTTTCAAAGTGGAAGTTAATGATTTGTGAAGAAATTAATTTAGAAGTGAACAGCCTTTATTGTATAGAAATATTTTTGGCATTTAGAATTTTCCTTCCCTTTTATGTGCTATGTTATCACTTATATAGAATAAACATGAATCAATTTTAGAAATTGGATCCTGTCATTCTTTTCTACATTGAATTTTTAAATGGTTGAGAGAATAAGCCCTCGATTCCATCCTCCCTTTTTCCTTTCTTTCCTTTTTCCTTCCCTCCTTTTTACCTCCCTCCCTCCCTTCCTTCTTTCCTTCCTTCCTTTCTTATTTCTTCCCCCTCCCTCCCTCCCTCCCTCTCTTCCTTCCTTCCTAGAAGCTTTATACACCATGATGACAAAATTCAACTCAGCATCAATGCCTTAGGTTGGAGCTTCAACCAAGAGACACCTGGAGTCTCCAAATACTGAACAAATAGTCATGGAAAAGAACTTGGATATGATCCTTCTGAACACAGTTCAGGTCAGGTGAGAAACTTAATTCTGTAATCCTAGACAGGGCAAGAACAAGTCTAGCCAAGAGTTAAGCAAACCCTTACGTAAGTGAACACAAAAGCCTTCAGTTGACAATTGTCAATCAGAATAAATTAAGTATACCTGCCTCTCCCTTCCCCAACTATCTGGAGCTGAATAAACAGTGATCATTAGGCAAGAACCTAGGGGAAGGGTGGGGTCTGGCATGAGATGGAGTTTACATAGCCTGGAAATCTGTCTTCCCTGTCTTTTTAAATATGGCACTGGGCCAGGTGGCAAACAAGGTATTTGGAGTAGCTAAAGCCTCGGAGTGTGGGTCTGCTACCCAGGCTGCAAGATTCCCACTAGGTAGAGTAAGCTTGTCTAACCTGCAGCTTGCAGGCTGCATGTGGCCTGGGACGGCTTTGAACGTGGCCCAGCACAAATTCGTAAACTTCCTTAAAATATCACAAAAATTATTCACAGGTCTTTTTTTTTTTTTTTTAGCTTATCAACTATTGTTACTGTTAGTGTATTTTATGTGTGGCCCAAGACAAATCTTCCAACGTGGCCCAGGGAAGCTAAAAGGTTGGATAGCCCTGAAAAGTAAGCCAAATATCGTGTTTCCAAACTAAGCAGAATTTGATGGCTGTGGCATGTTCTTCTAGAAAGAGGCTCATAGTTCAGTTGATTCCTGACTCATAAAGAACAAACTTGCCTTCCTTCTGGGGCAGTTACCTTTAAGGATTGAGTAGATTTGATATATCACGTCTTAAATATTTGCTGCTAGGAATTTATTGATTTGCCACAAACATACCTAAAGAGTACAGTGAATTTTGTAACACTTCGTTTGAGCAAGCAGGAACCAGAGTGAAACCACCTCCCTCATTACAGACACACAGGCTTAGCACTGGTGTTCTGTGGAACTATATACTTAATGGTAACAATCACGTGTAGTGAGAAAATACTTGGAGGAAAATTATTTGGCATTTGGTTGCTACCAGAAGTAAATATTTCTTGTCACTTCTTCCATTTATGCTTCTGTCTTCCAGGCATGAGAAACTTTCTGGGGTTAAAAAACAAAACAAACAAACAAAAAACCAAAATATGGTACTGCTTGATAATTGAGATAGAGCCACAAAATAAGCTGTTAGTAATGACACTCCAAACGATAGCAAATTTCCATTTTTTGGTAAAGGAGTTAAGAAAAAAATAGAAGCAAATGAAAAAAATCTCCGTAAGATTTTAAAATAAATAAAGCCCAACCGATAAGAAGTATAGAGGTCAGTATTACTGGTAGATATAGCTAGAGTGATGTATCAGACTGTAACATCATGGGTAAGATTAATTTCTTCCATTCTCACTGAAAAATATGTTAGGGTATAAAAAAAGAGAACTAGTCTCTAGAGATAAATGGATTATAGAAGGAATGATTCTCTTGACAGTAAAAATTAGCAGGATGTGTCTTTCTTTCAGTAGAGAGCTGTCAACACTGTTATCCCTTGACCCCAAATCTAACGTAACAGACAGCTGAATAAGTGACTCTGAATTCTCCTTCTAGTTGAAGAAGGAGCCACGTATTTACTAGGATTCTGGATTTTCAAGCCGACAATAAATTAAAAAGAAAGAATTTCAATTGTTATAGTTCTATCTGATCTACAAATGTCACACATTACCTTCTTTGAAAACTTTTTGCTATGTTATTGCATTTTAAAGCTGGACGAGGTTTTCATTATTATGAAGCTCAACTCTAACTTTATAGATGAGGAAACTGAGGCTCTGAGGATGGTCAAGTGTGTAAGGTCACACAGATAAATTGTGACAGACCCTGTACTAGAATACCTATTGCCACAGCAGGGATCCTTCCTTTTCCATTCTTTAATAGGAGGCATATTTTCCTCTGCTGCCTTCACCTCCTTTTAAAGCCTCTAATGTTGAAAAAAGAAAACCATAACGAGACCCCAGCATTTTCTTGAAGAGAGCATATCAACATTAATTAGGGTGAAAATGCTAGGAAAAGAGCTACTTAAAGAAGAGCAAGTATGTGTTTTACTTATTTTAATCCCTGTTTTTATTCAAGTATCTGCTTAATAAGTCTCATCTTACTGGATATTTTTTTCTATGTCTTTTATTTTTATTTTTTCATTAACACATTAGATTTATTTTTTCAACTCTTTTATTTCTTGATAAGACTGTTCACAGAGGCTCAAAACTATTTTCAGTTTAAAAAATAGAAAGTATAATTTCTTAAAAAATTTAAAAAAACATTCAATTGGCAGTTGACATTCAACACCCTATGTCCCCTATTTTTAATATCAAAATAGAACTTAGCAGTAACTCAGACCACTATCAGTTTTTATTTATAATTAATAATAATTTTGCTTATCTAAATCTAGAGTGACACCACATGTTCTATTCTTATTTTAGGGACACAATTGGTCATTTAAATTAACTTGAGGTTACTTTCCTTTGAATTGTCCAAAAATATCATGAATTTGCTAAAGAAAATATAGTTCTTTTAAAGTTTCTCTTGAGCGCCTTGGCTGAGGTAGGTATAATCCCTATAAAGACAGTAAAGCAGGTTAAAAAAATGATAAAGACCTCGGATTCCCTACCTGGAGATATCAGAACAGCAGATGAGAACAAAGCAATCTCTTCCTCAGTCAGCTGCAAGGAACACAAATTCTTTGCAAAGTCAAATGCTTCATTCACTAGGTCATCAGAACCTATAAAAGAAGGTAAATTAAATGAAAATACTTGAACAGAATGGACAATAGTAAGAAAAATCCCATAATCAAAAAGTTATTCAAGGTTTTGCATGCTAGGCATGTAGAAGAAATATTTTTAAGTTTCTATTCATAACAAGTGATTGAGTAGTAATTACAAAATGAGGAAACCAGGCAACATCTTGACCATGTATCAAAGTTAATATTACTAATGTGGGGCAGGTGAAAAAGGTGTGTGCCCATTGTAATACCCGACTGGGAATACATAACCTGAATCTAATTGTGTGAAACTCAAGCAACCAGTAAATCTTGAGAGTGCTGCTTGCTTGAGTTCCAGTTAACAGAGAGTCTACTTACATTTATCTGACATCTACCAATCCCTATGGGTGCCAGTTAACTGAGAGTCGACTGTAAGTGATTTGGGGTATAGAGACAGCATTCATAGAAAACCTACAACATTATGTACAAGGAGCCAGGGCTATCCATCTTAGTGGCACTTGAATCTGACAATGTAGGGTGTGCAGGGGCATCAAACCGAGATGTTAAAAACTCATAGAACAGAGATGAGGTATCTTTCAATTTGGGAACTTGCCTGGAAATTTGATGGAGAGGCAAGTATTCATTTATTTTTACCTTCTAAATGCATGATTCATGGGTTAGACATCGTAAATTTTGGTAAAATAATGCTGCATCCCTACACTGATCCTTGGTAAATGTTTATTTTATGAAGGTGGAAATATACCCACATTGCTGCCAAGGCTTTCCCTCCTTTCCTGAAAATCTAGCCTTGGAGATGACGGATGTGTATCAACTGCGGAAGGGAAATACTGCCAGCCCTGTAGGACTTGCTGTTGTCTACCATATCAACTAACAGCACAGGAGGTGAAAGGCCGGTGGCCTTCTTTGATGTCCATGGGCAGGATATGGAACAAACGGCACTGTCAATAGTTAAAACCTTTCCTGGCATCAGTCCATCTTTACTAACGTTCTTCTTACCCATGCCAAGCACTGGTGACTGGATATAAATTATACACAGCACTTCCAGAGACTGACTGTGTCCATGCCCGCCCACAAGAGTGGTCTGGGGATCATTTTGGGCAGGTTGACTTGTATTCTATCTGTGTTCCCAGAACTTCATGAATTAATAACAGGTAGAGAGTCACTTCCCTGAGTGAGAAACAGTGAAGGAACGTTAAGTATCTTAACTAATGAACATAAAAATGTAAGCGGTCATCCCATAGACCACCAGTGGTCTACATAATATACTTTGTGAAGCAGTAACCTAGAAGGTAAAAGAAAAGCTGACCCTATAAAACATGACCTATGATGAATCCTAGCCCTTTTAGAAATAGTCATCATTGCTTTCCAAACGAGGCATGGCCTGTTTCAACAGGGTGCATGGTCCTCTCTTTCCTTTCATATTTGGCTGCACGATTATAAGATCTGAAGAGTTAGAGGAAATGATGGAAGCTCAAATAGAGATACTAGTTCACAAGGCATTTCATATATCAAGTTCGATCTAGTGGAGGAACTGATGATAGCTAATAAAATTGTGTCATCATCAAATACTTACCTAAGGCTTTGAACATTTGCATTCCTCCATATTTTCCTTCAAATAGAACAGTGTTGTTTAATGGGTTGAAGGCACGGCACATTCTCACTAAAACCACTTCCAAGCAACCTAAGAGTAAAAGAAAAAGCAAAACTATGTATCATATCTGCAGTAATAAAGAGACTTTAAAAACTTTATAGCATGCACACAGACACATATAGACACACATATGCAGAAATCCTTCAAGATTCCTTCTCAAGTAAAAAAAATACCTGTTTTAGAAATAAAGCTCTCTTGACACTTAGATAAAGGATTAAAGATAAAATATACTTTAAAGGTGGCTAACATAGAGGGCAGCAATAACATTTTTTTAATGCTACATTTCTTTCTATTTTTTTTTTTGACTAGTATTAAAGCTATTATAGTTTCAACTCAAATTCACAAGTGATGGTAAGTGACTCTGAAAGGAGCTTTGTGCCTGACAAGTCCAGTGTGCTAACTTTTGTAGAAGTTTCAATATTGGGAAAACTAGCTGTCTGCTTGAGATTTTCACGTATTTCATGTATATTTCAGCATATGATGACTTTATTTATTTTTTTATTATTATTTTTTTAATGATGACTTTAAATAGGGACTCCCTCAGTGTGTTTCTTGGGGCACCATTTATATCTGCAGGTCTTGCCAAAACATGTTTTGACAAAATACTGAATATTATCTCTCTCCAGAGATAAATGGGTTATAGAAGAAAAGAGTCTCCACATTCACAGATCAAAGGCTTAGAGAAATCCCAACATGAAGGAGCTTATTCAACCATGAGGGACCTAACATTTCTCTTGAGTTCACTGTTAGCCCAGTGAGGGCAGGACCCTTGTTTGCAGCTGTAAGCCATTGTGTTATTTTATCCACTTGTATATCTCTATGACCTAGAAAAGTCCCTGGCACATAGTAGGTATTTAATTAACATTTATTGAATGAATTCATTTACTACCTTTGTTTTTTCCTCTGAACATTTATTGACATCATGAGGAATTATGGCCACACAGTTTCTCCACATTTTTGGACAAATGGACTTTTGTCACATAGTTTTGGAAGGTAACCGCCAGACTTGGAAGCCACAAGTTTGCACGAAGGCATCATATGCATAATTTGGTTATACTTGGGGTGTACCCAAAGGTCCCCATGATGCCTTTCTTATGCTACCACTTTATATTTATGCCTGTGTTTTATTTACTTTGTTCTGCTGACTTCTCTTTGCTTTCTCTCATATGTCACCTAGAATAGGGGCTTACACATAGGAGGGGATTTGCAAATATTAATTGAAGCAATTTTTTTTGACAAAAACAGTAGGTATTATACATTGAGTATCTATAAAGTGGAAGGCACTTTTTAGCCTCTTATTATTTTATTTTCTCCTTTTAATACCATTTCAGGTAAGTTTTATTAGCCCCTTTTTATGGAAGAGTTGCAGGAGGCTTAAAGAAGTTAAGTACCCTGCCTTTTATACTACTTAGAGCAGGCAGAGATGTTAAATATTCTGTGGTCCAATGGTTCCCAAATGTCAGCCTATGGACTCATATATGTGACTTAGTTCAAAATACAATGAACTGGGTTCCCTTCTGGGAGATTCAGATTCCATGGGCTTCTGATGATGCCTATGGCTCAAAACAGCCAGTAAACAAGCACTTATGATGCTGCTGATGCAATTCCAAGTTTGGAATTCATTATTTCTAGTCCATCTCTTTATTTTACAAATGAGGAAACTTTTATCTAGAGAAGTTAGCTCAAGACCACGTAACAAATGTGGCAGGTTTTACTTTTCAAAGAAAATCACAAAAATATCTTCATCTCACATACTCTTCTAGAACCTTACCACTCCCCTACCAAGAAATAGAGTCCATATCTCCTACCCTTGAATCCAGATGGGACTTCGTGACTGCTGCCTCTACTAATTGAGTGTGGTGGAAGTAACAATATGTAACTTCGGAAGTCAGAAAAATGCTATGCACTTCTGCCCTGTTCTCTTGGAATGATAGCTTTTTGAACCTCAGCAACTGTGCTGTGAGAAAGTCCAAGAAGTCTGTGGAGAGGCTCAAATAGAGAGGAGCTGAGGCCTCCAACCCAGAGCCTTGCCTGACTTCTGGGCTGTCACCCAACACAAATTGCTAGCCATGTGAGTCAATTTGAAAGTAGATTTTCCTTCCCCCAATCAAATTGCCTCAGTGAACACCACATGGACAGAGACAATTCATTCCTGCTGAGCTCTACTCAAATTGTAAGTTATTTTTACTGAGCAATAGACAACTGATACATCAAATTAATGTTTGAGTCAAGATTCGCATATACCTGTATCATTTGATGAAGAGGCAGCAGTAACTTAGAATAACTTAGACTTCTATATGGCTCAAATTCAAATGCCAAATTTGCCATATATTGGCTTTGCGATATTGAACACAGCCTTTCACGTCTCTGTGTGTTCACCTCCTCTATAAATGGAAGTAATATCGATCTCACAAGATGAAAGATGTCATAAGTAAACATAAACAATATAGGTATTATATATAAGAGTATGTTATTACTATTACTATGGTACAGGAACATGAAGATTAACATATATACCATGGTGGTTCTTACATTTTATTTTCAAATGGGGTCAAGAAAGAAAAATAATTTCTTATTCTGTTTGGGTAACAACATTTGCTAAGTCAATCACGTGCAGAATTTCCTGAGCTCCTTCCTAAGTGATTGTGTGTGTCAGAGAGTATGTGTGGGAGGAGTGGGAGGGAAAGATGAGAGCACAGTGGAGTTTCTCCCAGTGTATTCTGGCTGCAGGCTATTCTCATTAAAATGATTGAAAATGACCACAGAGGCAGAGCTCAGCTAGCCTGGATTTCCACCCTCCTCTGTCCCCCAACAGAAGGCAAGGAGTACATTTTAGAGACAGCTCAGCAATTCAGCCACCTTGACACGCTAATTACCTGCACTGCCTGTCAAGCTGGGTATCTCATCCTTTGCAATTAATAGCTCCACTTTCAATAAGCAAAATTGTATTTGACTTCAAAGGGAAACTGAATGAATATCAGGGCATTTTTGTTACTTAGAGTTTCCTTTGGGAGTTGGCTGACGGTGTGGGTGGCAAAAAGGAGCTACATACTGGAAGGAGGATTTCTAGAATTAACTCTGATCTAAGGGTCTACCACATCCTGGTCTAAAGCCACTCCATGCATCTTCTCCTTGCTTACCTGACTTCAGAAGTAGAATCTGATCATTTTGACAGAGTTCCATGAAGCCTGTTATCCGCTTTGCAAACTCTACCACGTATTGGATGGCATGAGTGATCTGGATGGCACATTGTTGCCATAGTGCTTCCCTGGACTTCAAGAGAGAAAAGATAGAATGTACGTGAAGCAAAGAACAAATTGGATAGTCAGTGAAATACTCAGGC
Source organism: Lyroderma lyra (assembly GCA_004026885.1). Lineage (NCBI taxonomy): Eukaryota > Metazoa > Chordata > Mammalia > Chiroptera > Megadermatidae > Lyroderma > Lyroderma lyra. Next base: position 161,500 of record PVJL010002091.1, read on the forward strand.
TTGCCCTACTGACTGTCACCTATCTATCACTTTGGGCCCAAGGTGGGAATTTACCCAATTCCTTTAGAAGTGGTAGACAATATTTTCCAAGATATTGTTTCAACCTGTTTGAGTCTTGATACACTGTAATTATCAACATACTGTGCTTAAAATAATAGAAACATTACAATAACATGTAAGATAGTTATTTTAAGGAGTTTCTTTACTCTTTTCCTTTTCTTTTCCCCCTTCACCTCAGCTACATAAACTCTTGCACTGAGAAATAGTGATTTCATTCACAGGCTTTTATAAGATTATTTTCATGTGTACCAGATGGACACTAAACTTGTAAAATTTTTATTATGTGTTCTTTTTTTGTAGAATTTACAAAGATTGTTTTTTTTGTATAAAAATGAATTTAAAGGGAAAATATATCAAATCGAATCTTAAGTAATATAGAATCCCAGAAATGTATATTTATCTTTAAGTTATTTACTTTGGAATGGGAAATCTAAATTCAAGTGGTTTTTATTGACCATAACAATGCCTATGCTTTTGCCTCCTTATTTATATAAAAGTGGTAAGATTCAATTGTTCCAGTGGAGAAAACCAATACATTGTCATCATATAGTTAGATAGAAACACATTTATACAATTTATTAAAATTTCATGTATTGGTAGATTTTGTAATTGAGGATCACAATCTCAAAGTAAAATACTGTGAATATAGAACAACAACAAAAAATTTCTTCTCTTAAAAACTTCTCTAATGGACAAAAAAATGTAATAAAAATAATAACGATAATAATAGGGGTGAGTTGTCCTTTTTCAATTTTGTCCTTTTTAAACATGTGGGCAGAAAAAACATTAAGAATGCTTTGTCACATATCTCTGCAGTGTAAGTTTGTGACTATTATTACTGCTGCGATTTCTCAATTGCTCCTGCTCTTTGCCTGGCTCCAAGAAGCCAACATGAGATGTTCCCAAATCATGTGATGTAGGCCTAGTTTCCTTGGTCACTCAAGTGGGCAGTGGTTTTCAAATGGGGTAGTTTTGCCACCCAGGAAACATTTGGCAATATCTGGAGACATTTTGGTTTTCATTGTGTGTGGGGAGTGCTAGTGGTATCTAGCGGGTGGGCACTAGGGATGCCTGCTAAACATCCTACAATGCTCAGGGAGACCCTACAGCAAAGAACTGTCCAGCTCAAAATGTCAATATTGCTGAGGCTGAGAAAGCATGAAATAGGGAAACCATGGTTTCCCTAAAACTTTCTTGTAATTTTCCAGATACCTTGCTCTGATACGCTTTAATTTCTTCATAGGTGTGGGTCTGCCACGCCAGCTGGTGTAGTTCCTCCATGGTGTATTGACATGTCTCCAAATGGGACTTAATGATGTTCTGTGCAATTCGATCTGTGAGAAAGAATATCAATTCAAGGGTTTGTGAAAAAAATCCCACTCTGCTCAAAGAAACCTGCTCTTAATGTGTTTACTATTGGAATGCCTTTTGGAGATACTCCAATAGTATATTAAAGTGTTTTTAACACTACTACTATCTATTTTTAAATCTCCAGACAACTCTTTATGGCCTTTTTTTCAATTTTTAGTCTTTTAATCAAAATTTACTGAGCTTTTTCCTTTCTTTTTGATCACAAACCTGGGTCGTACAAGTTGTAAAGTGTTCAAATAATTAGCTATTTTAAAAATAAATACAAATTACTAAGCCTCTTGCTTTTTGGCCTAAAATTCCACTCAACAGTCTTGATATTTACTTTTCAATACTTTAAAATATTTGAAAATTCCTAGACCCAATTGTTTATATCAGAAAGGAGGAATTAAAATAGAAATGTATTTGCTTATATTTAAAAAAAAAAGGGAAAATCAAGCAACAGTCTAAAAAAATAGTTTTCTGGGAGTTCCCTGGGTGGCTAAGCCTTCAGTGCTGTCAATGCTGCAGACTGGGTTCAATTCCCAGGCAGGGAGCTACTCACGTAAAAAAAAAACAACAAACAAACAAACAAACAAAATAAAAAAATAGTTTTCTGTAGAGGGAGGAGAATAGAGTAGAAGGACAGGGATAGAAGCTAGACTTCCCTGATGATATTATTTTTATAGATTTGATTTTGGAACCATGTAGATATCTTACATAATTAATAATGACATAGAGGGTATAGATAAAATAATATTGACTCGAGTTGATAATTATTGAAGTTGGATCATGGAGGCCATTATATTCTCCTTTCTAATTTTCTATATGATAAAATTTTTCTTTAATAGAGTTAAACAAAGAGAAAATGATTATGTTTATAATAAAGTTGTCATAAACACCACCAGTCTTTTGGGGCCATTCATCCCAAATGAGTTGTATTTGTATTGCATTTTAAATACTGATAGTTTGGGGTTTGGAAGTATGAAATTTGAGTGATAGAACCAGAAACAAGAGCTTGCCTTAAAAACCTTTATGAATCCCCTGAATTTGTACAGAGCTGATAGAAGGTCCCATCATAATCCCATATGCTATTGGAACACATGAGGAAGGCAACATCTTAGGAAACCAAAGTGCATATGAATTATGTATATGGAGTGTCAGTAGAATAAAGATGATCCAATTTTTGGCCTAATTAATGACTGTTCTTGGCTCATACAGAAATTGAATTTTTCTTGTGTTTCAGCTTGTGCCATTTCAAGTTTAATTTCCTTTATGACATTTTTTTTCTAAATCACCATATTTTATTTCTTCAGGATAACTTGCAAAGCAGAACTTAGGTAACTTCTTTTTACCTTGCTAAGCTTCTGGTATATATGGTGTGAAATAAGTTGAGTTTTAGTGATGTAGAGAATAAAAAGAAGTAAGCTCATTAAAATTCTATTGAACTTTCCAAATAAAAAATCTCATATAGCTCATTGCCTGGCACATTATAAATACTAATTGAATAAATAAACAATCATTATTAAGACATTATACATAGTTTGTCATCAGTGAAGCCATGTGATGACTTGAATAGAAACAAAACAGTATTTAAATTTGGGATCAGTACTACTGAAGGAAGATATTTCAATATTTATTAGAATTTTTCAATCAGAACTATAAAGTGATTGATGTAGAAGGCGCTACAAATGCTAATTTATGATTATAGTTATGCTCTACTGATTTAGCATTTAACATATCTACACTTTCATTGTTTATCATCTTATACAATCCTTTCTTTAAAGAATCCTATATTCAAAATTTTATTGAATATCCTCTTATGTTATTAAAATAGGGCTGGAATTACTCTATAGATCATATTAAAATAAATTGGTATGCCATGGTTAATCATTTTTCAATTTTATGTGGGCAGTCTAATTACTTAGAATCTAAAAAAAAATCTGTTCCTTCTAGGTATGTAATGAAAACATAGATTTTTATATCTGTGTCATTTTTAAACCTTTATCTTCTTGGTGTAGTTTGTTTACATCTTCAAAGATATACTGATTTGTCATTAATATACATGCCTCAAGGTGTATAAGCAAAGATACAATTGTTGCTCAAAATTACATTATGAAAAACTCTGTGTCTGTTTCTTTATGACTTTTTCTGGGAACTGTTGGCCAAGGTTTTAGAATTCTCTGGCTTTCTGCCACCAAAGCTTAAGGTTCTATGGGGTATGAGGAGGAGTGGGCATCATAAACAATTGGGCAGGTTAAGCAAAACTGGAAGTTAAATCCACATGCATGCTTTAGCACTCAGCTCAGCTTTCCATTCCTGGTGAGGGTTTTCCTGTTCCCCTGTGTCATCAGGTAAAAGGGCCAGCTGTCGTTACACTTTGATTCTACCCTCCAGGTAAGCCCTTATTTCAGTCACACCCATACTGTGGTTAATCGTGTGAATTCTGTTTGTTTTATACCCTTCAAGATTGTGAGCTCTTTAAGAATTTGATGGCAGAGGTCAGCATAGTGCCTTCATATATTTATTCAACAAATATTTTTTGAGAAGCTATTATTAATATATTAAAAAGACTTTTCTTTTTAAGACATGCAATAATATATCCTATCATATCATGTATCATATCATATCATGCAGGATGTAATAAGTGCCCTGAGTTATTGTGGGAGCCTAAAGAAGAAAGTGTCAAACTCAATCTGGGGGAGGTAAAAAATTAACCATAGAGAAGATGCCTATTGACCTAAGCCTGAGCAGGAATTTGTCATATGGAGAAGACAAAGACGAACCTCAGGTAGAGAGAATGACATTACAGATATAGAAAACATTAGCTGTAGGCTTGATAATTTTTGCTATATCTTATGCCATTATGCCATTTACCTTTTATAACCATTTCCCTTTTACTGAGGAAAAGAATGAGGTTCAGAGAGAGTGCCTCTAGACCCATTTTTACAGAGCTAGCAATTGGTGTTTTGAAATTGAGTCTGTCTTTTCTGGCAAGACATCTGTAGTGTTTACAACACAGTGCACATGGAAGAGATGAGGAGATACAAAACTAGGAATGGAAATTGTGACTGGAGACCTAATGACTGAGTAAGGACTTTGGATTTTATGTTGGTAGATAATTGGGAGCTTGTGGAAGCTGTGAAGCAGGGAAGTGACGTCCTCAGTTTTTTTATTTTAGAAAGGTGGACCTGATCATGGCAAAGTAGATGAGATGCCATTAGCAAGTATATGAGATTCATCAGGTTGCTGTGAAAATACAGGGAAGATCTGAGAAGGTTTTGGACTGGGTAAGAACAATAAAGATGGAGTGGAAGGGCTGGATACAAGACAATTCTGAATGAGGATGCACAAGAACTGCAAATGAAGGAGGGATGGAGGGGAAGGAAGGAGAAGGAGAGTGAGAGAGAGAGAGAGAGAGAGAGAGAGAGAGAGAGAGACAGAGAGGGAGAATGAATTAAATGGGTTGGCACTCAACCAATGTTGAGTTAGTAAAAATAATGTTGAAAATGTCCATCTACCTATCCATCTATCCATCCATCCTTGTATTTTCTGCCTTATTTCAGAGAGGACTTTAGAAAGCTTATATTTACCTTTTGTTGAATGATATTAAAGAAGTCACAATGGCTTTGAAGTTAAACATAAAACATGCATAATTATTTCCCATACTCTTGTGGTGAGAAATAAAAAGCAAATCTCTTTTTGTCATAGAATGATAAATATCAAGGAAAGCTAAGACACAGTAGCAGGAGTTGCAGAAGCAGTCCCCCTCCACTTCCTTCAATGAGTCTACAGTGCAAAGGTGAGCCACGTGCAAAAACCTGACTTGACCCTCTCAAAGCTCAGGTTGATAAACCACACGGTAAATCTAGACTCAGTCCCATGGGAGCAGGGCCTGAGTGTTCATTCTCTCCATTAGAAAGATGCATGAACATCAGCGGAGATGACTTGCTTGGACTCAGAGTCTGCAGTTGTGAAAAGAGGAGAAGGATTTTTAAAAAACGACAAAGGGAGAGAAATGAATACAGTATGCAAAGTTCCTGCTAGGAGCCAAAGGAACTTTCAAGAGTTCTTGCTTGGAAAAATAGAAAAGGTAATAGTAAACGCTATCATCTCCAGGGACCAACCACATGAGAAAGTCCAGACAAAGAGACTGAGGTAAAAGAGCAGAGGATCTGGAATCTTTCTGGGCAATCACATACCCTTCATCCGTTTCCCTGACTTGGATTGCAGTCGGCTCTCAGAGAACAGTTGTTGTTGGGTTCTTGAACTAGCTTGTGCTGCACAAGGCACATGTTGAAGAAAGAGTCAGCATGCACTGTGCTGAAATAACGGGTTCAATAGGAGTATGACCCAGATGATTGACGGGAAATTCTCCCACCTTCAGAGGTGATGGTACCTATGAACTCTACACTCTGCTTTTTCTAAGACCTGGGATGAAGCTAGAGATTTTTAAGTGAAAAATAAACTGCAGCTACATCCCAGTAGTTACATACAAGAGAATCCTGGAAAGTATCCAGCCATGTAGTACAAAAAGTAGAGGCATTTATGACTGGATTTTTTCTAGACAGCCCTCGTCTGTTCACTGAGACGGAGGATTGCCCAATTCACTCAGGAGTACGTGGGCTGCTGTGATAGTTAATAAGATGATGCTGAGGGATGAGGAAAACAATTTTATATGCTCAGTCTAGTTGTTCTCTTCAGTCATGACGAGGTAAAGTATAAACATTGATGATGGCAAGGGGAAACCATATGTAATTACCGGTTAATAGTAGGTCTCTGTTCTTATTTTCTGTGTGTTTATTTCATGAAAAATAGCTTGTTCTCATATTATCTCTCTCTCTCTTCCTCTCCCTCCTATTTTCCCATGTATACACATACATATACATATACATCTATACATATATATATATATATATATATATATATATATATATATATAACTTTTAAAAAATAAAATTGCTGTTTTGTGTTTAGACTTTAACACTCATACTTTTCTTGAAGGAAGACTTATTGGAACCCAAGACTTAAAATCAATTAATAGAATTTGCTACTTCGTGTATTACCTAACTTTCTTTATGAGATAGAAGTGACAATTTGGGATTCAAGTGAAAGAATAATCTTAGAAATCTTCAAATTAATTTATATACAGGGAGTTCCCTGATGGTGTAGTGGCTTAAGGTTTTGGCGCTGGTGCTGTCAGCACTGCGGCCTGGGTTCGATTCCCAGTCAGGGAGCTACCCACATACCAAAAAGCAAAACAAACAAACAAACAAACAAACAAAAAATTAATTTATATACAGATATATTTATGCATAGATTGTGGTGATGGTTTCATGGGCATATACTAATCTCCAAATTCATTAAATTGTATACATTAAATATGAACAGCTTTTGTATGTCAATTTTGCCTCAATAAAGATGTTTAAAAATAATAATTGATATTAGGCAAATGCACTTTATAATTTTTGATGAAAAAATTGTAAATATTATTAAAGATGTCACACTTCCCTAGAAGTTTTTGGGAGTAATCTTAAATCCACTTACGACATGGGCAAAAAGAGGAGAGAAATTTAATTTTTGAAGGGAAAACTGGAATAAAATTGATGGCAATTTTCAATAGTGTGGTAAATTTAAAAAATTATAGGACCCTGGGGCTGGAACTAACCACCTTCTTCTATTTGCAAATGGACTGTATCCAATAACTCCAGAAATTAGTTGAGTCTCTATTTTCTCTCTGAGACTGTAAAAGACTTCTACACCCCTCCCTCATCCTCATCAATTTTCATTATAGTCTATTAAATAAATCAAAGAAGTAGGAAGGAAGTCTCTCCCTTGAGGCATTGACAGATGGTGAAGATGTATATGATAAAGTTCACAATGATAAATAGAGTTTCAAAGGTCAATCATATCAGACAATATAAAAATATTATTTTGAAATAATGCTTAAAGAAATATATGAAAAAGAACTTTTCTTCATATTAATCCACACAGTACAAAGTTCAGAAACAAGTTATCCAAATTACCAAATTCTATGTAGAAAAAATGGTGACATCTGCTTATTTCAGTGAGAAATAAGTAAACTGACAAGCAAAGTGACAACTTCTTGTTTATAACGGTAATGTTATGAAATGAGGACCAGCTTGCAGCTACTGAAATAGCAAGTGACCTTTTGCGGCTCTGATTTCAACCACTCAGCGGGTTTTTCCACCAAAGGGGCTTATTTTAGCTCTCACTAGACATTTCAGCAAATGGTGCTCTCCAAAGGCTACAGTGTCTCAGACACGGATTGCACGGGTGGTTTCATTAGAATCCCACATCCTGGGAGCTGGGAAAGTTGAATATATATCTTTAAAAACTGCTGCTTTCGGTGTTATTACCAAGAGCACCCGTGGCCTAACTGTACCAAGGCGAGAAAGCTGAGACTCAAAGCTATATATAGCACTAGAGGGGGTTGTGTCTGAACTTCCTAATTCCTTTTCCTCCTCCTCTTTCTTTTTTTTTTTCCTCATGAGAAAGGATGGTTTCTTCCTGGTGAACTATACCCCCTATTCATTTTCCTCCACATGGGATTTTTTTTAAAATTTTAAACTTGGAAGTATTCTTCCTAAAATACTAAACTCAACCTCAATCAAAATGATTAATGAATTTTTAATTTATCACTTGCCTTAAGGATTTAGAGAACGGCTCAATTCTTTGTTTAGTTTATACCGTGAGTGTGAAAGTGGAATTCTTAGGGGATTCACTTTGAATTAATGCCAGGTTATCTCTATGGTCTCGCTCAAGGCAAGTTTTAAGTGCTTGCATTATGTTTTCAGAATATCAAGATTTCTCAGAATCCATGCTCTGAGGCAGATAACTATGAGTATATTAGAACAACTGGTTGAAAGATGAAACATTTTGTCTTTTTTGGCAATAGATCACTAGTTTTATAAGTTTTCTATCATTAAGTAGAACAAGTCTCCTGGTTAGTGTATAATAGATGACAATGTCAATTTCAAGACCTTTCTGATTTTTCTAATCTCTATTTGGAGATCATTACTTTTTAGCATAAATAGAATTGTGTTGTCAGCATTAGTAATGTTTCGGCTTAAAAGAGCTATCTCTTAGTAATTCACAGCCTCAATAAGAAAGTAGTATTTTTAGCATTTAAGTCCCTCACATTCTTTTAAAAAAGAGTTTGGAGCATAAATAATGTATAACTCATTTATTGGCTCAGTTTCATGGTCCAACCACTCATTACTCTCTCGCCAATGAATTAGGACAGTTTCTGGTCTTCTTTTCATGCAAATTATATTGCCAATTATTATATCAGAGAATGAAACAACTGATTTTTACTTCATTTTCTTAGAGTCCTTTAGTAAAATATATTAATAAAATGTAGAATTGTTATTAACTATACAAAATAGTGAAAATGATAAAATATAGTTCAATGAAATACAAACATAAAGAAAAACAATGAAAATACAAATTAATACAGTAATGATATCTGGTCAGACACTGAATGAACAGATTAATAAAATGGTTAACACTTTCTCAAATTTCAGGAAGTTTATTAGGTAAGAACATTTTAGTTAGGCTGACCAGATGTCCTGTTTTAAACGGGACAGAAAACAATGGTACTGTCCCATTTCAAACAATATACTGACACCTTGAATTTAGCTCAGTGGGACTTGGCTGACTATATGTATTGTTTGAAATAGGACAGACAGTACCATCGTTTTCTGTCCTGTTTAAAATCGTATTATCTGGTCAGCTTCATTTTAATAGAAGGTAAGAAATCAGAAAGTAAGGCAGAAAAAAAATTAAAAGAATTTATATAGCATTTGTGTTTAAGCAGAGAAAATACAAAGGAAAAAAAACACAGGCAGCAATACAAATGAATAAAGAGAGTGTTTTCTTAACAATTTAATAATGGAAAGCTGTTTTGGATAACAAGTGTTGTGTTTTACTGCAATAGTGCATATCTAATTTTGAGGAAATTACAGTTCCTTTTCTTCAAATTAGCTAAGAAAATTGAGAAAAAATCTATTATGAAAACATTACATTTCAAAGTTAACTTTCATAGTAAAAGACTTCCTTCACAGAACAACCAGAAAAGATCAACTTACTTCAATGTCTTTGAACTGGTGAGTTCTAAGGGAGGTATCATGAAGGAAGCCCATATGGCCCTCTACAGACTTTTATTTCATGCCCTTTGGGAAGTTACTTAACATCTAAAGTCTTACTTTCGTTGGGTTTAATTTTCCATCTATTCAAAGATTTGGCAGTAGAGACATTTTCTAAGGGCTGTGTGATGCATGGCGACTTGAGTCTGAGGGGCTACACAGGCCTTTCTCTTTGTTTTGACTCATGAGGAAAAAATGTTGCAGAATTCCAGAGGATTAGAGTACAGTAAACAATCTTAAAATCACTGGGAGAGTCTTATATAGAATAAACAAAACCAATATAATCCAGAGCCCATTAAAATCTTTCCCACTCTCTTTTAAAAACTGCACCACCGAACACTAACCAAAGGACAATTAGTGGCTCACAGATGATGAAAACCTAATTATAAAAATTGCTCAGAGCCATCATTAGGATTGATTTTTACTATTTGGATTTTGTTGACATATGGGTTGACTGTTAATTTAAACACAAGCAATTCATCCCTCATCCCACTCCCTTTTGGAAATCTGGTCAGTATATTTCTGACTTTTAGGAAGAACTAATTCAGAGGAAATCTTTGGAGGCAATTTTTATATTTTCAAACATTTGATCTAAAATTTTAAAAGTAACTTGATTACTTAAATAATATATTTAATTAATGTTTTAAAATAAGTATTTTAAAAAGAGTCTAGCACAATATTGTCTATAACAAACCTGTCTGAAAACCAAATAGTGTTCTACAATAGACCTCATAAATATGGCTCAAATTTAAATAGTAAATTCTGTCTCCTCAGTATTGAGGATATGTTGTCAAAGCAAAGTTTATAACCTAAAATAAAAGCAAATACAAAACAAAACAAAACCAAAGTCTTTTTAATTAGGAATATTTCCAACACATTTTCCCAATTTTGTAAACATCACATATAATAAATCTTGTCCTGGCTGGGAGAGAGAGCCTGATAAGTTGGTTGTGTACAATGCTAGTAACACCAAAGTGTTGACCTTTAGCAGCCTGGGAATCAATTGACATTTCTGTGTAGCATTTTAACCCTAACCGTCTCTTCCCAAAATAGGTACTTGACAATGAGGCTAAGCAACACATATTCACCCCAATCAGTTTCCAAACTTTTTCTGAGAGTCATTGTCAAAGCTTGCAATGACTTGAAATGCTATTCAACAGTGGGGCCTGTTTCAGAGGTTATCATACAAGCATAAACATTCCCTTCCTTGATAAATCACAGGCAGACCCCATTAAATTTTCTTTCCTATTCCTTACTGCAGAATATTTCATATCTACTATGGCTTTTAAAATTAAGTGTATAAAGTAGAATAAATTTTTCAATAGCTTTGCAATGGCTTTTTTTTTTTTTTTTTGATGGCGAGGGTGGGGAGCAGGCTAATGGAGTTTAGAATCTTCTTGTGAAATTCTGAATTCTGAGTAAATCATTAATCTTAAACTAGTATCTCTAGGGTAAGTCCACTGAGGAAGATCAATTTTGCATAATTTCAGCTCAAAGTATAATAAATGATTTAGAAGAAAGATGTACCTAATCTATTGAATGCTAGCATATTAGGAAAGCTGTATTAACAGAGGTAAGAACATGTAATGACTAAAATGCATACATGCACTATAAAACAGATATGTGTAAGGAAGTACTTGAATTGAGCATATATATGTATATTGCTTATAGTGTAAATCATCTTTATATTTGTTTAGAGCCTTACTAGTCACAAAGTGCTTTTGTATACATTATGCCATTTATTCCAGTTGTGGGTAATCCCTGTCTAAGCATGACAGCATAGTGATTATAACATATTACCAGGTAATTTTAGACCATCTTTGTGAGTTTATTAAAGAATATCTAGGAAGATATGGGTTTGATTGACCCTAGCAAAAAGAAGTGTTCTTTGTTCCAGGATGCTCTAATATTAGTAATAATTCATGACCATGGACTGGTGACAAATTGAGTTGATTAGCCCAGGCCCCATACTCTAGGAATTCCTTTTTGAGATGGAAGGCAGCATCCTAGAAATAGCCTCTTAAGAGATACTCTGTGGGTGGCAAAGAACAAAGAAGTGTTAAAATTTTAGAGAAGTAGGTCCCTCTTCAGTAACAAAGGTTACCTGTGTTGGCCTGGGGCTCAGGCTGGTCCTCAGTGGTCAAGAACATACTTCATTTTATAGTTTTCCTTTTTCTGTCCAGATAATGGCAATGAAAGACAAAGACTTGGGGAGGATATCAGGTTGGAGTAGGCCAGAGAGGACAGGTGGCTTTGCCCCAAAGATGTATCTGTACAACAGTTCATTCTTTACACTGATTGTATGTGAACTTGGGATATTTTGGGATGGGTCACTACCCTATCCTTGAGTTGCCTCTGGGTGCTCATTTTAATTAGGTCTCTTGTTTTCTTGTTTGTTTTCCACTGTTCTGATTGGATTGGGGTTATTAACTGCATAAGTGACAGGGTCATTCTATCCAATGGAAAGTCCTAAATGTGGACCTGCTTCTAGTGGCTGAGGAGTGGCTGTTTACTGCCATAGGCAAGTGCTTCAGGATTGTTTAGGATTGCCTGCTTGCCTGCAAGTCCCCTCCTTCCCACTACCCTATTCTATTGGGAAGTGGCTGTAACAAAGGGAATTTGTGCATATGTCCAAACCTCCCACCAGAAGATGGGAGAACCATAATCCTTCAAAGTCATTTAGTCCATCCGCCTTATTTTTTAGATGGAGAGACTGGGCCTCAGAAAACTGAACTAATTTTGAACCAGTTCACATGGCTAATGCATGGAGTCAGGATTCTTAGTTTCAACGTACCCATAATGGCCTGAAGAGGGCCTGTAGTTGAGGTGAGAATGGAGGGGTGTTAGATGACAGTGGACAGTCACAACATGTCTTCTCTTAGAGCAAGAAAGGAAGAACTAAAGACACTGGATTTTCTTTTTCTCATTCTGCTTGAGTGCTTTCCCTACCAGTTTAGCCTACTTTTATTTTAATGATCTTCTAGGCAGTTGCTTCTAAATCGAATGCCTACCTGTGTTTGATACGGGTGCCATTAGAGGACATAGGAAATACGTAGCTAGGGTTAAATTCTACTCTGTATTAGTTCTGAATGAGTAGTTAAATATGCAGAGGTAAAGTATATTTATATAAATGTATGTATAAATATGACTAGATGGATTTAAGCAGTTGTAAAATATTTATCTCTCATTAAAGGTGCTGCCTTAAAACCATAGCACCTGCTTGGGTTCTTAAAAAGGAACACTTGAAATGCCATCAACTTTTATCGAATTCTCCAAAATAAAATAGCATTAGTTATATTTTTTACGTTTCTATGTAGACTTGATAGAATAAAGTAGAACACTATAGAAACTAGATCAATTTTAGTCTAATCCCTTCTTGTAATCCCCTCTAACTATTAATACTCAGCTTCTGTTACAGGTGAATTTTTTTTAAAAGAGGCTTATTTTTATTTCTGATGCTTAAAATTCCAAGTTCCATAAATAGAACACAAAAGAATTATGAAAGGAAATCTATGCTTATGATTATATAGGAGGGACCAAAGAATTCACACTTCTTTGTCTTTATCTGGAGAGAAAATTATGTAATAGAACAGCAACCTCAGGTGATGCACATACAAGGTAATTTATCCCTAGTTAATTTGATGGGTTTCTTGTCTTTCTGTTTTTAAAAGCATGGTGTTTGGCTGTTGAATTGTCATCTTGTCTGGGACCTCGCAGGCACACTGTTAATCATCTATGAGCAGAAATGAGCTTTCATTAGGAATATTAGTCTTGCAGAATCTCCCAACCCATCTAAGGATTATAGTAGGGGGGCAAAAACACCAGTTTCTACTTTCCTTCTCTGTTTGCCAGTTAGCCTTTAGTCAGCTTTCTCCCTCTGCCACCAACCACTGCAAAATTTTATTTCCAGAGATATGACATATCCCCAGTGCCAGCTTGAGGGAAAATTTCAGCTAAGCCTTGCTACTACTGCTGCCTAAATATTAATTTGTGGCTTACTTTTGTCTTTCTTTTATTTCATGTCTTTTTCATCTATGGGATTTTGAGACCTAAAGATATAATTCTTGAAATGTTTAATATTGTTCTGTTTGCTTACTCACATTTTGTTTTCTATTCCCAAAACTATGGGAATATAACTTTCCTCATAAGAAATGTGGCTCAGAGTAAGCAATACTCCTCATCCCCCACCCCAGGAGGGTTTGCAATACCATCATGCCCAGGACTGATAATATTAATATGTGACACAAGAAATTATAATTATTTATTTTTATGTCTCACTCCTAGATGGTGAAGGCAGGAACCATGGTCTGCTTGCCTTGAGTGCCTGGCACATTAAAAATGATGTTTTGAAAGAATGTCTGGCAGTCTCAGGTAGTAGAATGACTTACGTTAGAGTCTAACCTTTACTACTTTAATTCTGTGCTCTAGGAAAATTGCTCAGTTTCCCACCCTTAATTTCTTCATCTGCACAATGGATCAATTTCTTCGCTGTCTACCTGAAGGCATTGGTGTGAGGTCAAATTGGCTAACATGCATGAAAGGACTTAGTACATTTCTTTCCATACATACTGTATTAGTATTATTATTATTGTTGTTGTTGTTGTTATTATTATTATTATTATTAGGGTTTTTAACCTGGGAGTTTGTAGTTTCTTTGATGCACTTTTAGAAAGACAAGTTTGGTTTTTCTGGGCATCTTCCTCTGATAACATTCATATTACTGACTTTTTGGAATCTGCATGCTATTGCTTATAGAGTTATTTTATGGGTCTTAAACATGTGTTTTTATTAAAAGTTTTTAAACTTTGGAACCATAATATACATGGGCTAATTTAAAAACTGGGTTTAAAAAAACAACTGCTTTTAAGACAATCCAATATCAGAATAATAACCTGATTGTACATATTTCATTGTTCTCTCAGAAACCTGAGGAAGCAGATCAGGACTTCTACTAGCCAAGAACGGTGTTAAAAAATTCTTGAGTGACATATAGCCTTGATTTCACCCAGTGAAAATGTGGGTGAAATCAGATTTGTATTTTGTCTGCACAAGATTCTCTCTATGACAGCTTGCCACCAGTCAGATTAGTATAGATGCTCATTAATCCAGTCAAGTCAAAATGTCAGCATGTTCACTCTGTAAGCTCCTTTGCAGTACCTAAGGACATCAGGCAGACAGCAAACACTAAACATGTTTTGCGGTAGAAATGCCAATTAGCTTGTGGGGCTCCCTTTGTTGAAGGGAGAATATATAGTATAATGTTTAAAAGATTGGATTTTGATGTTACTCAGGGCTTATATGCTCACTTTGGTTTTTACACATTTCATAACTTCTGAGCCTCAGTTTTTTCATCTGTAAAATGGATACACAAATACTTATATAACAGGCATAATAGGATTGTTATGAGAATTAAATATAGGACATTGCTCAGCACAATGTAGGTGCTCAATAAAAGGTAGTTATATGACCTATAATAACTAATAATGCTTTTAGGTAATAATGAGATTAATAACATCGTAATACCAATTATATTAATAATAATGGGGCTCATGTGTGACAGATGTTGTTTTAAGAACTTACAAATATTAACTCATTTAATCAACCCACACAAGTAGGGACTATTATTGTCCCAGGTTTACAATTGAGACTCAAAGATTAGGTACCTTGCTCATAGGAAAAAGCATGTCAAGTTTTGAACTCAGGCAGTCTGACTCCAGAACCAGTGTTCTTAACCATCAATGTTATACCCCTCATTCCTTCCCACCCAACGATACTGTTATGGACTTAGTGTTTTAGTGAAATGAGTGACAGATTTTTTGGATGCTGCAGGAAAGACTAGCATATTCCATTATTGTGACTGGTCATAGTTACCTACATTTGATGCTCATGGAAATATTCTGTGTCCACTAGATGGCATTGCTATTTTTAACAAAATGTGAACCAAGTCAATATTTAGGTGTAAGAACCTGCTAAATTTGACAGCACTCACAGCACGATATAATTACATCTTTAAAAGTCTGATGCAAGAAGCTTTCAAATTTAGAGACTATCTAGACATCTCTAAAGACTAATGTTATCTTGAAATGATTAAGAAAAAATATGTGCTAGTTCATTTTGGGTATCAGTGTCTGTGTAGAAAATCTGAATGAATTTAGAGATGATGTAGTCCAAAGGCATCAGTTCAGAGATGAACAGACTAAGCACCAGAGAAGAAAAATGACTTGCTTGGATTACCCAGACCTCATGGTTTTGGCTGTATTTCTTTTTCCATAATATTTCCTAGTGATTCTAAATCACAAGGAAAGTGATTTTTGAATTCTTACAAAACTTTCCTTTTTGGGTATGGGGCAGAAGATTGTCCCACAGTTATGAGTTTTGTTTCACTCGGTTTTGAACATGTATTCCAGATCAATATCAGACTTTAACACTTAAATATTAAGTAGGAAAAAGCCAAAAAAGGTCCTTTTCTCCTTTTTGT
Organism: Lyroderma lyra; assembly: GCA_004026885.1. NCBI lineage: Eukaryota > Metazoa > Chordata > Mammalia > Chiroptera > Megadermatidae > Lyroderma > Lyroderma lyra. The sequence continues at coordinate 177,553 of PVJL010002091.1, forward strand.
TCACATGTCCTCTTGGAAATATTAAGTGGCTTCACTTAAAAAGATTGTCCTGATTGGTTAACAATGCAGCTTGTGGATATTAAACCCATAGCAGGTAGCAAGGTAAAGGATAAGCAAAAGGACTCAGACTCCCTGGGGGGAACCTGGCTCTATCATCTAGTAACCAAAGGACCAGGGAAGGTCATAATACACCTCTAAAGAAGACTAAACTTCTGTTTCCTCATCTGTAAAATGGGAATAATATTTTTACTTACAAGATGCTCACAAAAATTAAATGTATGTGAGTACCTCTAACATAGTTAAAAAATAAGGATTGCAATAATAATGAATATTTTTGTATTATAGCTGATGTTCAGTTTTCTATGTCTCTTAGTTGTGAATGTCATTCCAAGTGCTTTTTCAACAACTTCTTTACTCATTGTCACTCAATTGCTAAAAGGGAGAAATAATGTTTCAGGTTTTATAGCTGTGTAACATCACTTCTTCCTCAACCAGATGGTAGAAGTAGCCAAGATGCATATGGCATGTACTTCATTATGTGTTCACATCACTTTATTTAAAACACGTAGGTTTTAGGCTCCTACTCACAGTGTAGACAGAGAAGGTGACTGAGCACATGGTCTACGAGTAATACAGCCAAGAGACTGAGCATTTGCTGAGTTTTAAATATTGCTCTGTTTTACAAGTATTAATTCATTCAATATTTGCAACAACATGTGACAAATAAACTAATATATTTCCCATTTTAAAGATGAGCAATCAAAAAAATAAAATGAGCAAGCTGGGATTTAGAAACTTGCTCCAGCTCAAATAATAAGCCAGAGATTCAGAATTTGAACTCAGGTGGCCTGGTTCTTTAACGCTGCTCTGTCACCTCTCAGGGTGAAACGTGAGATCTCAAAGGTTCCTGAGTTTCCCCAAAGCACTAAATACTGTAGTGGAGCCTGGTATAGCCACTGTTTAGCTCTTTTAGGCTACTATTAACATAGGGTAATGTGTTAAAACTATACCAATAATTTTATGGCAATTACTTAATGAGATCAACTGTTAAACATTTAATAGCCTCCTGAAGTTAACAGGATTAAACACAATTGCAACAAGTCAGAAGAGAACATGTGTAGGATAGAGCCCTCTCAAAAACCACTCCTTGGGAATTGAAGGACATCTCAGCAGAAAGAGGATCGTGTTGCTGACGCAATCATGCCTGTGACTAGCCTGCCTCACTGGATCTTATTTGTTGTGGTTACGTTCTGTAGCATTCCAGACTAAACTCTGTGCATCGCCAGTAATTCATGTAGTATTCCCATGTACAATTCTAGAATTCAGATTTATAGGAGACCTAGAGATCTTCTGGTCTACTCCTCTGCCTTTACTAAGAATGGAACTGAAGTACCATTTGCTTATGGTCTGTCCCCAGTTATCCAGAGGGAGAGTTATTACATACTACTTCTATATCCTTTAGCTATTTCACTTAAATAGCATCATTCTGAACCGTTGCTGAAATTTTCCTGTTTATACCAATAACATTTTTCCTTCAGTGATGAACCCAAATTTAACAGATAGCATCTGTTCTTTACAGAGAGCATCTTTCTATTTATAATTTCTTCTTTCTTACTTTGCTTAAAACAAATTTTTATGGGGCAGGGGAACAATGATAGTTAGTAGAATGTATTTTAAAATCAATTCATTTTCTCATTAGAAGCCATGAATGCAGTAATTCAACATAGACCTAAGAAAATGACCATACTAAGTTGGACCAAGGCAACTCCAAAGCAAAATTACCAACAAATGAGCTGGGAGGAGACTTCCACTTACCGATTTCAGTCATTGTGATCCCTGGTGCTAACTGCCCATTGTTGAAAGAGCTATAGGTAAACAAGTTGGGTACGGATGTGAGGTCATAGATAGGTTCTTGTTTTATCTGTTTGATTCCAGTCATGTCAAGTCCTGATTGATCAGGGGATGGCTGGCCGGAATCCACATTGTAATAACCCTCGGATTTGGGCAGGTCAATGACATGTCCGTTGGCATAAGTGCCACTGGCCTCATTGCTCAGGTTGCTGAGGCTGTTGCTGATGCTGCTGCCATACACCCTGGCAAGGGCTTCCGCCTCCCCACTCTGCTGCTGCCGCTGCTCCTGCAGCCGCTGCTGGTGCTTCTGCACTTCAGCATACAGGCTGTCCCTTTGCTTCTTGGACATCCTCCCAAACTTCACAGCTGGGTTGGAGAGAAAAGCAGGACACAACATTACGGTTATCATTCACAGTAACCACCTCAAGTTCAAAGGGTCATAGACGGTTCTCCCTCAACATCAAAGGCACAAAGTGGTGGTCCCATAGCCCAAGAATCCATTGATTTGGGCTCCGTGGTTGGTGAAAGGTTCTATTCAGGGGTGTCTCTACTGGTTTATGTGCACAGTGAGAACTAAATCTAAGCTAGGAAGAAATGTAAAAACTTAGGTATTTCTTATTGCCATGAAGTTAGAAGGCATATTTCCTTGTTCTTGTGGGGGAAAAATACATGAAAAACAAAAACTAGCAAATAGTACCTGCTATTACAATGTCAACCGAAACTTAGTAGCTGCCTTCCCACAGCATTAAGATTATGAGATTGTCAGACAGGATCTTATTATTTCACTGTCTTTTTTTTTTTTTGCTTTTTGGTATGTGGGTAGCTCCCTGGCTGGGAATCGAACCCAGGCCGCAGCGCTGACAGCACCAGCGCTGAAGCCTTAAGCCACTACACCACCAGGGAGCTCCCCACACTGTCTTCTATATAGTGTGTTGGATCACAAAGATGTGGGGCAGAGTCATAAACACAATTTTAAGTAAACCACCTCATTTGCCTTTTAGTCAGATCAAATGAAAACGATCTTTGAAAATTAGCAATTTTATGCATCCAATGACTGGCAAGTGAGGCAACAGTAACAGCTCCTTTCTCATCCTACCATGCCCAGTTTTAGATTGCCCAGCTCTTCTGACAAAATCCTTAGCCATTCTGTTGAAAAAGGAGGAAGAGACTCTGTAAGTGGTCATAGGGTGCTCATGTGAAGATGCTTTTTTTCTGAATGCATTGTTTCTTAATTCATAGAGCTTAATTTCCTGAACTGTTATCATATTGACATTTTCCCTCACAAGTTGTCAACTCCCATTTTAGGCTGTGAACATCTTGAGTCAAGGGGCCACCTGTCCAAATCATCAAGCACTATGTTATTCAGTTCATGTTAGTAGTGGAAATTATGATAAACTTGGAAATTCTGCTCTGAGTTTCTGTTTCCTTTTGTGACAGTGTTTCCAGCTCCTGTTGGTGTTGGGAGCTCAGAGAATGTAGAAAGGATAAAATGGAGGGTAGTAGCAAGTTCAATTCCTGGATTTAGTCACTAAGGTTGATGAGAATAACTTCTGAGAATAACCAGATGCTGAAGTGTTTAAGAACTCTCCAGCATGAAGGGCCCACAGAAGAGATTCTTGCTGTGAAAGACCTATCATTTCACTTACCAAAATTCCTTCAATATTGATTGTCTTCTTCCATTATTTATAGAGCTACCAAATTTAATCTAAGCATCAGCTATTAAAAATGAAGACCACAGTTCCCAGCTGTTCTCACTGCCAGGTGGGGCTATGTGATTAAGTCATAGATAACACAAAGTAAATGGAAGTGCTGCATATACTTCTGGGTGTTGGGGCATGTCATTTTCCTTCTTCTTGCCTGTTGGATTATGGAGCTGAGGAGTGGATTAGTGCAGCCCCAACTCTTTCTATTTCTCCTAAATCCTTCTTAAAAGCCTATGTTCTTGCTTTCAGATGCTGTCTAATTTGGAAAACAATGAAGAAAGTTTAGTCTGGTTGATTCAGACGAAACTCCTCTTTCCACTTCAAGTTTTGTTTTTGTCTTTCATTATTTAGATCATTTCTCTTTGTAGAGAAACTATTTTTATTAGAGTCTGTTTCTGAGAGACAAAATTATTTGCTTACTAATTGCAGTGCTATTTGTAGTTTGGTCATGGAGAGAATTCTATAGCAACTTTTAGGGAAAGTGTTTTCTGTACCTTTGTATTATATCTTTATAAATAATTATATGTTGCATCTTTACTACACATAATTTTCTAGGGCAAAAACCCTCTTTTTGTATAAGAAAAAAACATGATAAATTTTGATTCAGGAAAACTTTTTCACCCCGAGAAAGTAATATGACATGCTTCTTTATTTGCTGACCCTCTGTTTGTTGCGTTCATGTAGGTTCAGAAGAGCTCTTTGTTACAGAGCTATGGAGGTAAATACAAAATTAGTATCTATTGCCATAGATTAAGATTTTTGTTTTGGCTGGAGTATATCTACTTTCTGACTTACTTTGGTAGAATAGTTTTGCATTTGTTCCTTTAAAATTTATAGAGAGAAAAAAATTAAAAATGAGAATCTCTTCTAACATGGACACAGAAATGCAGTGTCTCCTTTTAAACTCCTTTCCACTTAATTCTTATTTAGATTTCTATACATTCTATATTTAGGCAAAACATTGTGTGATTGATTTTATTAATGACCTTGATTCCTCTTGCCTATGTCCATGAACCTCCCTGTGTAAATTTGCAGTGCCCTTTCATTCTGTGTTGGCATTCTACCCCAACCCTTGACTCAGGGTCATGTGGCCTGCTGTTCTGGGCCAATGAAATGTTGACATATGTGACACAGACAGAAGCTTCCAAAGTACTTGTGTGATTGAGTATCTCACCACAACATGGACATGAGTAAACTAGCTTGATGGAGCAGAGAATTGGTGAAGCAGAGCCAGCTACCTCAATCATCGCAGACAAAGTCATCTGTAATCAGTAGAGGCACAGACTGACCTGTAGCTGATGACAGATGAATGAATGAGCCCAATCAAGACCTTCTTCTTAACAATTTTACGTTCAGGATTCTGCTGTTAACCATAGATCTCATAATCAAAGCTAATGTCAAATAAGTATGTTGTCAAGACCTCTGCCCTCATGAACATCTCAAAACTCAAGGTGAATAATTATGCTTTTCCCAAGAAATTAACTTATTGCATCACTGAGCAAACTGAAATATTTTCAAACAACTGAAAGCCCCACTACCTTTTGGAATTATAAGGCTTCATCTTAGATCTAGAACTTTACTGTCAATTACTATAATACTATTTTAGAATAAATTTTCTGTTCATTTCAGAAACAATGATGAACCAGTATTTGAGTTGTATGCCCCTTTCTACAATAAAATGGTGACATATTTGGGGAAAAAATTACAGTACATGGCAAAAATAAACCTACTGAACTTTCCTAACTTATACATAATTCTTTGTCACTCTTTGTAAATTCATACATTTGTTGTATTCATAGGCCTATTTCAACAAAGGCTGTATTACTATTATATTTTCAAATATTATCATTCTTTTTACCACTACCCATTAATCAGAATGGCACATATTTTAAGTGTTTGCCCTTCTCAAAGTTGAATTATTCTGTTAATGAGATTCACTTGAGTATAGAGGCAGCCTCTTGTTAAACTGCTGGCTCTCAAAGAAACTAGCACAATTCTGTATACATTGCAAGTGCTTTATAAATATTCAGTGGTGATGGTATTTGCTCATGATAAGCTCTTAACCCTCATTTTGATCTCCGAGTAGTGAAGAACAATTATACACAAAACATCAAAAATCTTTTCATATTTATTTGGATTCTAAATGGGATGGAAGTTTTGGAAATAACTATATAAGACAAAATCATTGCTTCTTCAGACTTCTTACTACCACATGACAACTAGACATATGCTTTGATTTCAAGATCACTGAATTGTAAAACTATCATCTATGATTTTTCCATAGTCATTTTGAAATTATTTTATCTTACAATCTTTGGTTGTAAAGTTCTCTATATTTATATCTTGCTGCTTACCAAGAAACTGCTCTTAATTTAACTCTTTAATTTCAAAAATTTGTCTTTTTTTATAGTGCTCTAAGCTTTGTAGAAAAAAGTCTGATTCAATCTACTCAGCCCTATTCATAATTTAAAAACATTCTCTCTCATACCCCTCACTTATCCAATAGAACTTCTTATTATGATGGAATTTCTCTGTTTTCCAATATGCTAGCCACAAGCCACATGTGGCTGTTGTGCAATTGAATAATAGCTAGTGTGACTGAAAAACTGAATTTTAAATTTTATTTCATTTTAATTATTTCAAATGTAAATTTAAATATTGACACTTGGATACCACATTAGACAATACCATTCTGGATAAGAAGAAGCTTAATCTGTGAAACCTGTTCTTGTAGGGCAGCTTCCATTTTTTCATAGAGGCACGTCATTAAGAAGGTGATTATTGCAAGGTGAGTAACATGTTTTCTCTTTGAAGCCCAATATCTTCCTACTGGTGCCAAATACTTTTCTGGGGTTTTTTTTTTTTTTTTGGTTTGTTTGTTTGTTTTTAGTAGTACAGTTGGAAATGATTTACATTGAAGATTCTTGCAACTAACATTTTTGAAGGGTCCAAAGAAAAAGAAAAAGAAATAAGATGGTGGAGAAGATTCAGTGGGCATATACATAGTATCAATTCACACCCACATATACCTTCACTTTATTATATAGATAAACACATGTGTATGTATTCCAAGTGCATTTGATTTTTGATTCTTTGTCTAAGCTAAATTTGAAGAAATTTGTTATTGCTGAACTTGCTGTCAATTCATATATGTATCATTAATGTATCATAAATCATTACTAAAGTGAAAATTCAGGAGAGAATGACAGTCCAGTGCTTCCACCAGGTATAAGAAACTATCTACCTGCTTGTTTTGGCAGCACATATACTAAAATTGGAAAGATACAGAGGAGATTAGCATGGCCCCTGTGCAAGGATGACATGCAAATTCGTGAAGCGTTCCATATTTTTCGTGAAATAGATAAAAGAATTATTAGATTTATATGGAACCATAAAAGACCTCAAATTGCCAAAGCAATACTACATAAAAAGAATAAGGCTGGTGGCATTACATTCCTTGACTTCTATTTATATTACAAAGCATCAATACCCAACACAGCTTGGTATTGGCAGAAAAACAGAAATATAGACCAATGGAACAGAACTGAAAACCCAGAAATAAATCCACAAATTTATGGACAAATAATTTTCGATAAAGGAGCTAAAAACATACAATGGGGAAAAGAATTTATCTACTAGTAGCCATTATTTCAGTGACCAGGCATAGTCAAGTAAACATTCTTGGAGACAGGCAAAATTGACAGAAAGCAAATGCAAACTTCAAAATGAAGATGCCACTTCATGTTTGAGGAAAAATGGGAAGAATGTATCTAGAAAGAAGTTAGGTGTGAGGGCATTTTACTCTGGCTACCGGTACTATTGTTAGTGCACTTGGAAAATATTTGTTAAACCAGTAGAGAAGGTAGTAATAGTAAACTACTGGCAGGAGAAACACCAACTCTTCTTCTTGAGTTCTTATTAGACATAGTTAATCAACCATAATTTCAGAGTTTTCCAATTCTTTAATACTATTAATACATACCAGGCATTACTTATCAATAGGAGATAAAACCTATTCAGCTTCCCTGGTTTTCATATGATTTATTTAGTATAAAGTGCCCTTTATAATCAAGGTTCAGACCAAACTTCCTTTATATAATGTAATAAAGAAGACTTTGTTTTCCCTTAGAGAGAATCAATTTTTGTTTGCTTGTTTGTTTGTTCATTTGTTTTTTTTTCTGCTGAGGTCTCTTCTCACTTCCAACCACCACTCCCACCCCTGAGCATTTCCCCTCCTTATTAGTTTGACATAAGACAGGCTCAGGGGGCATTTTGGGAAATGTCTCTGGCAGCCTCACAGTTGTCTCTGAACTGAATATTAAGATAGATCATTGTCTTTAATCCCCAGTACCCTTAGACACTGTGTTGTTTTTACTTGCATAGAGATTTATTTGTTGCAGTAAGTTTCTTCTGCCTTGAGAATAGATTGTGTCTCTATCCATTAAATGACCCCATCAACACATGTCTTTTGTGTCATGGGATTCAGACAAGCTCCTAGAGTTTGTGGGCTGACATCACTGACTACGTTGCCCATTCTGTTCATTAGTACAGACGCACAGGATCTGCCCTTCCAAAAGAGATACTTCTTTTTTTGTAGGAAGAGGCAACAAAGGCAAATATCCAATGTCTTATTCTTTTTGCACAATTATGAATGGGACTTTTCAGATACTGTCAAGTGATATACTGCCTCCACATGGTAGAAATGAAATGCAAAATCATTAACACGAATTCTCATAACATTTTACTAAATAAACCTGAAAACCACTTAATCCCCATCCTCTACTTTCTTCACTTTAGTTATATGGAAGTACATTGTGCTATAAATTTCCCCTAGGAGTATATTTATGTGATTAGCAAGTATAAAACAAACACATAAAAAATCAGGTAATAGAAGAGTTTTGGAAACTTACATCTCTGAAACTTTAGAAGCTACCTTCCCTATAAACTAAAGAGCTCACAGTCAGATTCTTTCTATTCTTTTACTTTTGGTTAAATTTGTCTCATAGGTGTACTTTTGTGCAAGACAAGTTTAGGTTGGGAATTAGAGAAAAGGTAAACAAAAATTCAAGATACAACTATTTAGAGAATATTAGCTAAGAAGTAAGCAGTTTGTATGCTTAGATATCAAGACCTACGAAGAGGTGAATTTATCCAAATGACCAAAAGGCCCACATTTAATTTAATAACTCATAAAATCCCTTTATACCAAAACACAGTGCCTGCCAATTATTCAAATATTTAAAATTTGGAAGTACTTTTTTTTAGGGGGGGTCCATATTACCTTGAATTTCATTAGAGGGAGTGTGCCCAGAGGCACAGAATCCATGTGATTAACACAAAGAGAGTAAGTGCCAAAGGCATTTTCTTTGTTTCAGGTTCTACGTGAAAGAATTGCATGGTTCATTAAACAAACATTTAAGTTCCTGCTCTTAACCAGACACTGAGAATTCAGAGAGAATAAGACAGAGATGGCCTCCAGATTCAGGGCTGCTCACAACATGATACAGGAGTTCTGTGGTCAATGCAAAGGGGAAAGAACTAGTTTAGATTAATGCTTAAAACTGGAAGAAAAGCTAGATGAAATTCTTTGTTTGAGTTTATTTGTCCTTTTTCATTAATCTCAGAAGTTCAGTTGAAAGTCAAGCCACCCATCTCAGTTGGCCATGCCGGTAGAGTACACATTTAGTCATATTCTGAGGACACCAATTCCATAACCCTTCTAAGACTTGGACTGCCTTTCGCATCTTCATCATGATTCAGAATAGTCCTTATATGAGTAGCTTGGAGCAGGCAATGGAGATTCTGGGCTTCCTGTATATAGTTCCTTACCATCTCTATGTGCTAAGATACTTGTGCACCAGTCAAGCTTACTCAGTGACCAGAAGGTCCCAGTTGTCTATAACTTTCCAGTTTTAACTCTGAAAATTTCATGTCTCATGAAACCAACCCCTCATTCGCAGGCAAATCTGGATATGTGGTCACCTTTCAACCTAGGCCTGTGTGGCTTTCACCTAACCTAGTTAGCACAGGTTGCTCCATGAGCCACAGTAAATAAAGTCTTTTCTTTCTTCCTATTTCATAGGCACTATGATATTTTTGTATGTTCTCGCTTTTCCTCTTAATGTACTACTAGTACATGCTTTTCTTTTCTTATCTCCAATTACCTTTGCCTAGAATTCTTCCAGATGCTTAAACAGACTCTAGCAAATCATCCACTTGAAAATCTTTATGCAGGAAATGGGAAGGCAATGTCTTACCATCTCTCGACATTCCTAGGGCAAGACACTTCTGCAGTCGGCAGTGTTGGCAACGGTTTCTGTTGGTTCTGTCAATTAAACAGTTTCTCTGTCTTGGGCAGGAGTAAGAAGCATTGTTCTGCTGGCTCCTCCTAAAGAATCCCTAGAGGAGGAAAGAGAATGGGAGGGAGACAGAATTATAAAAGGGGAAATGGAGACCATTAACATACATGTTTGGTACACTTCCTACAGTGAACTTAATAAAGTTTAGTTTTCAAAATTCTTTGGATATTTCTTCTTGGACAGCTTACCAGTATTTCTACTGAGGAAAATATGTACTATCTACAGATATACGAAGATATCATTCATTCATTCATTTAATCAATGTTTACGAAAGATCTTTATGCGGTGAACTATTCTATGCAGAGAAAAACAAAACAGAGTTACTGCCCCAAAGAGCAGTGGGGAAGGAGGAGCAGAGGAACTTGCCATTGTTAAGTCAAATAAGACAAAACTTGATGGAGACAATAACACAGGCTTATGTCCAGAGCTGTGGGGGTGAGGAACTTGGAGTACTGGGTGCAAAAGCAGTACTGAGAAGTATGGCCTATCTTTGCAGGTTCTAAGATGCTTTTTTTCCCATTTGAAAAATTTTGAATTGGGTCAGAATGCATGTGGAAGGTTGTTTTTTAACCATATCTTTTAATTAAAAAATATGAAATATAAACTTAAAAAATAAGCAATAAGTAAAAGCTAAACTAATGCTCTCTGCTTAGCCTCAGGCAATAGTGACGTGGGAGGATTTTATGTAAATAAGTTTGAGTCCTTCTGTTACAAAATGAACTTCCACGAATGTTATGTCACCTTTTTGAATAAACCTGCAGCTGGATGTATTATTATTTTTTAATTCTTTGGATGCCATTTACCTTAGTTGTCTTATAGAAAACTCTACAGGGGAAAATAAACATTTTCTCCAGAGATATGAAAGTATCATTCACCCATTAAGTCACTTATTTAATCAGTTTCTTTAATCACTATTTACTCTTGAATTGCATACAGCGAAAATGCGAAGTGCGATGAACAAAGTGGTGGTCTATAGTAGCTTTTTCTGAAATTTTAGAAAAATACAACCCACAGTATCATCTTTTGGAAGAAGAAGTCTAGAAAAATTTTAGGTGATAAGCCAAATACCCATCTTGCTGAGAGGCCTGGAATAGGTGACCTAACATTCATGAACAGCTTTTGTATATCCTCAACTATCAACAGGAGATAGCTGGGACTAGGTTGAGCTAGTGAGCCAATCAAGCCACCTTGGCCACAAAATTTAAGAGTCACCAAAAGTCTTGGTCATTAGGATATATAATATTTTAACACAGTATGTTAAAAGTGAACATTAATCCCAAGAGTTTAAATAAAGACAGAATCAAGATGAGTGATTTTCCTTTGTTTCAGGCTCCCCTATGGCTTGGCATGCATGGTACCATAAAGAGAGCTTGGCCAACCTTGTGAAGGACCTCAGAAAATGGATGTTTGGCTAAGTGTCTTCTTAGAGAGAAAGAGTGGCAACTGGTTTTAAGTGGTTGTAAGTAGGCTGACCACATGTACCAGTTTAAATGGGACAAAAAACAATGGTCAGCCTAGTTTCATTGGGTTAAATTCAAGGTGTCAGCAGGCTGACCATACGTATGGTTTTAAATGGGACAGTACATTGTTTTCTGTCTCATACTGTACATCTGGTTAGCCTAGCTATAAGCCCCAAGCCATTCAACAACAAGCACTAGTTTCATCACCACAGGTCAATATGTATTATTTAATGGACCACTGGTGGCAAAATGAGATATCTGATTGTCCAGTTCAGATGGACTCATGGACCCATTTAAAACAGAAATTACATTCAAACACAGGGATTGAAAGGATGTACTTCATATACCATGAAAGCTGACCTCCAGCATAACCTCAGCCCATTGATTTTGATTAAAGATGACTTGGAATTTACATTTTAAGAAAGAATTAGGTGGTTTTTAATCTTTGGGTACTCTAGTGCCACTTAGCAAAAGAGTTGACAGAAAAGAGTTTTCTGAAGTCATAGCTACAGTCCTAATTTAAGGCCAATTTGACATTAATTACAATAAACTTTATGCTTATCTATTGCTCATTATTGTAAATGTGGTTTTGGCACGAAAAGGAGTTCTGTTTCAAATTTTATTGTATGAATAGGAATTTGAATCAGTGCACAAGCTGAATTAATGTTATTTAAAATAAATTGTTTAAGTTGATTGGAAAACAGTATTATGAAAATTCAAAGTTTGATACTAAATGTGCTGATATTGACACTCTGAGTAGAATTTCTTGAGTTTTCTATTTGGAGAAAAATGTAGCATATTTACAAATGTGGGTTTTTCCATGAAATAAAAAAGTAGTGGTGTACAATGTCATTTTGACTAAAACCTCAGAGTATGCTTCAGAATGACAGCATAATTTCTTTGATTATGGATTCCTTTCTTTTTTTATTTTAAATAGAAAAGATGACAGGAGCCTAACTTGTTCCTGGCTACCAGCCTATTGAAATATATTTGTTCAGTAGTTAAATATTTTGGAAATTACTGCTTTAAATGTTTTACTCCTGAACATATTCTGGTATTTTGGAATCATATATTTTTGAACTAAAGCTTATATAAGGAAACACCAAACTTCTCCACTTTGACATTGATCTAAGCCATTTCCCAGGAATTATACTTTTTGAGACTATTATAAAATATTGCCCATTTTTCACATAGCACCACTATTTGACAGTTAAAGTCTGTTTTATTTCATTTATATTTGAAAGTCTCCTAAGATTAAGGTTGGTCTTAGAATCTATGATTGTGCTACATCTCTTTCAGTTTGTTGATCTTAATTTAATGATTTAGTCTCTTGCATTTCTGATAAAAAATATAATTGCTTTTGCCAGTAACGTATCCAGCATTTCTTCTTTCTTTCTCAGACTATAACTACATTTTATTTGTTCTGGTTACACACTACCCTTTAAAATTAGTAGTAGAACTGTTCCTGCTACCCACCACCTTGATATTTAGTTTGTCACTCCTTGGATTACCGTATTTTTTCATGTATGAGACACCCCCATGTATAAGATGACTCCTACTTTTTAAACCTAACATTAAGAAGCCCTCTCAGTTGGTTACTCCCGTGTATAAGATGACCCCAAATTTTTTGGTCTAACAATTTTAGACAAAAGTGTGGTCTTATATATGGAAAACACATTAATTTAACAAACTTACTGTTAAATTTCAAATTTCTCTTATTTTAGATTAAATCTATGTTAATTACCATTTCCCCAACTTTTTAATCTATCTATATCTATCATTTGTCTGTCTAGCCATCTATCTATCTATTATCTATCTAGTCTATCTATCTATTTCAGCTTTGTATTTTAGGAAACAGTTTGTTTTGGAAAGACTGGCTGCGTCTGTCTTGGAGGGGAACACTGGACTTAGATGAAAAAGTTGTTTCTGGTCATGCTCTCTCACTAACTAGATCAGTAACATTGGCCAAATGACATAATCTTGTTTATACCTCAGGACCTCATTGAAAAATGAGGTGGTTGGGTGGATGATTTTTAATTAATTTAGAAATTATCTGATCGACTTCTAACATTTCATGTTTCTGGTTTTTAAAATATTTTTCTGGAATGTGAGAATGAAGGATGGCCATATGCATATTACAACAGTTACTTTGATTTCTTCTCTCTCAAACAGATAAATAAATATGGGTCCATTAGCTTACCATCTCTCTTTGAGCCTTTAGTTCTTTCATATGTAGTAATAAATGCCCTGGACTTTATTGGACACAATACTGCTAAAAAGGGAAGAATTAGCATTTATATCTCAGTAAGTGTGAATAATTCAGGATTTAATATAACAATCAATTTTTAAGCATCTGCTGACTACTTAGACAATAGCAAGAGGGTTAAAAGGCCAAAGAACAGAAAATCCAACCACCCACCCACCAAGCAGTAATTTCTGAACGTCAGCAGCAAGCACAAGAAACCCTTAGCCAGGCTTTCTTTAAAAAGGTGTCACCACATGCATGGTGAGGTCCATGGATGCCTGAGGCAAACACGGATGCTGTGGGCAGTGCCGAGTTAAAGTCCCATACCTTGCAGCCTTCACACGTGATGACACCGTAGTGGATCCCAGAGGACTTATCGCCACAAATTTTGCATGGTATCACTTCAATTTGTGCTGAAAAGGGAAAACAGACATTTTGAGCTTACAGAGCTTTCTTCCGCCTTTCACCCTCTTATCTCTCTCCTCGCCTCTCCCTGCCATGACCTCGGTATTGAAGACACTGGGGTGTATCACTACTATTTGAATGGCCTCCCCTAAGCTTCTTCTAATTGAAGGGCATCTATCTGGCTGGCTTGCTTTTCCTCAAGCTAAAAAATACAATCAGAGACCAGAAGTTTTCTAAACTTTTGCCTTCACTATTTCTTCTTGTTAAACTTGACCTTGAAATAGTGTGACTCAAAAATTCCTGGAATCCCTGACTTTGGTTTTCATATTTTTCACTCCAAACATTAAGTTACTGAGAGTGATCACATTGCCTTATTTTAGAAATATTTAAAATAACTAAATAAAGCAAAATTGGACGTGGTGCTAGTGGTGATTTTATACATTATGTGACTGAAAGTTTACTTGTGAAAATGCTAACAAAGGATCAGATATTTATTGAGCATACACTGTATGTCCATTAAAATGATAAAGTTTGTTGACACAAGATACAATACACTGAAACCAATAATCTAATTAATAAAACATAACACATAGAGAAATCAGATAAAAATGATAAAGTATGTGAGTACTAACTCTGACTTCAGTAGGAAATAAAATCATTTCATTGGAAGTGACACTCTGGTTGCTTTTGAAGATTGTGTAGGATTTGGTTAGGCAGCAGAAGTGAAAGGAGTCAGCTGAAGTGAAAGGCAAAGTGCATTTCTGCAAGCAGAATTGAATGAAGGAGGTCTAGAATGATTGTAGCATGTGATTACTGAGACAGCAACCTGGTTCTAATGGAAACTGGGCCACATGGTTGGGTAGAGGAAGTGATAGCAAATTTTGGAGCTTTTGGGTGTTAGGCAGAGGAATGTTCATCTGATATCACTAGTCATAGGAAATCAAGGAAGTGAAAAGGGGTAAGACATGATGAAAATGATGGTTTGGGTACCTTAACAAAGGTGAGTTTGGTAGGTTAATCAGAAACAAGTGTAAGACCAACCAAAGGCTATACTGAACCTGGGGGTTAGGAGATGAAAGTGTGGATTACATCAGTAGCAGGATAAATGGAGAGAAAGGGTGAAAAAGATAATGCAAAGGTAGAGGTTGAGAAGATAAATGACAGAAATGACAGAGAGATAGAAATTGATGAATAATAAGGTGAGTTCTAGCTTCCTAGTCTTGAGCATGAGATTAAACAGTAGGTTTGACAAAAACGGGGGTAAGGCATCTAACTACTTTGTGGATTATGGTGAGGCATGGGATTTCCATTTTGCCTGTGTGCAATTTGGTGTCCTGTAGGCATCTGCATATAGAACCTCTTGGAAAGATGATTTTAAATAATCAGCATTGAGGTTATAGATAAATTTATGAGATAAACTTTATTTAGAATGTAGTAATTCTTGTGTCTCTAATAGTATTCTGAGTGTTAAAATTATAACACTAGGAAGATCTGCTTTTCCCACTCCCAATTTAAAATAATTATGCAAAATATGCTTCAAATGCTTTGTACATCAATGTGCCACTTGGATGGTTTTCTGCAGTTTCTCATCCTTGAATATACAGAAAAAATGCAAGACATAGTCTCTTATTCTTATTGTTCTACATTTGAAAAGGATGATACTTAGCTTTAGGTGCTCACTAAAGTTTTTGAAATCAAATATTTCATAGGAAGTTTAAATCACCTTTACAAGGTAAAAATTTAGCATTATAGCCCTATTTTTCATATGAGAAAACTGAGGATCGATATAGTTAATGATGCCCTTGAGTTGACCTCGGAGTTGGCAACCAGAAACAAGCCAATTTTCCTGATATTTCATTCAGTAGCCCTTTCTCGGCCTCCTGCAAAGATTAAACATGAATACAAATGTGAATTCCTATAGAATTTCAATAACACCAGCTGAAGAGATAATGATAATAATATCAGGAGAAGAGACAGAGTCAACTAAAATACTTTTAGACTATTTCTATTTGCTTCCAATCTTTGAGCTTTTAGATGACAAGAACGAGTTTTTGTTTTTAAGATTTGTGGTACAGAAAAAAATGAGAGATTTGATTCTATTCTGTTCTGTTTTCTTGGATTCCAGCCCCCAATCTGTTAATGATTGAGGCCATGGACATGATAAAATCTCTGATCTCATTTTTTGGTTTATAAAGCTTAGCTGACAAACTTCATAGATTTGTGAGGATTAAATAAGGTATTTTATGTAAAAGTGTCTTGTAAATAGCAAGGACTTACAAAATGTCCGTCTTCATCATCAGCAACATCATTTTAAATTGCTGTTCTAATATTTTTGGATAAGAAATATGATAAGCCATATTATTCTTTTATTAAAAATCTTATTTAAAAAACCAAATGAATGATACTATAAGTTATTTGTACTATTTTTTTGTTTTATTTTGTTTTTTTGGTTTTAGATGACCTTTCAAACAATGGATTCTTTACAGTATTAAAAAATTGACTAAAATTTCCAGGTATTCATTCTGTGGTTGTTAGGTTTATATGATATAAAGTCAGAGGGCCCCTTTGCATAAATTACTCCCCAGGGAGTAACTTACACGTGGGAAGAATCTGCTTCAATAAGTTCTTAATTATAAAATTATCTAACTCTAAAGGAAGTGAAAATAGAGGTAATTTGCCACCTGGGATGTGAGAAGATATTTTTGAAAGCCACAAACGTTATCATACACAACTTCAGAAATACAAATGGGATAAGAAATGATTCCATAGAACATCTGCATATTTATACATATTTATAATCCTAGCTCAACATGTAATCCCAAAGAACCATAAACATTTTAACAGTATTTTTAAAGAGAAACAAGACACTTAAAAGGGTACATGTGTGTTGCTGTGTGTGAGTAGATTATGGGTTTAGAAAACCTATGACCATTTTTATTTAAGGCAGAACAGATCATCTGAGGTTTCTTACAGTGAAGATAAATAAATAAGTTAAAGTACTAATCCTTCGCCTTTTCCCTCATTTAAAATAAACTGCTTCTGAACTACAGGTTTATAATACATACTATGTATTTTGTAAAGCACATCTTCAAGACAGAGTATTTCAGACACTGAACAACAGGTCACGTAATTGCTTCAATATATGCCATAGTCTCACATGAAGTTGCCTTGTAGTGAATACAGATATGGTGACATGCTATCAATAATGATTTCAAGCTGAATATCTAGTGGGGATTTAAGTTGGACCTCACCAGCTATTATGATAGTGTGGTAAGGAAACTGAGGAGGGAGTTCAACTTTCATACCTTTGCTTGATTTAGGGAGTAATTAAAAAGTGGCATTCTATAAAAGATGAACACAGAGGAGCTGAAATGCCCTGGGAGGTGGTTTGAAATATACTTATTTCTCAGTTTTTCTATTTCTTTTATCTTTCTCTCACTTATATTGGTCTATTGGTAATCTTTCGTGGAGATTGTAGTTAAAATTTTGTCTATCGATTAAATTTTTTTGTTTATAAAACAACATACAGTTTTTCTTGAAATGATATTCTTACAATATCAAAAAAAGTCACAAAAGATTTAAAATAATTTGATGTTTTATCTTATTAGAACAATTTATGTAGTACAGTTAATGCAATCCCCCATGATTTGGCAGGCAAGTCCTATTCAACAATTATGGAGTAGTCAAAATTTGTCTCTGCTTAATGGCCAAGAGATATATGAAAAAATGTTCAGCTTCACTAGCTATTAGGGAAATGCAAACCACAACGAGATACCACCTCACAGCTGTTAGAATGGCTACTATCAACAAGACAAGGAATAATAAGTGCTGGAGAGGTTGTGGAGAAAAACGAACCCTTATACACTGCTGGTGGGAATGCAAACTGGTACAACCACAATGGAGGACAGTATGGACGTTCCTCAAAAAACTAAGAAAAGATTTACCATATGACCTGGCAATTCCACTTATGGTATCTACATAAAACATTTGAAAACCTTAGTCCACAAAGATATATGCACCCTAATGTTCATTACAGCTCTATTGATGGTGGTCAAACCATGAAATCAGCCAAAGTATCCTTTGATAGATGACTGGCTAAAGAAGCTGTGGTACATATACACAATGGAATATGACTCAGCCATAAGAAAAAGATGAACTAGGGCCATTTACAACAACATTGATAGACTTTGAGACCATCATGCAAAGTGAAATAAGCCAGGCAGAAAAAAATCAAGAACCATATGATTTCACTCATACATGGACCACAAAGCTGAAAGCAACAAAGAAACAAAAACTCATGGACACAATCAATAGTTTAGTTGTTAGTGGTTATTTGAGGATATGGAGGAGATGAGTGGGATAGAAAGGACAGGGTCTCAAATATAAGGTGATGGAAAGAGAATGGACTCTGAGTGATGACCACATAACTCCACACATAGATGATGCATTGTAGAATTATACATCTGGAACCTATGTAATTTTTACTAAGTTCATCCCAATAAATTTAACAATAAAAAATTTTCTCTTCCTGAAAAGAACAGTTCTCTTCTCTCCAGTACTTCCTGACAGCCTTTCCTTGCTTAGAGTCCCTTACCACAACATCACACAAAGTCACTGTGTATTCAATTCTTCCTGTTTATCACAAGGTACATCTCTTTTGTTCTGCTCTCTCAGAATCCCCTGCTGGTGAAGGCGGGTGTTAAATTAGATGAACTAATCCTGGCTAATGAGTCAACTAGAAAATGTATCACTTTGATTTCATCAAAATATATTAAAACTCTTAAAAGCATCCATTAGGAATGGTAGTAGTAATGGTCTGATCGGGTACTTTATGGTTGGAGGAAACATTTTTACTGTGTGTGCTATGGTGATTCTCAATTCCATCTCATACAACTGCACCTAGTCATTTTATATTCTGGGCATTTTGAGTCCATTAAGGACAGGATCCAGGTCATGCTCCTTTTTCATATTTTCTATGGGGCCCAAGAGAGTTTTTATAACTTCTTAAAGCAGTGGTCCTTTATTTATTTATTTATTTTTTAGTACAAGCAAGAGATTTGACATACTAGCTTAATTAAAGAGGCTTTAAGCAATACTTTTTTTTAAATTTTCCGTATATGGGGTGAGAAAAATAAATCAGAATACTAAATTTGGGATAGATATATATTTTGATAGGCCTCTAGGGGATTAGACCCCATGAATCAAGTTATTAAGTAGGAATTCTCATAGCATGTAAATCATTTGTAAAGTCATTAAAACCTAATCTTTTTTTTGGAATCTGAAAATATTAAGTAATTTTCTATTTTCTGACATTTGGTTTGGGGTTATAGTTGCTGCATCTTTTGTTTTCTGTGTCCCCACCAACCCCATTTTCCTTAAGGAAAATAAGAAGAATCTACCCAGTCTACCATAACTCCCATTCCTGAACACTGGGTTTGCCTCTCAGTTTTGGTTTCCCAGAATTTTACAGTTATACTAAAAGTGAGTAGTGCAGAAAAAAATTCTTAATGTGTGAATAAAGCACAATTTGCACATACAGAAACTTCTAATAAAGATGACTATTTTGGTTAAAAATCCTTTTGCAGATGGTCCCCATAGCTCAAATTGCGTCTTGTCTACTCAAATCACATCCCATCTATTATTTGTGGCAAATCCAAATTAAAATCACTGTTTAAACTTTTTCTCTATCTCAGTGGCAAGCTGACAAGTGTCTACCTCTATTAGGTATAAAGTCTAATGTCACCTAACAACAAACCCCAAAAATGAAGCAATATTTCTAAAATCTGGTTCCACAGTAATGCTGATTTATCAGAAAATATTGCAAGCTTGGGGTGGGATGGAAGTGTGAAAAAATGAGATCCTCAGGAAAAAAGTAAGTTTTTGAACTATTGCCCTTATATCACGCTATATAGTGATTCTAAAAGATTTCCGAATGGTGGATCAGGTTTGTGTTCATGTCTATCTCATCAAGGCACACAGTATTTTTATCATAGCTTCTTGCTTAAATACCAAATATAGTTTATGACATTCAGTGCACTATAATTCCTACTACATTGCCCTCACACCTATCAGCATTTGAGGTCTCCTTTTCTTCTCAAACTCTTCTCTGTAATATTCTAGGTGGTGGTCTGCATGAACCCTCTGTTTTATTCAGTTGATAGAAAGCTTCCGAATGACCTAAAGATAACAGATTTCCTAAACTGTATGTCACTGGAAGCTAGAGTTAGAAATTACTACTATATGTTAGTGGCAAAAGATTATTTTTTTCAAAAGCATGGTTTATGGGAGTATCATGAAGGGAGTTGGTATATCTTTTACACAGCAACATTTATGCCCAAAGAGTTGCTTACCTACTGTAACTCCCCAGAAGATTGAAATAACAGAGAATGTAACCAACAAACAATAACAGTGATTAGTATTATCTTTAGTAGCAACTACTGATAATAAGTTAAATATCCCTTGGAAACAAAGCAAATCAGTCTTGTAATTCATATTTTATGAATTAATTTTTATTGAATACATCTTGGCCTGTCAAAGTTTTAATTATAATGAGATAGTGTTTGTAGGACCTGATATCATTCAGGTTGAAAGCAATTACTATGTTCTAAGACTGCCCAAAGTGTGGTCCAAAGACCAGGGGCACTGACATGACCTGGGAGCATGTGAGAATGCAGATTATCAAGATTTACCCAAGACCAGTTTAGTCAGAATTTGTTTAACAATCTCCCCAGGACAGCATTTAAGGATGAGAACTGTTCTATGATTTCCAAGTAATTATAGTATAGCTACTCTGAGAACTGATGACATTTTTAATTTCTATGGCACTAGGGGCAATTAAAAACTTCACAGGATTCTTGAAAAGTAGTGTCTGCTATTGTCTTTTATCCATTTCTCTTTTGTTCAAAAAGCAAGAGGACAATTGAAGGATTAGTTACAAAATATTCTGGTCATTAACTGACAAAGCAGAAGAAAGTGAAGCCAGTGTACTCCCAGAAACATCTTGCATTACTGTAATTAACACCCGGTGTACTGGGTTTCTTTTACAGATTTAAAGATTGTTCCTGTGCCTACATCTTCTTCACGTTATAACACTGTATAGCAGTGTGTCCTCCCTGTTTGGGGGACTTGCTTTTAGGGTTGTGGCCACTAGCTCACTCTCTGGATACTAAATGTGAAAAATCCTCCCTTGAAAAGATTTAAAAAAATATTTTTCTATTTTAAAAATGGAACTGCACAAAGTTTACTTTTTATTTATTTATTTATTTTTAGTGGAGATAAGGAAGTCAAACAATGTTTGAAACAGAAATGAACTCATTTCAGCTATCCATGGTAATTTTGGAAACAAAATATCTTGGAAGCTGCCTGATTTTGTGGGGGCAGATTAGTTAACAGAGTTGAGCAGTCATGATTCATACTTATTCCATGCCTATCATCTCTCATCATGCTGTCCTGAGATGTGCTGCTTAAAGTGTGGTCTCTGACCAGCAGTTTTGGCATTATCTGGGTGCTTGATAGAAATGCAGGCATGTAGGTCCTACCTTACACCAGCATAGTCAGAATCTGCATTGAAACAATATCTCAATCATTCATATACACAGTAAAGTTTGAGAATTCTGCAAGAGAGAAAGGGAAGACATTCTACAATTTAACACTCAGAGTACCTACCCTGCAACCCCAATTGTCTATAAAGAGAAACTTTATAAAATGAGATGAATGTCTATAAAAAGGAAGACATGTACTATACTTGATAGCTATAATTTCCAGTTATTTAAAGGAAGAAAATAACAGTTGTATGCTTCAGTTAAAAACCTTGCCTCTCTTTATTTCTTTAATTTGTTTCTGAGCCTCTCTCTAATCTCCATTTAGATAAAACCTTCAATAGGAAGCTCATGTTTATGCAGCACCACCTTCACTGGAGGAGAGCAGGGATGGAGGAATTCCACACATCAGGTCACCCAAATGACTCAGAGTGACCAGGCAGAGATCATTCCCTTGAGAAAAATTTAAAAAGAGCAAAAAAGTCCTCTTTAGAGGATAAAAAATACAGACTTTCTATGTTAAAATCAAATTGCATGAAATGAATGCAAAGAGAAGTCACAGACTCAGAGAAAATGCTGCAAAACACATATCTGATAAAGAACTTATAGCTAAAATATTCAAAGAGCTTTTTAAATTCAAAGAAATGGGCAAAAGATAAAAACAGACACCTCACCAAAGAAGATATGAAAAGCATATGAAAAGATGCTCAACATTATATATCATCAAGGAACTACAAACTAAAACAACAATACAATGCCAGTACACACATTAGAATGACTAAAATCTAAAAAATAATAACAATACCAAATGCTGGTGAAATGCAGAGCAAAAGTAATGTTTATTTTTTGCTGGTAGGTATGCAAAATGATACAACCACTTTGGAAGGCAGTTTGGCAGTTTCTTCCAATGCTATAGGGTCCTACCATAGGACCCAACTGAGTTGAAAACTCATGTCCACACAATAACCTTCACACAAAATTGTGTGGCAACTCTATTCATAATTGCCCCAAAGTGGAAACAAACAAGATATCCCTCAGTAGGTGAGTTGATAAACTATCAGACAATGGAATATCATGTGGTGATAAAAAGAAATGAACTATTAAGCTATGAAAATACATGAAGGAAACTTAGATGCATAATGTTCAGTTAAAGAAGCCAGTCTTGAAAAAGAGAGAGGGCAAGATGGCGACTGGAGAGGAGATCCCTAAAGCCTCTCCCAGAAAATATAATTGAACAGTCATCCATGAGCCAAGAAAGAGGACCCTGAGGGACACAACGGAAGCTGAGAAATCCATGCATTGCAAGTAAACACGTGAAGGTTGGAAAGAAGGGGCGAGCGGGAGAGGGGAGGAAGCAGAGACAGATTGCAACAGGACTCGATTGCTGCTGACTATCTGGGAGCAGCACAATGTACAAGAGTGGGTAGGCCAAGAGGCGACAAGGGTAAAAGCCAGCAAAGTGGTTGGAGACCATGGGGGAGCCAGGCCTTAGAGCAGTGTGTTGGGGACAGAAGTTGGGAGCCAGCCTCTGAAGCTTTTGAGTAACAAGAGGGTTGAACGAGGACTCTGAATAACTGCAGGCTGAGGTGATTCCTCAGAGACAGCACCTCGGCTCCCGGCATCCTCACGACCCACAGCACAAGCACGCACAGCTCCTACACAGGGCCATGGCTCCTGTTCCCCTCCCACTGCAGAGGTGAGACGGCTGCCTTCATACTGTCTGAGGTCAGGTCCACAGCTTAAACTTATGGTGCATGCACCTGCACGCGCGACCCTGGGGCCTACAAGCTGTGCAAAGCTGCAGACCCTGCCTCAAAGGCTGGTTGCTGGAGCAAGCCTGGGAAGAAAGGCGGATTTGATAGCATTCACCCTAGCCAGCAAGAATAGCCTCGGCCCGCTTCACCCAGCTTCCCCAGCATAGGGCAGGAGGTGGAGCTGCCCAAGTGCACTTTTTGTTGGCCTCTTCCCTCTCCAACCAACTGCAGGAAGTGGAGGGACCCAGATAGATGCGCACAACTTCCAAATGTGGCAGGAGACCAGAAATAAGACATAAACAACCCCCTCTCTCTCCCAAAACGTGGCCCCCCAGATCCACCTAGTGTCTGCCCTACATCAAGACACCACAAAAGTACTAATCAGGACTCCTTGTCTCTGCTGAACATAATGCCCTCATGTCAAGAGGAAGAACCCAGCAGACAGGATGAATTCCTTAAAAACTAAAACTGTTCAGAAAGAACATGAAATTTATTTAGAAGATAGCTTCTTAGACCTAGAAGTTTCAGAACTAAGTGACAGAGGATTTAAAGTAGCCGTTCTAAAGGCTCTGAGAAAAATGAAAACACACTGGCAGAACACCGTAGCTGAGATGAATGACATAAAAAAGGAAATCCATGAACAAAAAGAACAATTTAACAAAGAAATTCAAAACATAAGGAAGATCGAGATGGAAATGCCAGAGATAAATAATACAAGAAAAGAAGTGAGAAATGAAATAACTGCCATAGAAAACAGGGCCGACCAGATGGAGGAAAGAATTAGTGATATCGATGATCAGAACATGGAAACAGCGCAGAAAGAGGAAGAGAGGGAATATAGAACCAAAAGAATTGAAAGAACTCTGCAAGAACTATGTGACTCCATGAGACAAAACAACATCAAGATAATAGGATTAGAAGAAGGAACAAAACACTCTACAGAGAACATACTCAAACAAATAGTAGATGAGAACTTTCCAAACCTATGGAAAGATCTGGAATCCCAAGTTCAAGAAGAAAACAGGTTCCCTAGAAACCTGGACCCTAGCAGATCTTCTTCAAGACACATGGTACTAAAGATGTCCAAAACTAAAGACAAAGAGACAATTCTCAAGGCAGCCAGGGAAAAAAGAACTATAACCTTTAGAGAAAAACCCATCAGGCCGGCATCAGATTTCTCAGCAGAAACTCCACAAGCCAGGAGAGAGTGGAATCCAATATTCAAAACTTTAAAAGAGAGAAATTCCAGCCAAGAACAAATTATTCAGCAAAATTATCCTTCAGATATGAAAGGGGAATGAAGACCTCAGACACACAGAAGCTGAGGGAATTTGCCAGCACAAGGACGGCACTTCAAGACATACTGAAGGAGGCTCTTTGACCTGAAACAAAACATCAGGAAAAATGGAATAAAGTTGGGGCAACAAGAAAGAAACAAAAATAAAACAAAAACAAACAAACAAATAAGTAATGGCTACAGGAAGTCCTCACATATTGATCATCACTCTAAATGTTAATGGACTAAACTCACCAATAAAAAGACACAGAGTAGCTGACTGGATTAAAAAACAAAACCCATCCATATGCTGTCTCCAAGAGACACACCTCAGCCATAAGGAAAAAAGACAGACTCAAAGTGTAAGGATGGGAAACAATACTCCAAGCAAATGGTAACCAGAGAAAAGCATGAGTTGCCATACTGATATCTGATGAAATAAACTTCAGGTTAAAAAAGATAGTAAGAGACAAAGATGGACATTACATAATGATAAAAGGCACAATACAACAACAAGAAGACTTGACACTAATTAATATATATGCTCCCAACCAGGAAACACCAAAATATACAAAGAAACTACTAACAGATCTGAAAGGAGAAACTGACAAAAACACAATCATTGTGGGAGACTTAAACACCCCACTAACAGCCATGGACAGATCATCCAAACAGAAAATAAATAAGGAAGTATTAGCTCTAAATGACACATGACAGCAACTAGATATAACTGACATTTACAGGACACTTCATCCAGGAAAAAGAGACTATATCTTCTTTTCTAGTGTACATGGAACATTCTCAAGGATAGACCATATGTTGGGACATAAAAGTAGCCTCAGCAAATTCAAGAAGATAGAAATCATACCAAGTGTATTCTCAGACCACAAAGCTTTGAAATTGGAGATCAACGGTAAAAGGAAAGCAGAAAAAAACCACATATACCAGGAGATTAAACAACAACTTATTAAAAAATTACTGGAGAAAAGAACAGATAAAAGCAGAGATTAAAAGATATATAGAAACTAATGACAATAAAAATACAACATATCAGAATTATTGAGAGATAGTGAAAGTGGTAATAAGAGAGAAATTTATATCACTACAGCCCTCTCTTAAGAAACAAGAAAAATTACAAGTAAATGCCTTGGCATCCCATCTTAAAGAACTAGAAGAAAAAGAGCAGACAAAACCCAAAGTTAGCAGAAGGAAAGAAATAATAAAAATTAAAGCAGAGCTAAACCAATTAGAGAACAGAAGGACAATAGAAAAAATTAATATTACAAAGAGCTGGTTCTTTGAGAAAGTAAACAAAATTGACAAACCACTGGCTAGACTAATCAAAGGGTGAAAGGAAAGGACATAAATATCCAAAATTAGAAATGAAGGGGGAGAAATTACCATTGATACCACAGAAATACACAGGATTATAAGAAAATATTATGAAGGACTTTATGCTACTAAATTTAAAAACCTAGAAGAAATGGACAAGTTTCTAGAATTATAGCTACCTAGACAGAACCAAGAAGAATTGGATAATCTAAATAGACCAATCAATAACAAAGAGATTGAAATGACTATCCATAATCTCCCTAAAGACAAAAGCCCTGGACCAGATGGTCTCACCAATGAGTTCTACCAAAGATTCAAGAAAGAATTAACGCCTATCCTCCTGAAACTCTTCCAAAAAAATGCAAAGGAAGCAACATTTCCTAACTCATTCTATGAGGCCAACATTACCCTAATACCAAAGCCTGGTAAAGACAACACAAAAAAAGGAAACTATAGACCAATATCTCTGATGAACACAGGTGCAAAAATCCTAAACAAAATATTAGCAAATAGAATACAACAATGCATCAAAAAGATTATATGTCATGATCAAGTGAGATTCATTCCAGGAGCACAAGTATGGTTCAACATATGAAAATCAATTAAAGTGCTATACCACGTAAACAAAATAAAAGATAAAGACCACATGGTCATATCAATGATGCAGAAAAAGCTTTAGACAAGATACAACATCCATTTATGATCAAAACACTAAATAAAATAGGTATAGAAGGAAAGTATCTCAACATAATAAAGGCCATATATGACAAACCCTTGGCTAACATCATACCGAATGGGGAAAAGCTGAAGCCTATTAGCCCCAAATCAGGAACAAGACAGGGATGACCCCAGTCATCACTGCTATTCAATATAGTACTGGAAGTTCTAGCCACAGAAATCAGGCAAGAGAAAGAAATAAAAGCTATCCAAATTGGGAAAGAAGAGGTCAAATTATCACTATTTGCAGATGACATGATCCTTTATATAAAAATTCCAAAGATTCCACCAGAAAACTGTTAGAAACAATAAATAAATACAGTGAAATTGCAGGATACAACATTAATGTACAAAAATCAGCAGCATTCCTATATACAAACAACAAATACTCAGAAAAAGAAATGAGGGAGTCATTTTCTTTTGCTATCACAACAAAAAGAATGAAATACCTGGAAACTAACTTAACAAAGAACGTGACAGACTTATACATGGAAAACTATAAGACACTTTTGAAAGAAATTGGAACAGACATTAAGAGATGGAAAAATATCTCCTGTTCATGGATAGGAAGACTTAATATTGTTAAAATGGCCATTCTGCCCAAAGCAATCTACAGATTTAATGCAATACCCATCAAAATCCCACAACCATACTTTTATGAAATAGATAAAAGAATTATCAGATTTATATGGAACCATAAAAGACCTCGAATTGCCAAAGCAATACTACATAAAAAGAATAAGGCTGGTGGCATTACACTCCCTGACTTCAATTTATATTACAAAGCATCAATAGTCAAAAGAGCTTGTTATTGGCAGAAAAACAGAAATAAAGACCAATGAAACAGAACTGAAAACCCAGAAATAAATCCACAAATTTATGGACAAATAATTTTCAATAAAGAAGTGAAAAACATACAATGGGGAAAAGACAGCCTCTTTAGCAGGTGGTACTGGGAAAACTGGAAAAACATATGCAAAAGAATGAACCTGAGCTGTGAACTCTCTCCATATACAAAAATTAACTCAAAATGACCTTCATATCAGACCTGCAACAATAAACTGTATAGAAGAAAACATTGGTATTAAACTTATAGACCTAGGACTCAAGGAAGACTTCATGAACCTGACCTCAAAGGCAAGGGAAGTAAAAGCAAAAATAAATGAATGGGACTATATCAAACTAAAAAGCTTCTGCACAGCAAAAGAAACTATCAACAAAGCAAAGAGATAGTCAACTGAGTGGGAGAAAGTATTTGCAAATAACGCATCAGATAAGGGTCTAATATCTAAAATATATAAAGAACTAATATGACTTAACAAAAAAAAACAATGCAATTAAAAAGTGGGCAGAAGAACTAAACAGACACTTCTCCCACGAAGAAATACAAACGGCCAGCAGACATATGAAAAAAATGCTCATCCTCATTAGCTGTCAGGGAAATGCAAATCAAAACCACAATGAGATACCCACTCACACCTGTTAGAATGGCTGTTATCAACAAGACAAGGAATAACAAGTGCTGGGGAGGATGTGGAGAAAAAGGAACTCTCACACACTGCTGGTGGGAGTGGAAACTGGTACAACCACTGTGGAAGATGGTGTGGAGGTTCTCAGAAAATGGGGAATGGAGTTACCATTTGACCTAGCAATATCCCTTCTGAGGATCTACCAAAAAAACTTGAAAACCTTTGTCCGCAAAGACTTATGTACCCCAGTGTTCATCGCAGCGCTGTTCACAGTGGCCAAAACATGGAAACAACCAAAGTGCCCTGTGACAGATGACTGGATAAAGAAGCTGTGGTACATATACACAATGGAATATTACTGAGCTATAAGAAAAGATGAAATATTGCCATTTGCAACAAAATGGATGGACCTGGAGATCATCATGCTTAGTGAAATAAGCCAGACAGAAAAAACAAAGAACTGTATGACTTCACTCATATGCAGAATGTAAAACTGAAAGCAACAAAGAGAAAAGAAATGAACAAACAAACAAATAACCCATGGACACATTGAATAGTTTAATGTTTACTTGGGGATGTGTGGGGAGGGGATGGGAAAAGGGGGAAGGGTGGAAGAGGAGGGAGGGGGAGCTAACTATATGATGATGGAAAGAGAAGTCACATTGGGTGGTGACCTTATTATACAGCAAGTTGATGATTCAGTGTAGAATTGTATGCCTGAAACCTATGTAATCCTTGCTAACAGATGTCACCCCAATAAGCCTATAAAAATAAATTTTAAAAAACCACAAAAACTAAGAAGTCAGTCTTAAGGAGGTACATGTTCTTTGATTCCAACTGCATGACATTTTGTAAAAGGCAAAACTATAGAGATAGTAAAAAATATTAGTGATTGCCATGGGTTCAGGGGAGGGAGGGGGATTAAATAGGTGAAACAGAATGGTTAGGGTAGTGAAACTTTTCTGTTCTATACTGTAATGATGGAGACATGTCTATGTATTTGTCAATACACATAATAGTACAACACAAAGAGTGAATCTTAATGTAAAGTATGACCTATAGTTAATAATAATGTTTCAGTATTGATTCATTAATTGTAACAAATATATTACACTAATACAAAATATTAATAATAGAGGAAATTGTATGTATAGGAGTGGGTGGATATAGAAAACTCTACTCAATTACTCTGAAATCTAAAATGACACTAAAAATTATATTAATTATTAAAAATAATTGAATTACATAAAAGTGCTTCTTACTCATAGCATGGATCACCTGAGACAGACCAGCAAAAACAAGTATGAAGTACTTTAAAAACAATTAAGCAAACATTTGTTGGTTTTAGGCCACAGGTGTATGCAAAACCAAGTTTCTATCTCCAACATGAATACAATGATTGCATAGCCCCACACAGCCTAAATAACTTGAACACTGGGCAGATTGACATGAACGTTCAATGAACCTGGAAGAGGAAAACAGTGATTTCAGCCAGAGGAAACAGAGAAGGTTTGGTGAATGAAGAGGCTTTTGAGCTATGTCTTAGAACTTGAGCAGGGCTTCACTTGATAGGGAAGGCAGACTTGAAACTGGTGACTAAAGATTGAAAGAGGAAAATCCAATTATGAAAGTAAAATTCCAGGTTAGGAATTTAAACTTATTTTAGGGACTTAGTTAATGGGGTTAAATGAAAAGTAAAGAGTGGAAGAACGCTTGTAGAATTATAAACAACGATGCTTTTTATCTGTAGCCACATGTCAAATTGCCAAATTTTTGTGCCAAAACATAGTGAACATTGGCAATTTCATATGGTTCAACCTCAACCGTTCACTATGCTCTAAAATGTGGTTCCTATAACTACATTCTTTTCAAGAATACTTGTAAAAACCAATTCACAGAGACATGCTTGATAAATATAAAAATAAAGCCTTTAAGTTATCTATTTGAAGGTAGATATTTCAAAGGTTAGAATAGGATCACTAATTAAACAACAAAAACAAAAACAAAACATAAACACAGAAAGAAAACCCCAAGTAACTAAAGTTTGAAGTGGAAAGCACACAATGCTACTTCTGATTCTCTTTATGGAGCAAAGCAGTAGGGACCATCTCTGCAGTTCTCAGCACTTGTTTAGAGAGTTTGAAAATAAGAAAAACAGGTCTCTTTCAGCTTGGTGACAAAGAAATACTAAATCTTTTTAAGAGTATTAAAAAAAGAGACAAGCCAGGACTACAGAGAAAAGGACAAGGACATATTCTAAAATACAGTGATCAAAATCTAATTTCAATGACTTTGTTTTTCGAAAGAGAAACCTTGTAAAAAAAAAGTGGCATCATATCTTCTTATGAGATATCTGAATGGGTTATTTCCTGTATGAGGATGGTGTCCACATAAGATCAGAATGTTAGTAACATATTAACAATTTTTGTCCCTAATGTAATAACTTTATTTAACTGACTCACAGCATCCTACAATTTGTTTGAATGACTGAAAACTAAACAGCAATATTGTCACTCTGTCATATTTACAAACACTTTTGTTTTTAAATATACCCTTAGCCATTAATGGAGCAAATAATTATATATACAAACTTTCGAACATAGGTGAGATATTTATACCTGTTTTATGTCAGAGAGATGGGGGCAGAGACAGAGAGAGAGAGAGAGAGAGGAGAGAGAGAGAGAGAATGAAAATGAAAAAGAACAATCACTACCAGTAGCCCCAAAAGACTTCCTTTGCCATCAGAGGGTTGATTTTCAGAAAATTTTGTGTGAATAGGCACTCCAATATGACATTAGAGAGTTTTCATTTAGGGGAGAAAATCTTGGACATGTAATGACACCAGTGATCCTTGTATAAGAACTCAGATTTTAGGAACTCATAGTTTAGATTTTCTGCAAGAGCTTTGATTTCATTTTTAACATAGACAATGCTACAATAGCAAAATATATCCCAAGTTTCTGCATTAAGAATTACACTAAATATAAGGTGATGGAAAGAGAAGTCACGTTAGGTGGTGAACTTATTATACAACAAGTTGACAATGCACTGTAGAACTGTAAGCCTGAAACCTATGTAATCCTTGCTAACAGATGTCACCCTAATAAGTCTAACAATAAAAATGAATTAAAAAAAAAAGAATTACACTATTATTTCATCTATGCTCTAGCGAACTTGCAATTCAGCCCCCATTGCCTCCTCACTGAATCTTGACATAAAAATAAATTATAGGATTGAAGAGACAATCTTAATTTTTACTTCATCTTCAGAGACAAAAATGAGTTCAGAGGCTGTAGAAAGGCAAGTTTGGGTTTATTTTATCCTTACATAGATGTCCTTTTTCCCAAAAAGGGACATAGAGAATTTACAGGAAGGTATTCTCATTTGAATGCAGCACCGGAAATTATTTTAGGGGTAAAGTGATAATTGAGGATGCCACTCTAGAAGCTCTCTTTATAATTTTATATGATGTTACCCTATGCTAAACATCACGAAGGCCTTATATCAATGTAGGCAAAGGATTAGTCACCCAACAAATGTAGAATTATTAGTGTATGGCTCCCTTGAAGACTGAAGTGCCTGTTCTGCTGATACTGCACACTTTCCCTAAAGAGATTACCAGCATAATCCTAACTATTACAGGGCCCGAGCTATCTTATTTTTGAGCTCATCAGATCCAGCATGTTGCACGTAATCCCTAACAGCTTTATTCAGCATTTATGTAAGCTGGTGAAGGAGTTGTATGAACATGATGATAAAGTAGTAAGAATAGATACTGTGATTTTCAAATTCCATTTTTAACAAGTTTCCTCCTTCAAATTTTTTTTGTACAGCAGAAAATTCATAATCCTTGTTTGATAGTTTACAATTACATTTGCATGAAGATGTTTATGGTTGTCTTAGTTGTTAGCTCTGTTCCTTACACATTAATTGCTACCAAAGGCATTTTGATGCTACCAGGTGAACTGAATTGGTAGGAGAAAGTGGTTTTTTTCTCCTTTCTCTCTCTCTCTCTTTTTTTTTTTTTTTTTGTCATTTCTTCAGCGAGTTGGATTACTTCTAAAGCATCAGAGATATGTCTTTTGGGCAGAAATAATAATAGAGGAAAATAATAGAAGAAAAAGGCCAGTGAAAACCAGAAATTGCTAGAGCACAACACCAAGTATTCTACTGTAGTAACTTTAAAAAAAGCTACAGCTTTAGTTTAGAATATCGCTTTTAATTTCACTAAAATTTTAGAGGAAATTAAAAATCTGCATTTCTTTGTAAAACGTAAAGACATTTATTTATGCAGGTCATTTAAAAAATGAGTTTTTTCTTGTGTGTGTGTGTGTGTGTGCACACAAACATAAACTCCTAAAATCAAACACTGTGTTTTATGTAATTTTACAAGAAGAAAAATTCATATTTTTTTACATAAAATAAATGAAGAGATGGACATTTATGTTCACCTGTCAGTCTCTGTTAATAGTAATTCAAATCCAAAGAGGATTAAGTACATAGACATTAATACGTCCAGTGTTATTAAATTCTACACAACAATAGCAACAAAATCCTAAGTAAATCTGTCAGTCATAAGGATAAATAGTTGTTCAAAGACTTCGTTGATATTAGAACTGCAATCTTCTGATAATGGCTTATTACAACAATAAAGTTTTTAAATACATTTATTTTGAAACAGGTAAGTAATTGCATTGAAATAATATCCATTCTTTTTCTAAAAATAGAAGCACCAGGGAGCTCTAAGCATTGTGGAAAGATGTAATTGTGAGTTTGTATAAGAAGTGAAGGAGTTTTAGTTTGATTAGTAACTTTTTGAACAATTGTAAAGTTTATATTATTTGAAAGAAACCATTATATCAATTTACATTTTAATATTTACAATGGTTGTTCATTGCTATGCAGTAACTAGCAAAAAATAGTAATAAATTATGCATCACATTTCCCTGAAATATTTTTAAAACAAATGCTCAAAACCTGACTATGAAACAATGTGTGTTTAGGGAACTATGTACTAACTTAAAATATTCAGGAGAAAAACCAACATAATTCATCTCATTATTAATCATCATTCAAACAAATAGAATTTTTGTTCTTTGAAAACAGATTTTTTCCATATGATGAAGTGTCTGGTATAATATATTTATGAACTAAATTTTTAAAAATTGGAAAAGTTGAAATAATTGTAATAAAGCAATGCCAATGACTAAAATCAAAGCTACAAAATTGTGACAAGGGTGTTCATGCTGTTAACCTCATATTAGTGTAATGTGACAGATGACTATTGGAATCCAATCTCAAAAGTTATGCATTTGGTAGTTGCTTCAGGATGTAATAATAGTTACATATAAATGTGTACTCTAGTGTAAAACAAAGTGTGAGTGACTTATTTATTATATACATTCTGAGGTCAGGAAATATTTTAGTGTTCTCACACTTAGCCATTAATTTATTTTGCTGAGAGCTTATAAATGCTTACTATGTTGCCTGGAGAAAACTTCATACAGCTAAGCATCAGAAGACAGAAGAAAATGCAAAACTCACCAGTGGCGTCAGCTTTAGATTTGAGCTCGTTCTCACACATTTTGATGGTATAATTAAAAATCTAAATGAAAAATACTACACTTTTCACTAGAGGTCTGAGGACTGCCCCTATGTCACTCCACAACTAGAATCCCAACAGACTGCATTAATGAGATTAAATGAAAGAGGAGCTAAAGGCATCAACTGTTCCATTTCATTAAGTAAGGGTGAAGGGCTGCCCAGGCTAGGAAGGCAGGAGGTAGAATGCTGGTTTTTCTTTTTGATATTACTTGTTCATAGAAGAATGCAGCATTTGCTAAATCACAATAAGCAGTCTAAAACATGTCATTCCCCCTCTCCCCCAGAACTGTATAAGATACAATAATTTCTGTACTTCAATTCTCCTTTTTTTAATCCCATTGGAACAAGCATATGCCATATAATGGAATCATCACTGTAATTATAAATACGTAACATATGTTTCCTTCAGGATTAATTTGTTCCATTTATTTTGGACTCTCTATTGACTCCCAGGGATGAAGGATTGCATAAAGGTATTATCATGTTCCTGTGGTCCCAATTACTGGATCAAGTGGTCTATGCACAAGAGCATTTTACAGTCAAATAAAATATGCATACTTATAGCAGCAGTGGCAACAAACCACTTTGGGCACTTAATAGTAGGTGGACCACTTGGCTCCAACCCTGAGGTCTAAAGTGACTTTATTCTCCCAGCATGCCTCAGTGGTCCCACTTATAAAATAAGAATGATGAAGGCACGTGGACTGAAATTTCTGATCCTTAACTTGTCACTAGGAGGAATAAATATATGACTATGTAAAAACTGCTTTGACTTCCATAGAAAACAGCACGACCTTTGGACCTATGGGAGAGAAAATGCTCATATGACTGTCAGCTTTGTTTAATTTTTTTCTTACATCAGGGTGTCCAATCTTTTGGCTCCCTTGGGCCACATTTGGAAGAAGAAGACTTGTCTTGGGCCACACATAAAATACACTGATACTAGCAATAGTCGATGAGCTAAGAAGAAAAAAAGTCACACACAAAAAATCTCATAATGTTTTAAGAAAGTATATGAATTTGTGTTGGGCCGCATTCAAAGCCGTCCTGGGCCTCATTCGGCCCACAGCCGTGGGTGGAACAAACTTGAATCATTTCAATGATGAATCTCAAATCTTTCTCTTTACCCCTCACCTCCCCACCACCTCCAGCAGCCATCATTTTCTTTTCACTAATTCCTTGTCACAAATGGTTTCTTCATCTCCTTTCCTTTTATTTCTCTCTTCTTTTAAACACCTCTGCTTTTTCCTGGCTCACACTGTGGTAGGACTGCTTTTCAATGGGAAGAAAGGCAAGGGGTGGAGAGATGATTAGGAGGTTGGGTAAATCCATCAAATATTATTGCCAGCATGGTAGAGCTGAGCCCAGTGGTGTTTACCTTTGGATCTCTTTGGAAAAATCTAGAGAATTTAAAAATATTGATGCCCAGGGATTTCTCTCTTACCCCTCACTGATTTGTTTGGTGTGGGGACAAGGCAACTAAAGTTTTTAAATATTTCCAAAATGTTTCTAATGGGCAACCAGGACAGAAGACCCCTGCTGTATTTCTCAGTGTTACCAAAGATGTATGTTAAATGTATAAATTCCTGACTACTGAGTCAGAACCTTGTGAGGAGGGGCCTGGAAAGCTATAATAATAAGCACTCAGGTATTTTCTGCAATAGATAAATTTGGGAACAACTTGAGGAGAGAACCTTGGAGTTTGAATTAACACTTACAGTTTTGAATTTTGGGGCAAGTTATTTATATTTTCTATGCCTCAGATTACATATGTCTAAAATAAAATCAGAACACTTACCTACTAGAGTTGTATGAGGAATAAATGTGAAAGTCCTTAGCACAGGTTATGGTACCTATTGGAAATGCAATAAGTATACTTGAAAATGAACGTGACTGCCTGGGCTTATCTTCAAGACATGCATTTTGACTGTTGACTTTGGTTATCATTTGTTCATTCAGTCAATACACTTTAATAAATTAACATAATGCTATTTGCACTAGGCACTGAGAAATAAATATTATGGAGCTCATAGTCCAGTATGTATTGAAAACTTAGGATTTAATCCTATTTAAATTCTTACATTGTAGTTATCAGTTTTCTGTGTAATCCTAGAAATAATATTTTTAGAAGACCCATTGGTAATGAGAAGTAGAAATATCATCAAAAGTATTCCTGGCCAGAAAGTAAATGTATTTGGGGGGGGGGTACCAAATTTCATGTGTTATAGTTTAAATGATAGGCTCATCAGACATACTATTTTAAACAGGACAGAAAACAATGGTATTGTCCTGTTTCGAAGGGTAGATATAGTCAATCTGCAGACACCTGGAACTGTTTGAAATGGGACAGTACATTGTTTTTTCGTCCTGTTTAAAATGGTACATCTGGTCAGCCTATTAAATGAGGAAACAGAATTGTTCTCTGTGAAGTATTTAAAGGCTATTAAATACTAACATTTGTGGAACAAAATTTATAGGTACCATTCATAGGGCGCTGGAAGCTAGATCTCAGGGTTAGAAAGTTGTATCTCCTTATGCCCCTTAAGCCTTGAAAAAAATACCAGCTCCTGCTCTGACCAACCAGAAAGTGGGTATCAGAACATCGAAACAGACTCAGTGGCATCCTAATGCACAGAGTACGCTCATTCCCCTAGAAAAAAAAGGGCAGGGTTGGAGATGGGAGCACATGCAGGGAGGGATGATCCAACTTATATAAGGGGCATATATAGTCAGTAAAGAAGGAAGAAATGATTATGATTTTTCCAGAGTTATAGTTTTATCATATCACTTTTTTTCTCAAGAACTTTTAAGCTCTCCATGATTCTCAAGATAAACATAATTACATCCTTGGCCTGGTTTTTCACAGCCTGGGTCAGCTCTGTCATGAGGTATTCACCCTATTATCCAGAGCCAAAGGCATCCATCTTTCAGAATCTGCCCCAAATTTCTTTGTCACACTACTTCTCTCTCCTCCATGGTCCTCTTGAAGGTCTCAGTCCATTGCATCCCAATTACCCATATCTGATCCATTCTTGAAGACCCAGCTCAACTCCCACCACCTCTGCAAGCATTCCCTGACCACTCTAACCAGACAGATTACCCTGGGCTCCTATGTCTCTGCCACTCATTTGGTCCTGGTGTTCTCTATTAATCCTATTTACATGCTTACTTTTCACCTTGACTGTAAGCTTCTTAGGGATATAACCCTTTCTTTGTGTGTCTTCTGGTGTTTAGCATAGAGAGTTAATAAAATGTATGGAGTCCATCAATGGGTGCTGCCTGACTGCAGCACTGGGGATCATAGGTAAGTCTCACCACCTACTCCCAACATTTTCTTTAATTGTGTTTTCCTTTGGAAGCTCATCTCTGGGGCTTGCTGCTACTTACTAGAGATGAGAGAAGGTTAAGGAAAAGAGCTCTTCCTTCTTTTATTTTTCTTCTTTATTTAATCATTTTTTTTGTCTTAGCATAGAAATAAGGAGGTTGGAACAAAAAACTTCTCTTGATTTCCTGTTTTCCCTTCATCAACTACATTTCCTTTCATTCCCTTTGTCTGGCATTTAATTGCTACTTTGGACTGTTGTCCCATGGGTGTTAAGTCCTTCCTCTGTCCTATTGGTAGATTTCTTTTTCTCTGGTTAGGCGAATTATCATTGGACATGAGAGGGAATTGATCTCTCCTGGGGCTCCTCCTTGACTCTATTCCACTGCAGGCAGAGGCTAGTATACACTTGTTACACCAATGTGGCACTTAGACTGTCCCCAGTATGATAAGACATTAAGCTAGTGGGACAGAAAAGTTCTTTAAAAAGTCCTAAAATTCAGGGGAGAAACAAGAAATGAAGCTTTTTAAACAGAGAGGTATCATAAAAGAGAGCTTGATTTTTATAAGAATCTGTCCCTTTTTAGCACTGTGGTTCTCAAAATATAATTCCCTAGAAGAGCTGGATCAGCAGCAGCACCTGGCAACTTGTGAGGAATGCAAATTCTTGGCCCCCATCAAAGACCTTCTGAATTAGAAACTGATGTGTGTGTACGTGTGTGTGTGCCTGCAGACTTGGGGACAGACAGGATCCAGATCCAGCAGTCCGTGTTTTCACCCTCCAGGTGGTTCTGATGCATGCTTATGTTTATATAGTATGAGTTTTCTAGTCAGGAGGAACTAGAGTTAATTTGTAACTCTCACAATACTGGTTGTCTGGTCTAGACAAATTATTTAATCTTCTGATGCCTTGGTTTCATTATTTGTAAAATGGTTATAAGAACATTTAGCTAACAGAAATATTGAAAAATTTAAAGATTTTAAAATGTCTGGTTCCCAGGAAACTTACAGCAGACCAATTCAGTAAGAATTTTTGGAAGATCAGAGATTTTTATTTTACAGAAGATAGCAAGACAATTTTGAAGTACAGAATAATATATGTTGTTATGTATTGTTATATGTTATACTTATAACTAAGTTCTTGAACTTGCCACAGTGTGTTTATATGAGCAGCACTGTACAAACAACTCAGTAAAGTTTCATAACCTTAGTATATCTGTGTCTCACAGTTGTGTTTGTGTTGACATGTGGTAGTGTCTTGCTGAGGCACATTCATTATTATTGTTTTTCTGTGTGCTGTCATGAGAATGTGGAGTTTGAATGAGAGCAACAAACAAACATTACATTTCTTGTTAAACTTGGCAAGAGTGGAAGTGAAATCAGGAATGTGTTAGTCCAAGTTTATAGGGAGAATGCCATGAAGAAACCACAGTGTACAAATGGATTAAATGTTTTTCTGAGGGGAGAGAAATTGTTACTAATGCAGAGAGGTCAGTGTGGTCAGTAACGAGCAGAACAGCCAAAAACATTGCAAAACTTCATTGATTTGTGTGTCAAAACCATGGGCTGATTGTGAGAAGCATAAGAGGCCAAGTAAACATCAATAGAGAAACAGGAAAATCTTAACTGAAAATCTTGGCATGAGAAAGGTGTGTGCAAAAATGGTCATGAAGGAGCTCACCTATGAACAAAAGGAGAGTTGAAATTTACCGAGACCTTTTGGAGAGGCATGACAATGTTTTGGGCTGTGTTATCACTGGTGATGAAACATGGGTGTACCAATAAGAAACAAAGCATCAAAGTGCACAATGGAACTCAGCCAATTCTCCATTACCAGAAAAGTGTCATCAGTTCAAATCAAGAGCCAAAACAATGTTGTTAACCTTTTTTGTTATCAGAGGGATTGTTCATTATGAATTTGTATCAACTGGACAAACGGTCAACCAAATTTACTATTTAGAAGTGCTGAAAAGGCTGCATGAAAAAGTTAGGTGAAAATGACCTGAACTTTTCTCCAACAACTCATGGCTCTTACATCACGAGAATGTACCAGCTCACATGACACTGTGTATGAGGAGTTTTTAGCCAGTACATATATAACTGTATTCGAACACTTTCCCTGCTCACCTGATATGACTCCCAATGACTTTTTTCTTTACCTGATGATAAAGGAAATATTGAAAGGAAGACATTTTTATGAAATTCAGGACATCAAGGGTCATATGATGACAGCTTTCATGGTTATTCCAGAAAAAGAGTTCCAAAATTGCTTTGAAGGTTGGACTAGGCTCTGG
>PVJL010002092.1:0-216798 GCA_004026885.1 Lyroderma lyra
AGGCAGCCTTGCTAATTCTGGACACCACCCGATGTGGCCATTTCCTTGCCCTCGCTCTACAGAAGGGGAAACTGAGGCCGGGAAGGTATCTGGATACTCCTGCATTGTTGGGCATTCTTGGGCCCCCTAGTCATCCTTGGGCTGGTGGATTCTGGGGAAGTTAGAGACACAGGTACCTTTACAAGCACCACGTGCTCCCTCCCTTGTTTCCTTCTCTTCTTTAGCCTCCAGCAGAAAAGCCCTGGGTCAGGTCCTATCTGCCCTCATGCTCCTGGGGATCCTTCCCTTCCAGCCCCTAAGGCAACCCTTTGCTGCTGACACACTCCCATTCTCCACCAGGACTCCAGAACCACTCATTCCTGTCCAGAGCCTTAGTGGACCTGGGACCCCTGGTCAGGCACTTTACTTGGCCAGGTTGCTTCCAGCTGTCTGATGGGGAGCTGTTCTGAGACTACAGAGATGATTATATGTGAAGCTCTATGTGAGCTCCTGTGTGTGTTGGGGTGGGGAGAGGATGGTCTTGAATTTCTTACTGCCTTTTTAATCCTTAGCTGGTGTCACTTGGTTTCTGGGCAGCACACCTCCCAAAGTCATGCCAGACACCTAAAGCCCCACATTTAGTTCTGTGGTTCTCTTGGACTTCTGCTTTCTCCTGCCCTCTTGGCCTGGTTATGGCAAGGATCCTGGAGCTGGGGCAGCTACCCAAAGCTGGGATGAAAGGGACTGGGTTCCATTGTGGATCCACATAGGTAGATATTGTATGGGGGTCCTCTTAAGGAGGAGAAGGGATTCCCTGGTGGTGTAGTGGCTAGGCTTCCGCGCTTTCAACACTGTGGCCTGGGCTCAATTCCCAGCCAGGGAACTACCCCAACCCCCACCCACCCCCCACCCCCCAAAAAAAGAAAAAGGAGGAGAAGGGAATGGGGATGCTCAGTCAGGAAACTACTTGTAGTCCCAGTTTGGCTCCTTGGGCATGTCAGCTTCTCTCTGCCCCGCAGTCCTCCCATCTGCAAAATGTCCTGTCCTGCCTGGGTCCCAGGGCTATTAAGATATAACGGGTACCCCCTTGTCCTGTCCCTTCCTGGCCTAAGCTTCACTACCTCCTCACCCATCAGCTCTTAGTTTATCCTGCTTCAGAGACACCCATCTCCTTTCTCAGCACATACCCATGCCTTGGGGCCTCCGGCCTCAGATGACCTGCCATCGCTCTCCAGTTACAGGGAGCAGAAAGACACTTCCTTTGTGTCAGGAATGGTTCTACTTGAGTGGGCTGACAAGCTGGGGCGGGGGGAGGCACTTTTTTTTTTTCCTTCTAGGTTTGGCTTCTCTGGATGTGTCAAGAGATGGGATGGTCATAGTGATAGAAGGGGAAGGGTCAAGGTTTAGGCAGGAGTGAAGAGAATTTCCTAGCCAGGGCTGGGATGTGAGCAGCCTTCCTGGCCCAGTCCTTTTCTGTCTCTCCTCAACCTCACCTTCCCTGAACTGGCACCCCATTCTTTTTCCACTGCTTCCATTTCTCTGTTGGAGACAGTTGGTGAAATAGAGCATGCTACAGAGATCTGAAGGCTGTTGGTGTGTGAGGGAAATGAGACCATTTCACTTGAATTTCTTGGCTCTCTCACCCAACCCACAACTACGTACACTTACACAGGCAGTGAGCCTGTCAGTCAGAGGACAGAGCTAGAATGGGAGAGGGAGCCCAGAGCTAGTGGCAGAGGTGGGGAGAGAAACTGAATTGATGGGTCAGGCCAAGGGGAGGTGGAAGCTGTGCATTTCTCCCTCAAGTGCACAGGCCATTGGTGTGGTAGAGGTTGACTCGCCACCTGGTAGCTGGAGGGGATGAGGAAAGAGAAGGTCCTGAGTGTTTTTGGAGCCTAAAGAAGATGCAAATCCTGTCGCTGGGAGGATTCTTCCATTTGCTCCCCTATCCCCACCAGTAATCATTTATTGAGCATATCTTGAATGCCAGGACCCTGCTCACGTTCTTGGAGATGGAGAAAGGGAAAAGGTGCAATAAAGACTTCAAAACAAATGGTGGAGGTTTAATATGTTATGGGAACTTCAAGGAAGGAAAGAAAAAGAGAAACCTTAGCGGAGACGACATTTGAGCCGACCTGGAAAGGTGGAAGAAGGGGCTTTAGTGTGTGGCCCTTCCCCCAGGTCGGCAGCTGGAGCTCAGCCTGGGCAGTCT
Organism: Lyroderma lyra; assembly: GCA_004026885.1. Lineage (NCBI taxonomy): Eukaryota > Metazoa > Chordata > Mammalia > Chiroptera > Megadermatidae > Lyroderma > Lyroderma lyra. The sequence goes on from PVJL010002092.1 coordinate 2,192, forward strand.
GCTCCTTTCCCGGCTCCTGATCCCCTTTCAGCGCGCATTCATCCACGCCTGGGCCGGGAGTGGGCGGGCAGACAATCAGACTGTTTTATCGCAGGCACCGGCTACAACTTGCCGCTTGGCGGCCGCCAGGGAATGAGTCCTTGAGGACTCCCTGGGAACGTAAGTTTCGGGCCTCTCAGGCCTGATCAGGGAGCCGGGCCGGAAGACTGGCGATTTGCGTTCCAGCCGGTCAGACACAGGACAGCCCTCCATCTTTCCTCACAGCTCCGCCCCCACTCCAGCCTACAGTGTTCCGGTGTGGTGGCCCGGCACGGTCCTCCGGGGATTGGACCTTGTGAAGACCGTCACCTAAGTACTACAACTCCCAGAAGGCTCCGCGACCAGGCCGCCTAGGGACCATTGGAGAACGGCTAGAGGTAGACCTCTACGATGGGCCTTCCAACCCTGGAGGGGACGTGCCGTACGGCACTGCCGGAAGTTCCGGGAAGTAGGCCCCGAGTCTGGTCCGAGCTTCCGGGTTGGTCGCGCGCCTTTCTGCGGCTAAGATGGCGACCGAGCATCCTGAGCCTCCCAAAGGAGAGTTGCAGCTGCCGCCGCCGCCACCTCCTGGGCACTATGGCGCCTGGGCTGCCCAGGAACTTCAGGCTAAGTTGGCAGAGATCGGAGCTCCTATTCAGGGTAAGGAGTACGAGAGGTCAAGAGATGGCAGCTTAGGCCTCTGGGGAAGCGAGCCTGGTTACCTCGGAGACCTGGGGGAGGGGGGCGGAGGCGGGCCTCTGTAGGGCCTGACTTGAGCCAGTTGGCCTGCTCGGCCTAACCTACCCCATTGATCCTGTGCTTTGCCCAGCAGGGAGTCGCGAGGAGCTGGTGGAACGCCTGCAGAGCTACACCCGCCAGGTAAGTGTTGGCGGCGGGATGTCAGGATAGGCGGAGCTTCTGCAGTGGAGGAGGCCTTCCTGACTCCTCCCGGTTTGGTCTTTTTTCTTTGTGTACCTCGACACAGCAAGCTAGGCTTGCTCTTTTTGTCTGTTCTTTATCTGCTCTGTCATAATCGCCGCTATACATATTGGTCCACCGCAGTGCCCAACCGGAGCTCTGAGAGTCACTCGGTAAATTTTGTTGAATGAATGAGAGCTAATGTCGTTTAGAGGAATAACTCCTCATGGACTGACCTAGAATCCTTTCTCTTTTGTAGACTGGTATTGTACTGAATCGGCCGGTTCTGAGAGGTGAAGATGGGGACAAAGCTGCTCCCCCACCCATGTCAGCACAGGTAAGGAGATTATTACACTTTATAAATCCCTTCTGCTCAGGGTAGTTTCTCTGCTCACATGCAATGTACAAAGGACGCACCTAACAGAATGGGCAGGGAAGTATTGCAGTGATAGAACTGGGAGCTCTTCAGTTCTCCTTTGGTCCTGATCCTTGCCTCCTTCCCCAGTGTCTGCTCCTCCAAATTCTACCTGTCATTTATAATAAGATTCAGCCTGACTCTCTGGAAGCCTGACTTGATCCTTCCTCTCCTACACCATCTGGAAGTAATCACCTTCTTTGTTCTCCCAGGGCACAGTTCCTATGTTATTTATTGGGTCAGTAGGGCTCACTCTGTGATTTGATTTTATACCTTCAGTGTTTAGTGAGTCATTTGGGCACACTGGCTCTTGTTTGTTTAAGTCCCCTCATCGTCCTTTCTGATCCAGGGTTTAACTTTTTCTCTAGAGCAGTGGCTCTGACCTGGTGTCCATTGACTTCTGAGTGTAGGATGAGGAGTACCTAGATGGCCTATAAAGGTGTCCCTGAGTATCCTGAAATTATATGCAGAATTTGTACTCATGAAGTTTTTGGAGAGAGAGGGTCAATAGCTTTCATTGGTCGATGCCCCAAAGTTAACATCTTTTTCTGATACTGCTATAGTGTAGAGTACTCTCATGAATGCAGGGACTATGTATCATTTGACTTTGATCCCCAGCATATGTCCGGGTAGATAAATATTTCCTAGTTTATGGTCATATTTTTTCCCACAGCTTTCTGGGATTCCCATGCCACCGCCACCCATGGGACTCCCCCCTCTGCAACCTCCTCCACCACCACCCCCACCTCCACCAGGCCTTGGTCTTGGCTTTCCTATGGCAGTTGGACCCCGCCCGCCAAACTTGGGGCCCCCACCTCCTCTCCGGGTGGGAGAGCCTGTGGCACTCTCAGAGGAGGAGCGGCTGAAGCTGGCACAGCAGCAGGCAGCGCTGTTGATGCAGCAAGAGGAGCGTGCCAAGCAGGTAGGTCACCTGGCAGCCTAGGCCTGGGTCTTATGAGGGTCCTGAAGTCAGGGAGTAGAGCCTCAGAGACAACTGGATTCTGGGGTCAAGCCTTCTGGGAGGGTCTTGACCAAAGACTAGAATTTAGGCTCTAGGCTGGAAGACGACCCTAGGAAGCAGAATTGTTGCAGACTGGCCTGTGGGATATTGGTGCTGGTATGAACTTGTTTTCTTTCTGTTTAAAATTTATTTTTTGGGGTTCCCTGGTGGTGTAGTGGCTAGGCTTCAGCGCTCTCAACGCCGCGACCTGGATTTGATTCCCAACCAGGGAACTACCTCCCCCAAAATCTATTTTTTTATTACAATTGACATTCAGTATTATTTTATATTAGTTTCAGGTATACAGCATAGTGTTTAGACATTTATATAATTAGCCATTTTCTTTTCTAAGCAGGGAGATCATTCACTGAAGGAACATGAGCTCTTGGAGCAGCAGAAGCGGGTAATGCTCCTCATCCTAACCTTTGACCCCATGGTCCAGCCCATTGGCTGTCATTTCTAGTTCTTAGTGTCCAAAATAAGATGCACCATTCAAGTTTTCTGTGGTATTTACCTCATCCTCAATTAAATTCTGGTATCGCCTAAATAATTCCATCTTTTTGTAGCCAAGGGGTTGGTAAACTATGGACTACAGCCTGTTGTTGTTTTTTTTTTTTTTTGTATGGTCTCCAAGCTAAGAATGGTTTTATATTTTTAAAGGGTTGTTAAAAAAATAACCCAAGAACATGTTACAGAGTACATACAATGGCCTGTACATCCTAAAATATTTACTGTCTGGCCTATTACAGAAAAAGTTTTTTCCCTGCTAGTGTTACATGATATCGTTTTGGGTACCTTGGAGAGGACTCTGGATTAGTTTAGTTATTTGTATTTAGACTAAATGTGATGGAATTAAGTTAGGGAATGATGTATAAGACATTCAGCCCCACAGGTGCATTGTATCAGTTGTTACCTGAAGGATTACTAAAAGTATTAGAAAACAATCATTAACAGCACCAGATATGGAAATATTTAGGAAGTACGGTCTTTGCCCAGATTGTGATAGATCTTGAGGGGTAGATATAAGGAAAGAATTAACTCTTTCTTAGAACTAACTTAATCTTAGGGGGAAGAAAACTCTTGTTAAAGAATACAAGTCAGTGTTAAGCTAAACAGTAAATTTTCTGCTAGGAACCAGAAACCTCTTGTGTTTTTTTGTTTGTTTGTATGTGTGTGTGTGAGAGAGAGAGAGAGAGAGAGATAGAGAGACAGATGTTCAGGCCTTTCCTTTTGTGATAATGACAGGCCTTCTCCGTTTGGATCAGTAGCCTGGAAGTGTGGGGGTGGCGTGGGTGTCAGAACTCATGGTACCTGATTGTTCTCCTTGGACCCTGCTGAAAGAATGCTGCCTGCCTGGTGGTTTTCCAAGCTGCCTGCTCACTTCCACTTCGTCTTGTAGGCAGCTGTGTTACTGGAGCAAGAACGGCAGCAGGAGATTGCCAAGATGGGCACCCCAGTCCCTCGGCCCCCACAAGACATGGGCCAAATTGGTGTTCGCACTCCTTTGGGTCCTCGAGGTAAGACCCTGGCAGTGAAAAGGCAGCATGAGGAAGGTGATGAGAATTTTACTTAAGTATTTGTCACATGAAAAGGGTGCACATATCATAAACATGTAGTTCAGTGAATTTCATACAACCAGCACCCCAAAAGCCCTCCTGGCTCCCTTCCAGCCACTCCCTCCCCCTAAGGATAACTATCACCTTGACTTTTAGCATGGAAGGTAATTTCTTAAATGAGTGTGTTGTTTCTCTGACATTGGATTTCTTTTTCCCCTTAGTTGCTGCTCCAGTGGGCCCCACTCCCACTGTTTTGCCCATGGGGGCCCCAGTTTCCCGGCCTCGTGGTCCTCCTCCACCACCTGGAGATGAGAACAGAGAGGTGAGATTGGTGATTTCTTCCTAGGGACAGAAGAGTGTGGTTTAGAATGGGACTATTTTTGGATTTTTTGAGAAGGTGGGAGGACTTCTGGGGTCCAGGGTTGGGGGACCATACTTAGTTCAAACATATTTAGGTAGGGCAGGAGGACATTTCTGGGGCAGGGTTTTGGGATTCACTCTGAGGGATGCTGAGGGGTGGTTGAGTTCAGCTGGTGTCTGCTATCTGCTGTTTACATCATCTGGCCAGCAGCCTTTCTAATATAAGACATGGAAATTGGTGGAAAGGGGCACTGAATTTACCCCTCTGTCTGCGTCATCTCTGGCAGATTGATGACCCCTCTGTGGGCCCTAAGATCCCCCAGGCTTTGGAAAAGATCCTGCAGCTAAAGGAGAGCCGCCAGGAAGAGATGAACTCTCAACAGGGTAAGTGTGTCATCATGTCCCAAGGACTGTAAGGACAGAACCTGGAGAGACTGGGCTTGAGTCTGCATTCCTGCATCCCTTTCCCGATGGTTTTAGAGAGAAACTGGCTCTTGGTAAAGAGTGGTTACTGTGAGTAAGCGACAGGGTAGTGGCTCTGGGAAGAGACTAATGGCCACCTTTCTCCCTTATAGAGGAAGAGGAAATGGAAACAGACACGCGCTCATCCCTGGGTCAGTCAGCGTCAGAGACTGAGGAGGACACAGTGTCCATATCCAAAAAAGAGGTATGGGCAGGAGCCGAGTCTGGAAGGAATAGAGGAGAAGGGGTTTGGGCACTAAAATAACTCTCAAAGCGTTCAATAAGTGGTAGCTGCTGTTTTATGCCGGTTGCGATCCTAAGTATCTTGTAGATATTTTCCAATCGATTGCCATAAGTACTTTGAGTTCTAAATATGATGCATGCCTACATTTTACAGCTAAAATACTGAGGTTCTGAGGGGTGTAATAATTTACACAGGGGCACACAGCTTAAGAGGGGCAGAACTGTGGAGTCTGACTTCAAGGCCTCTTTTCACAGCTTCTTGGGGAACTTGGGGGAGAGTAGGGATTTGGGGGCAGGTACACTGCTTGGATTCTCTGACCCAGTTGGTTTTCCTTGTGTTGGTAGAAAAACCGGAAGCGTCGGAACCGAAAGAAGAAGAAGAAACCCCAGCGGGTGCGGTGGGCATCATTTGAGAGCTCTGGGGATCGAGAGAAAGAGTCAACCCGGGCCCGTGGCTCTGACTCGCCAGCCGCTGATGTTGAAATTGAGTATGTGACTGAAGAACCTGAAATTTATGAGCCCAACTTCATCTTCTTCAAGAGGATTTTTGAGGCTTTCAAGGTACCAAGAGCAGCTGACTCACGGGGCAGAACTGAGCAGGGAAGGGGCAGGGAGCGGGAAAGATGGGATGAGGAGGGCATCTTGTCAGTGCTAGATTCAGGAACTAGGGAGGGGCCCAGAACTGCGGTTTCCATGTTGTCTGCTTCCTCAGCTCACTGATGACGTGAAGAAGGAGAAAGAGAAGGAGCCCGAGAAAGTTGACAAACTGGAGAACTCTGCAGTTCCCAAGAAGAAGGGCTTTGAGGAGGAGCCCAAGGACAGCGATGACGATAGCAGCGATGATGAACAGGTGAGGCCCACACACTCCCTTCAGGGAGACAGGGACTCTGGGGACAGCTGGCTAAGAGGCATCCAGCAAGCAACAAGGTGAACTCTGACAAAGGAGAATCCCCTTGGTGGCTGAAGATGTGGGGTAAGCTGAGCAGTCTGACCTGAGAGTTGTGCTCAAAAGAAACAATCTGTTCTAGGAAAAGAAGCCAGAAGCCCCCAAGCTGTCCAAGAAGAAGTTGCGCCGAATGAATCGCTTTACTGTGGCTGAACTTAAGCAGGTGAGACCAAGCTAATCCAGCAGGCTGAGGAGTTTCTAGACCCCCAAGGGGTAGGTTCCTTTGCGGGGGAGAGTTTTTTTTGTTGTTTTTTTTTTTTTTGCTTTTTGGTATGTGGGTAGCTCCCTGACTGGGAATTGAACCCAGGCCGCAGCGCTGACAGTGCCAATGCTGAAGCCTTAAGCCACTACACCATCAGAGAACTCCACGGGGGAGAGTTTTGAAGGAGGCCTGGGTGACTTAGGTATGGGTCCTTTGAGGGAGAGAAAGAAAAAGCTTTAGGTCGGGGCTCTCAAGGCATGTTGCTGTTTTCCAGCTTGTGGCTCGGCCTGACGTTGTGGAGATGCATGACGTGACAGCGCAGGACCCCAAGCTCTTGGTCCACCTCAAGGCCACCCGGAATTCCGTGCCGGTGCCACGCCACTGGTGTTTTAAGCGCAAGTACCTGCAGGGCAAACGAGGCATTGAGAAGCCCCCCTTCGAGTTGCCAGACTTCATCAAACGCACAGGCATCCAGGAGATGCGGGAGGCCCTGCAGGAGAAGGTGTGGGCCTGGCTAGGGCTCAGCTCTGCCTTGGGGGAGCCACATATTTAATAGTAGCCTGCTTCAAAATCAGGATCTGGTTCCCCAAACCCCCACAACTTGTTAGCTGTCTGATCATCCCTTCTCCGGTTTTGAAGTCAGCACTGCTTGTGACACATAGTAGGAAGGGCAGTTCTCACCTCCGTGTTCAGAGCTGGTTTTCCTGTCCCACCCGGAGACTTCTGGTTCCAAGTAACTCCGGCATTCCCCCTTTTCTCCTTGTCCCCTTTGCCTCCACTTTGCCAGCTCTCTTACGTCTGCACATAGTGAACCCTTCTCCTGCAGATTGCTTGTGCTTCTAGTTCCCTGCTCTCAGTGTGAATCTAATGGACCTTGTGGTGGTTGCATGATTTCTTAAATTTAAATTTGTAATTAAGTACTTTGCGTAGGTAATACACATCATGCAAAAATTCAAGAGGTAAAAGTACACAGTGAAAACTCCACCTCCCTGTTATACTCTAGTCCCCTAGTTCTCTCTGAAGACAACTAATAAGATCAGTCTCTCTTAATCAGATGGCTTAGAAAAATACTTGTTGACATGAGGATGACTTCATTTTGTTCAACATGGAATATGTAGTTTTGAGTAATTTGAGCAGGAACGACTTGGGTGACTCTTAGAATGAGATAAATAAGGTTTGATTTTATCTCTTGGGAGTGGGGCTCCAGATCCATTAAGAGTAGAACTCGTTGAATCCCTTTTATGGCTTGTCTTCTGCTGGTCTCCACAGGAAGAACAGAAGACCATGAAGTCAAAAATGCGAGAGAAGGTTCGGCCCAAGATGGGAAAGATCGACATTGACTACCAGAAGCTGCATGATGCCTTCTTCAAGTGGCAGACCAAGCCAAAGCTGACTATCCATGGGGACCTGTACTATGAGGTTCGGGAGCTGGGGGGGCCTTTGGCCATGGCTGTGTAACTCTTGGTTGAAAAGCTTTCGAAACTGGTACAGTGTCCCCTCCCCTCAGCCTCAGAGTTGTCCATTAACTCCTTGAGTGGGATGGAATATGAAATTTTCAAATGAGGTGGTTTGCTGGAGAGGTGCAAATTAGGTCTTTGAAGTCATAATTATTTATGGTGGGTAGTTTAGGGACAGAAGGGGCAGATGCTTTTAGGAAACAGTTAATATTGGGGATAGGAGAAAATAGATTTTTTTCCCTGATCCTTAAAATATTAATGACCATCACATCTTGTAACTTTTAAGATGGAGGGATCTTGGCGATCCTGTCGCATGACCTCATGTTCTGAGTTTGGCCTTGTTCTCAAAGTGGGTTAATAACAGGACCGGGATTCTTGCCATTCCCTCTCCTTCCTGGCCGTTATTCCTTTCCCTACCCTAGCCTGGGAAAGAAACGGTGAGAATCAGAGTGGGAACTAGGCAGCCCTCTGTAGGACTGTGTATCTGATGTGGATTGGGATTTCTCATCTTTGTTCTCATGTCCCCTTGCCAGTGAGCTCCCAGTGTGAGTCTGGTATCCACAATATAGCATGCTCTGCTTTTTCCTCAGGGGAAGGAGTTTGAGACAAGACTGAAGGAAAAGAAGCCAGGAGATCTGTCTGATGAGCTAAGGATTTCCTTGGGGATGCCAGTAGGACCAGTGAGTGCCAGTTACCTGACTAGGGAAACAGAGAAGAGGGTGGGAATTGGAGCGGAAGGGAAACAAAAGGGTAGAGCTGGGCAGATGGTGTCCTGTTCTCTTTTTTCCTGCAGAATGCCCACAAGGTCCCTCCCCCATGGTTGATTGCCATGCAGCGATATGGACCACCCCCTTCATACCCGAACTTGAAAATCCCCGGGCTGAACTCACCCATCCCCGAGGTGAACACTGTCTTTTTTATTCTTGGCTGCCTTTGCTTTTAACTAGAGGATGTTTTTTTTTCCCCTTCTCTCATTCTATCAGGTGTCTCTTCAAAAAAAAAAAAAAAAGTGATGGGTTTGTTTCTTTTTAAAAACCTGATGTGTTCATAAAATAGTCAGTCAGAATTGAGAAGTATTAATACAAAGATCAAAACAAATCATCCACAATCTCACCACTCAGAAGTCATCAGATTTAACATTTACTGAATATATTTCTGATATATGCGTAGATAAATAGATAGAAGTAATTTCCTGTCAGGAATGGCATTAAGTTTATTCCTATTTGGAGTTCCCTGGTGGTGCAGTGGCTTAAGGCTTCGGCGCTGGCGCTGTCAGTGCTGCGGCCTGGGTTCGATTCCCAGCCAGGGAGCTACCCATATACCAAAAAGCAAAAAAAAAAAAAAAAAAGAAAAGAAAAGAAAAAAGCTTATTCCTATTTGTAAATAAAAAGCATTAAAATTAACAGACAATGAAGTGAAGTGAAAAGGAAGTAATTGTTAAGCTTCAGAATTTTTATCCCTTAAGAGAACTAGGTTCTAAAAACTTCCCAAAACTTAGGACAAAATCAGAAGTTGAAGTCATGTTTTTTAAAGTACATGCTTCAGTTTCAGACAATATGGACTATATCACACAGTACGGAGGCTAAGGTTATTCACATACTTCTGCCTCCCATCTCTCCATCCTGATGCCTCCACATTTTTGTTGCTTATTACTTTTGCTTTGTAACATTTAATTTTCTGAAATCATAATTTCCAGAGTTCCCAAGGATTAGTTCTATACTTTGGAGCATGACGTTTTTTCTAGGCCTTCAGTGTTTCTTTGGGCGCTTGGCGGAACTGACTTGCATTTCCTTTCTTGCAGAGCTGTTCCTTTGGGTACCATGCTGGTGGCTGGGGCAAACCTCCAGTAGATGAGACCGGCAAACCGCTCTATGGGGACGTGTTTGGAACCAATGCTGCTGAATTTCAGGTACAGGCCATGGTTGGCAAGCTTGATCTTAAAGTCATGAAGTTTAGAGATAGTTGGTATATGAGGACTGTTCAGAAAAAATCCAGCCATTGTCAATATAACATTGTCATATTATATGGCTGGATACTTTCCTGACAGCCCTCATATAGCTTCATTATTGGAGAGCTGGGTGTGGTGAATTTTCACAGTCTGAACAAGGGAATACATTTTCCTGGGCTGTGATGAAAGCCCCCCAGTAGAATATGAGCTCTCCGTGGGCAGAGATTGTCTGTTTACTCTTGTATCACTATCAGTTTCGGTTTACAAAAGCTTGACATGTAATAGGTACTTAGTAAACATTTGTTGAATGAGGGATCTCTTTCAGACCAAGACAGAGGAGGAAGAGATTGATCGGACCCCTTGGGGGGAGCTGGAACCATCTGATGAAGAGTCTTCAGAAGAAGAGGAAGAGGAGGAAAGTGATGAGGACAAGCCAGATGAGACAGGCTTTATTACCCCTGCAGACAGGTGGGGGAAGCAGAGTGCCTCTCTGAAGTGGCCTGTCTTTGGGGGCCTTCTCTTTACTCCAAGGCTTGTTCTTCTCTCCACAGTGGCCTCATTACTCCCGGAGGGTTCTCATCAGTGCCAGCTGGAATGGAGACCCCTGAACTCATTGAGCTGAGGAAGAAGAAGATTGAGGAGGCAATGGATGGGTGAGGGAACTAGGCAGGGCTAAGAGGGGAGGACTTTTTCTTCCATTCGGCCTCTAGATTGACTGGCTGGCTTTTGTTCCCTCTCCTCCCCATTTTAACAGTTGCACACCAACTCTGTGCCAGGCACTGCTCTAGGCAATGGGGAGTCAGCAGTGAAAAAGATAGACCAGATAAACAAGTCATTAGAGAACAAGATAATTTTGGATGTGGGTAGGATGGTTAAGCAAAGGAGACTGGGTAATGGGATGTTGAGGGATTTGGGTAGTGGGGAGGCCTCTGGGAAGGTCTCACTGAGGAGGTGTTTGAGCTGAGAGTGGGTGTTAGGAAAGAGCCAGCAGCCACAGGAGGATGTGGGGCAGAAGGAACTAAGTGCAGGCAGTCCACAGGCCCTAAGACAGGCACGGGTTTTATGTGGTCATGCTTTTTTGGGCGGGAGGGTTTGGTTCTCTGAGTGGGGATTGAACCCAGGCCACAGCATTGACAGTGCCGAAGCCTAGCCGTTACACCACCAGGGAACCCCCCTTAGTCATGCATTTTGAAGCTGTAATTAGGTATATAAACCTGTGGTGTTGGTAAGTCTTGATGAATTGACCCCTTTTTTTAATGAAAGACCTCTGTTCTGTTTTTTGTTCCCTTTTCCCTGTTTTCCCACTTTTTGGATTTATCGAACATTTTTTATGATTCCATTTTATCTCCTTTGTTGACTTACTAACTTTTAGTCCTTGTTTTATTATTTTAGTGATTGCTTTAGGGTTTAGAATATCCACCTTTATCACAGTCTGCCTTCAAGTGATATCATACCTCTTCTGGATAGTATGATACCTTACAAAGTGTACTTGTATTTCTTCTCTGCAGACTTTTGCACTTTTGTCATACATTTAACTTTTACATATATTATAAATCCTGCACTACGTGGTTACTAGTTTTGTTTCAGTGAATAGTTTAACATATGTAATTACCATTTCCAGTGTTCTTTTATTTCTTTGTTTCTAGCTTCCTATCTGGTATCACTTTCCTTCTGCCTAAAAGTCTTCCTTCAGCATGTCTTGTGGTCTGGTGGTCCTGAATTCTTCTAGCTTTTGTCATCTGAAAATGTCTTCATTTGGTCTTCCTTTTTGAAAGATCTTTGTCAGGTAAAGATTTTATCACTCTTTTAAACAATTAGATTATGCAGTGCAGTATAAGACAGTGTATTGGTGTAGTTTTCTCCACATTTTCTTGATGGAGTTTGTTAAGCATCTTGAATCTAGATTTATAGTTTTTATTAATTTTGGAAAAATTGTGGTCATTTATTTCTCCAAATAATACATTTTTTGTTTCCTTGTCTTTGTCCTCTCCTTTGGGAACTCCAGTTGTATATCTTTCGGTTCTCTTAAAGTTGTCCTCCTGTTCACTGATGCTCTGTTCATTTTTAAAATACTATCTCTTTTCTCTTTATATTTCATTTTAGAAAGTTTCTGTTCCTGTGTTTACTAATATAGTTTCTGCAGTTTCTAATCTGATAGTCTCATCCACTGTAGTTTTCATCTCTAAGCAGTGTGATTTGTGTTTTTTTCTATCTTCTGTGTCTCTTATTTAACTTTTCGGAATATAGGCAATGCAGTTGCAATAACATTTTAATGTACTTGCCTGTTAATGCCAACATCTGTGCTAGTTCTGGGTTGATTTAAATTGATTATTTTCCTCATTAAGGATGATATTTTTTCTGCTTGTTTGCATGCCTGTTCATTTTTGATTGGATGTCATACCTTGTGAAGTGTACCTTGTTAGATCCAAGACACTTTGTATTCCTGTAAATCTTCTTTAGCTTTGTTCAGGGAGACAGGTAAGGTACTTGGAAACAGTTTGATTCTTTTAGGTTTTGCTTGTCAGGTTCCTTAGGACAGAGGCAGTGCTTGCTCGTTCCTCTCTATTACTGAGGCCCAAAGCACTCTGTCCTGTATCCAGTGCCCTGTTGATCAGGAGGTTTTTCAGTCACCCTAGTGGGACTAGGCACTATTCTCAGTCCTGAGTTAGTGGCCGGTACTGTTACCATCAATCCATTCAGGTGGTTCTCTCCCTAGCCTGGGTAGTTTCCTCACATTCAGTATTCATCTGAGTACTTGAGGGGGACCCTCTGCAGGTCTCTTGCGTTCTCAAGTCTCTGAGCTGCTTTCTCTTCTCCAGTACCCTGTCCTGTGATCTCTACACATCTTGGTCTTCCTGTACTTTTCAGCTTCGTCCCTTCAACTCATGGAGCCCCTTGGGCTCTACGTAGGTTACTCTTCCTCCTCCTGTGGTCTGCAGGCTCTCCACATGGTAGGCTGGGCAATTGAAGGACTCACATCATTGGAATTCCTGTCCTTTGTTGCCTCATGTCCAGTGACTTGAAAATTACTCTTTCATCTATTTTGCCCATCTTTTTGTTGTTGTTTCAGGTGGGAGGGTACATTTAGTCCCTAGTGCTCCTTGTCTGGAAGCAGAAGTCTCAAGTTTTGCATATTCACGAAAGAAAAAGAGTACTGTGGCTGAGTGTAGTGAGCAAGAATTGGGTAAGGGATCAGACTATGAACCCTTTAGGTCATGGTAAAGAGTTTGATTTTATTCAAACAGTGACCAGAAGCTTCAGTGGGTTCTGAGCAAAGGAAGGACAGGGTCTGAATTTTATTTTAAGATGTTTGCTCTGGTTGCTGTGTGAGAATAGATTGTCACCTCTTCCAGGGGGAGAGGAGGGGATGAAACCATGTCTGGGTTGATCCTGCTCTTGTGTTTTGGTCCATGAACTAGGTGGTGAGGCTGGCCGTGGATAGCTCTTGCACCAATGGAATGGCTGGAAGTTTGAGTTATATTAGAATTCCAGCCACAACGTTGGGCAGGCACTACTGTAGCCTCTTTTGCTAGCTCTCTACCATAGACCCTGTGGAAATTTTCAGCTTCTGACCCATAGCTCTGCTTTGCATGTGGAAATCTTGATCTGATCCCCTGAACTTGGGGGTTCCTTCCAGCCTGTATTCCCTGAAATTGACACCTAAGCAGTTCTCTCCTCTCATAGGTCTCCATGAGCTGCAGGGCAGCTCGGGCATCATTTTCCCCCCTGGGTGTCTCAGAATCTCTCCAGGGAGCTGGGTGGAGGTGTTGTCCATGTTCCTCTTGGGCTTGACCCCCATGTCCTTTGCAGAAGTGAGACGCCTCAGCTTTTCACTGTGTTACCAGAGAAGAGAACCGCTACCGTTGGGGGAGCCATAATGGGATCGACCCACATCTATGACATGTCCACAGTGAGCACTTGGAGGATAATGCTTTTGGGGGGCTGGGTCTGCTGAGCCTCTCTTTGGCGGTGACCAGGCTCTGATCCTTCTTCTAGGTCATGAGCCGGAAGGGCCCAGCCCCCGAACTGCAAGGTGTGGAAGTGGCCCTGGCACCTGAAGAGTTGGAGCTGGATCCCATGGCCATGACCCAGAAGTATGAGGAGCATGTACGGGAGCAACAGGCACAAGTGGAAAAAGAAGACTTTAGTGACATGGTGGCTGAGCATGCTGCTAAACAGAAGGTAGGAGCTCACACCAGAACTCTCCGCCCGGAGGTGGTGGGGAGGCAGGGATCAGGGACTTCTTTTTCAGTGGAGTGGTGTCCTCTAGTGGTGAAAGTGAGGGAGGACTCTGCCTGCTGCCGGGAGCTTCCTTGGTGTGGGAAATCTTAGAAATGCTCCAGTGGGCTGCCCTCTGTAAGGATGAAGACACTGAGGCACAGGGAGGGGAGGGGACTCATCCAAGTCTGAGAATCCAATTTCAGCACTTTCTCCACAGACATATTGGCTGTGTCCAGCTGCCCACCCTTGTTTTCGGGACCAGCAGATTGTTTAACCTGTTGTAACATTTTTCTCTTTCTCTCATTCAGCAAAAGAAACGGAAGGCTCAGCCCCAGGACAGTCGTGGGGGCAGCAAGAAATACAAGGAATTCAAATTTTAGGTCCCCTTCACAAACCCAGCCTTCCTTTAGGCATTCTGCCTGGAGGCCTGGGCTTCGCACATGGGTCCCCCAAAAGCCAGCTCTCCCACATTCCCAAGGGCTTGTCATTTCATGTTCTTATTTTAGACCTGTTTTGTAAATAAAGCTGCTTCCCACGGAAAGAAATGAATATGTAACTCTCCTGATCTTCCCTCTGTCTCTTTCTAGTCTCCTCCTACAAAAGAACTAAAAACAGCCTTTTTCTATACCTTCTGGGCTGCCCCAGTGACCAGGGGCATGCACCTGGATCAGATGTCGCAGTTGAGACTGGTGATGAATCCAAAGCCATCCAGAAAGTGTTTTACCACTGCCTGCCATTGTAGGAAGGCTCTGGGGGAAGTACCTGAAAGGTTGTTTGACCTTACTACTTCGTCCTTGGGGACTAAAAATAGCCAGCTTAGCACCCTGGCTGCTCTGAGGAAGTACAGTGGGCTTGGGAAGTAAGCCAGGTCAGGCCTTCCTAATAGACCTTGTGGCCAGAAAAGTTCAAATCTTTCCTGGTGGAGAGAATACAGCTCAAAATATAGATTGTCCTGAGACCGTGAGAGTCCCTGGGTGGTTTCAAACCACCAGTCTCCATGTTTTGGTGTGTGTGTGGGGTGCTTGATTTGTGCAGGTGCTGAGAAGTCTTCCTGACAGCCTAGATAGGTGGGCAGCTGGGTCCAAAAGGCATTTGCTGAGCGTTGGGCAGATAAGTCACATACTGCTGCTGTACCACTGGTGTTGGTGTAAGTGCACCAACTGAGGTGTCAATGTGCAGGAGGCTTCAAGATAGTTTGTGGAGGGGGGAGTGTGGGAGATCCCACGGAAGACATGGCAGTTGATTTAGGCTTTGGGAGGAACAGAATTTTAGGTATTTTTGTAAGTGAAGCAGAAAAAACATACCAAGTGGAAGAAACAGGGTAGGGAAGGCGAACTTGGGACTCTAATGGGTTCTTTGGGAGAGTGGGACTATAGAAGGGTCGGGTCAAGACGGGCCAGGACTTAGCTTATTAACTCATGCCCAGGGCCTTTTGGACTCTACATCTCTGAGCCCCCTGCACACACTGGAGAGAAACGGGCAGAAACTTCACAGCACTTGGACGGCCGTGGCGGCGGCAGGTTGCCGGGTCTACACAGCGCCTTTCGCTGGTTTTGGTGAAGGAATTCCGAGGGTTGTAGGGCGGGGGCCGGGTGAGCAATCGTAAAGCCGTTGTGGGCCGACAGCGGCTTCGGTCTGGGATTCGGTCTGGGCTCCGCAGACCAAAGGGGGCCGAGGCGCGCTCCCGCGGCACCGCGCTGCGACGAGGCCGCGCCCCGGAAAAGCGGGATTTCCGCTGGCCAGGACGCTGCTGCCGAGAGGACGACGGGGGAGGGGAGGACGAGGCAGGCCGGCGGCTGCTCGCGCCCTGGGTTTGAGGGGTGGGGCCGGCCGAGCGCGCGCTGGCCGTAGACCCCATCTACGGAGCGAGGGGCGCGTGCCCACAGGCCCGGAGGGGCCGTGAGCTAGAGCCCCTGCTCCGCCCCTCAGCGTTGGGTGGGGCCGGCGCGAGCCAGAGCTCCCCGCCCTCTGCCTGGGCACGCCCACCCAGTGTCTCCGCCGCGCGAGCCGCAACAGGCGGCGGCGGGCGAGCGCGAGGACCGCGCGCCGCGAGGCCCCGCGCCTGCGTGCAGCCTCTAGCTCGCTCGCGCGCTCCGGCGGGCGGGCTGAGGAGACGAGTCGAGCCCCCGCCACCGCCACCGCCGGCGAGGAAGAAGCCTGGGCATCTGCTTGGCGTCTCCTCGATCCCCGTAACCCTCGCGCCCCTCACTCCTGGCTGGGCCATGGCGGAACGCGGAGGGACGGGCGGTGGTCCCGGAGGCGCCGGGGGTGGCAGTGGCCAGCGGGGCTCTGGGGTCGCCCAGTCCCCGCAGCAGCAGCCACCGCCGCAGCAGCCACCGCCGCAGCAGCCAACGCCCCCCAAGCTGGCCCAGGCCACCTCGTCGTCCTCGTCCACCTCGGCGGCGGCCGCCTCCTCCTCGTCCTCGTCCACCTCCACTTCCATGGCCGTCGCGGTGGCCTCGGGCTCCGGGCCTCCCGGCGGCCCGGGGCCAGGCCGCACCCCGGCTCCCGTGCAGATGAACCTGTATGCCACCTGGGAGGTGGACCGGAGCTCGTCCAGCTGCGTGCCCAGGTGAGCAACGAGCGGGGCGATCGGGTCCTCAGGGGCCGCCTGGCTGGGACTGTGACAGGCCCCCGCCTTCCCATTCCACCCTGTCCCATCGCCCAAGGGGACGCCCCCTCCCTAGATGTCCCTCCGCCCCCCTCGGCTGCCCGGCCTGGCCCCAGCCTGGCCTCCCAGGACTCCTCCTGTGGGGACCCCGCCCTCTCCTGGCAGCCCCACCTCTGCCTCCGTCCGGGACCACCCTCTTTCCCTCCCCCTTCGGGGCCTTCTGGGTTTTCAGCCCTGGGCCTTCTCTTGTTGATCTGACCGAATCCGGCCTTCCTGACAGTCGGTTTCCCCGAGGAAGTCGCAGACTCCTTTCTCTGCCTTGCCGGCGCCTGTGGGCTGTACATATGTAACGTAGATGTGGTATAGATATCTTTTGATACTATTATTTCCCAATGTACTCAGCATGTGCCAAATTTGGCTATCACCTTCTGCCAGGTAAAGCCCATATAGTAAGCCTTGGGGCCTGTAGTTAGTCTTCAGTACACATGTTCCTCTCTGCTCTTGTAAAGTCCTGTTCAGTGTGTCTTCTCCCCCTTCCTCCCCAGTAACTGGTCACAAAATCGCCAGCCCTGCAGGGCTACGTGAAATTATTGTTCCTAAATTCATTCCATTCCTGCCTGTTGGGAACTGAACCATCTGGGGACTTTCCTTCCATTGCTAAAATTTCCCAGAGTTTGGGGTGTTTTTCTGTTTCTGTATTGGCAAGGCAGTCTTGCTGCAACACTTTGGGGACAGTGTGCATTGTCTTACAGTTTACCCCTTGAATAGACACTGGAACTGGTTTTTGCCCAGTAAGCCCAGAGAAGTGCCTGGAGGTGATCTTTTCCTCACCTCTGAGTTGATTCTGTTGCCTTGGAGTCTTGGGCTCACTTTTTACTGTTAGTCCAGCCTTGGGCAGATGGATGTATGTGTAAGTGGAGGTTAGGGAGCATTGTCTTATTCTGTCCTCAACTCTATTTTTCTCCCCCCACCTTTATTTTGAATTATTAAATGCATACAAAATTATATCTATCTATCTGTCTGTCTATATCCTGGATAGGCTATTAAATAAAACGAAGTATAGAAATAGTATATTTTTATACTTGATTTCGGTTTAAGAAATAGAGCATTACTGATTAGGTTGAAGCCCTCAGGGTGCCCTTATCTGAGCACATTCCTTTCTTCCCCCACAAAGGTAAACACTATTCTGAATTATGTATTTATCATTATCCTTGTCTTTTAAAACTAGTTTTATTATGTATGTGCATCTCTAAACAATTTTTTAAATTTTGAATGTTTTTGAAGTTTATGGAGATGCTATCATACAGTATGTGTTCTGTGACCTGTTTTAGTGTGGGTTTTTTTTTTAAACTCAATTTAAGTTTGTGGTAATCATCAATTATAAGTTGTATGGTAGTTGTAGTTTAAATATTTTCACTAACAGATAGAATTTCTTTTTTTTTTTTTTTTTGCTTTTTGGTACGTGGGTAGCTCCCTGGCCGGGAATTGAACCCAGGCCGCAGCACTGACAGCGCCAGTGCCGAAGCCTTAAGCCACTACACCATCAGGGAACTCCCAACAGATAGAATTTCATTGTATGAATGTCATAATTATTCTTTGACGAACATTTGGGTTGTTTCCTCTTTGTTAACCTGAACAGTCATGCTGTGAATATTGTTGTCCAGGACCTCTGGTACTCCTTGCAGAAGTTTCTTTTGGTTGTCCTTATATGCAGGGGTGGAATGGCTGTTTGTAGGGTATATATATCTAGAACTTTCTATAATTCTAGATGGTTTTTCATTTACCCCCACTCTTCATGTCCTTTGTGTTTCAGCATTTACTTCATTGACTTACTCTTTCTTTTTTCCTGTCCCTTTTTAAGGTAATCAGGAGCATGTTAGTTTAATTTGCTCTGGCCAGCACCCTAGCACAACACCAAACTCAAGTGGGAGTTTAGTATATGATGCTGTTCCTTTCTTGGTCCTGAGCTTGCCTTTCTTAATATTGGCCCATCTCTCACTGAAGTATTATAAGCCACCTCTTTCAAACAAAAACACTGTGCACCTTCCCACATGCCCCTTACTTCACATCTGTCACTATGCTTGATTGATGACATTTGGATAGCTGCCTTCTCTAGCTTGTTAGATTGAAAAGGCACGATTTGACTGGCAAGAAGTTGCTGTGCGACAGAGGGGGATAAATAAAATCATTGATTGCTGTTGATTTTTGATTTGCCCCATTAGTCACTGAAAATTCCACATATAAGTTAATAGCCCAAGAAATGGCTAAGCATCCTGATCAAATTGGTAATTGTTATGCTGACTTGGTGTGAGAGAGGCTTAGGCTAGCTTGTTTTCACCTATGGGAACATACATTGTGTCATGTCTACTGACCAATCCTTGAGATTGTCATCTGTCTTGCTCTGACTTTGTTTTTCACCTGTCACCCCTGTGCCTTCTGGCTCCTTGTGGACCACTTGTGCTCTTTGGAGCATGCTGTTTTATCTGCAGGATGGAAAATAATACCCTGTGAGGAGAAAATGGCCTGGTATTGGCCCTTCGAATTATCAGAATCATCTGGTTAATTTGAGGTCTCCTTGGTGTACTTGTTTGTGTTGTTTAGAATATAATGACAATGTGCACTCTGTACACAGCATTCTGTATATAGTATAAGATTAACGTTCTTGTCTCATGTAACTCAAATGATACCCAAACACATGAGGTACATACATTTAAGAAGTGTAAATATGATTGTGGATCTAAGGTTAGCTGTACATAAC
Organism: Lyroderma lyra; assembly: GCA_004026885.1. Taxonomy (NCBI): domain Eukaryota; kingdom Metazoa; phylum Chordata; class Mammalia; order Chiroptera; family Megadermatidae; genus Lyroderma; species Lyroderma lyra. The sequence continues at coordinate 21,307 of PVJL010002092.1, forward strand.
AGTGTTGTGGGATTCTATCTTGTGAAATGTGACCTAGTGCAAAGAAGAGAGTTGAAAAGTTGAGTGTTAGGGAGGTCATAGTTCTTCTTGATCCCTATAGAAATATAATTTGCTTTTGAAAAAAATTATTTTCCCTTTATTAGATATTTAAATAAAGATGAGCATTGTAGTTGTTCCTCAGGTATGTAGTCTACTCTTCTTAACATCCACTAATTTCCCTCAGATTCCATAGTAATCTTTTTTAACTTTTTATAGATGAAGATCATACATGTAGTTAGCTTTAAAATAACTAAATTATTCTATTCATTGCCATTTTACCAGCATTTTTTAAAATTAAAAGATAAATTCATGTCTATGATTAGAAGTTCCAGTAATACAGAAACATGGAAATTCTAAGAAAAAAGCCCTAGTCCTGTCTCTGGTCTCACTTCCCAGAGGTAATCACTGGGAAATACAGTCGGCTTTTATGGTTAAGAGCAGGTAGGTCTGTTACAGTTCCTTTATGAAATTCACAGTTTTCGAAGTTGGCTTGTTTTCCCTTCATACTAAGTAGTCGTTTCTTTACTGTGGTTCATGGTGTGCATAGTGGTGGCACCGTTGTAGGTACCAGGTGGCATGTTGCTTGTTGTCAAAGAAGAGGTTTTAGGGCCTCATTATCCCATCACTTAGGTCTTTGTGTGCTGAGTTTGTTCCTGATGTTCTTTCTTCCTTTTGAATTACTTAAGTATGAGAAGCAGAAAATATGTTAAGTTTCACAAGTGTACAACATTTCCTCAGTGGTGTAAAACTGATTATTAGGAGACAAAATGTGCTCTGCTATGTCACTCACAAAATATATCATGTTTGTCTTTGAGTACAAAGCAGATTTGCATATTCTTATCTGTATGTGAGCTTAGGGAAGGAGTTCAGCTGTTATGAGTCATATTTTTGCTTAGACCACATTAAAAAAAGTGAATACTGAAGTTAAGCCTTATTGTACAAGTGTTACAGATGAAGGAGGTGGCCATGGCTAAGTTGGCATGGCTGGCCTGCAATACAAGTGTTTCATGAAGGCATTTGGGGACAGTTGCCCCTCTAACCACAAAAGCACAAGGCAAGTCAGGATATATTGCTCTGTTTCCTTATTGTATACTAGGGCAAATTCTTCCACACCTTAGTGTTTTCATCCATTGATCGAGAATACTTTTACTTACTATCCATTCTAAGATGTGGGTAAATTAAATATAAACTAAGACATATAGATAGAGCCACAGGAGAAAGTTCTTAAATGATAGATTTAAAATAATGGATCAAATAAGAGAGACCTGGTGAAATTTCTGTTATTTCCTCAGCATTAAAAGTCTTAAAAGCATATTTGTACCTTAGAAGATTTGAATTTCACATCGTGAGTGTTGTAATAGAATATCCTCTCTCGTGGAGTAATATTATCCATCGTCCCTTTGGAAGCTCAGATTCCCTAAGGCAGAAAGAATGACTTTCACAGAGTCGGTTTTGCATGTATTGATTTACAGATCTTTTGGACACATTAGTGGTTATGTGATTTCTTTTTAAACTAGTTTCCCAACTTCTTAGCTGAGCCAGTAAGGTTGCCACTGTTACTGTTAGCGCTTGCTTCAGTGTGCATGAGGGAGGTACAAGTCAGAAAATATTTGGGCTGTGTCTTTTTCAGTTTCACCCCAGGAGGCCTTGTCCTGTTTTGGCCAGGATTTTAAGGCTCAGTGGATCCTCTGAAATTTGGAGTCAGCTTGACTTGTATCTGCAGTGTCACATTCTGGGAGTATTTTGGGAGCCTCAGAGCTGGTCTTTTCCCAGCATGGATTCCAAGTGGTATTAAAGGCTCTTGAGAAAAGACAGAGTTTGAAGTCGGTCTTAGAATGTCTTTCAGAGGCCCTTTGGGCTGGAATTGAGCAAGGTAGTTTGGTTCTAGATTGGTAAGCACTGACAGAATCCGCCCTTCTCTAGGTCTGGTTAGAATAACCAGCGTAGCTTCTGAGGGTTTTAGAAAACCAAGATGTGCCTAGGATCCACCTCTATAGAGTGTTTCCTTCTTACTGCCATCCACAAAGTAATTGTCTGGTTAGAAAGCCTGCTGGACCTGTGTTTTCTTTTATCTTATTACAAACCAAAAGACAGTTGTAATCGCAGTTCAGGGAGCCATTTAGGCAGACCTGTGCCTGGCTTCTACCTTGAGTAGCACAGTAGAGAAGGTCAGTAAATGATGATACATTGTTACTTAGCTTGTATGTTTTTTAGGAAACACTTCCTTAAAACATTTCATTTGACATTCACTTATGTCTTAAGGTCATAAGCTATTTATCTTTAAAGATGTGTTGTCTAGTACAGTAGCCACTAGCCTCATGTGGCTATTAAAATTAAAATTAGTTAAAATTGAATAAAATTTAGCATTCTCTTTCTTAGTTGCACTAAGCACATTTTATGTCACACTAGTTACTTGTGGTTAGTGGCTTCCATGTTGTTCAGGGCAGAGCTAGAACATTTCCAGGGCCTCAGAAAGTTCTATTAGAGAGAAATTGCCTGACTGTGGCGTTTCTAGTATTAATATTTGTGGTTTCTCTTTATTCATTAAATTAAACTCAATACTTTTATACATTAAGTTTCTTTTGTTAGTTTTTGCTCTTTAAACGTTGTTACCTTCTAGTCAGCTCACTTCTTGGAGGGAATTTGCTTCTTGGTGCTTCTCTGCCATTGTTTCCCACAGTTTTAGGTGTCAGTCAAATCTGCTGAGAAAACTGCCTTGGAGGCATTAACTCCAAAGTGGTGTTTAGATGGTAGGATTATGTGTGATATTAATTTTTTTGTCCTTATATATTATTTGGTGATTTCTAAACTTTCTATAATAAACATGTATTACAGAAAAGACCAGTAAGTGTTCTTTTAAAAAATACATATTTAAAAGTACATATTGACTCTATTTGGAGTGAACATTATAAATTCTATATCACAATAAAGCTGTAAAAAAAGAGTTCATGTTGAATAGATGAAGACATAGGAGATTAAAGTTTCACTCCACTCATTACTTTCCATTCTTGCTTCTAGAATTGCTTGTTTATTTTTATTTTTAGCAAAAATAAATGTTGGAGAATGTTCTAGACTACTGCTTCCTCATGAGTGGATGGTCAGAATATCTGAGTTTAATTCTAGCTTTCAGTGTTTCTGACTGAATACCTTTTCTTTCTCTTTTCTCTGTGGGAGTCATGATCCTGTGAACTCCCGGGTAAACCTGTGTATCATTCATCCTTTCAGCACTTTGAGTTCTGTAAACATAGACACCAGGTAATATCCATAGATTATTTTGGCAAAAAATGTTTGGGTTTTTTTTTTTTTTTGTGATGTCCATTTTAGAAATTACAATGAGAGTTATTTATTCTGTACATTTTTTCAGTGACCTGATACAGATGTAGGTAGATACAAATGGAGTGATGTTTTAAAACTTGATTCCTACTACAATACCTGTTCCTCTCTTTGTAAACTGCAAAACTCCTCCAACTGACAGTCTGCATCCCAAAACTTTATTGTGAACAAGATTTTTCCCAAGTAACATTTTGGATATAATTGATGTATAAATATTCCCTGAGGAAATGCTTAGATAGAAGAGGGTGTTTTTTCTTTACAGTTCTCCAAAGCATTTTGTGTGTCTTTCTGTCTGTCTGTCTTTGAGTTTCCTTCTGTTGTTCTTTTCATAGGTGAGATAGATAGTTTTTAAAAATAATTTAGAAAACACAGAAGGCTTAGGTTAGGACATCAGTTGTGATTTATTTGATCTCTCCTCACCTTTTCCCGCCCCTTGTTTAAAAACACCAGTTAGCTTCAAGATGGAGAGAGTAGCCTTTTTCTCCTGTTTCTCTATTTTATGGTACCTCTCAAACACATTTTACTCTACGGTTTATAATTCTTCCCCTCTACCACCCTGTTCTCCTCCTAGAAGGTACTGGTAGCAGTTCAGATTGATAGTTTAAAAGTGAAAATCAGATCACGTCACTCCCTTTGTCATAATCTTCCCAGTTCATTCCTTTAGCAGATGTTTATAGACCAGCTGGCATATGCCACAGACAAAATCTTTGATCTCATAAAGTATACATTATAGTGGGTGAGTATAAATAAGGAACACTATAAAATAACTTATCATCATACTTAGAATAAAACCCCTTTTTATGATTTAAGAGATATTTTATGATGTGGCCCCTTCCTGTGTCATTACCACTTTCCCCCATGCTCACTTGGTCCTAGGCAAGTGAGCCTGGGTATCATCACTCCTGCCTTTGGTCTTTTGCACTTGCTCTGGGCTGCTCTTTCCTCAGATCATCACGTAGCTGGCTCTTGGGTATCATTCAGGCCATCATTCAGTTGACCTGCTACCCTGAAAGCTGCCCTCACCTGCTCAGTCCATTCTGGGAGTTTATAAATTCTTCTTCATAACTGGTTGTCATTATCTGAAATAATCCTATTCATTTATGTAGTTGCTTTATAGGTGCTTAATAAATATGTTTGTCAAATGAACAGTGCCCTTTTATTTGTAATGTTCATTGAGTGAAATCTACACAGTTCATTCATTCAACAAATTTTTATGTGCCAAGTACTGTTTTAGATGCTGGGGAAACAGCAGCAAACAGGTTGACAAAGTCCATTCTCTCCTGGAGTGTACATTCCAGTGGAAGGAGACAGATAAACAAATAGTTAGATCTTTGATAAATAGGTAGTGAAAAATAATGCACAGTGGAGTGTTGAGAGTGTTGGAGGAAGGGCTTTTTTAGATATGGTAGTCAGGGAAGGCCTTGAGTGAGGTGACATTTGAGCTGATTCCTGAATGAAGCGAACCTGACTAATGGAGCAGTTACTGTGTGCCGCAGTAACCATCAGAGGCAGATATTGAGATCCCTTTCCCAGAAAGGGAAATCCAGGCCCAGTGAGATGGGGGCATTTTTGCAAGGCTCTGCAGTTTATGGGCAGGTAGAACAGAAATTTGTCTCATGACTCACAATTACCTGATATCACAGCTATTTTCTCTGTTTCTGGTTCTCATAGTTGACAGTATTTAATGCTTTAGACTTTGTCATGTTGGAATTACAGAATGCTGCTCTGTTACCAAATTGTAGATAGTGAGAGACTTCATAGCATAGTAGCTGTGGGCATCATCAGGTCTGGAGCCAGTAGCCAGGATTTTAATCCTGACTCTGGTGTTTACTGTTTGAGTGACTTGAGCAAATTACTTAACTTCTCTAATACTTCAATTTCTCATCTGTAAAATGGGTATGATAATTGTCCCGTTTATTATTATGAGGATTAAATGAAATCAGTACAGGTTGAGTACATATGTGACATACAGAAAATACTTAAAAATATTAGCTATTACTATTACTATTGCCATCTTTATTTCCAGTCCTGCTTCTCTGTCTCTTCTCCACACCCCTTCAAAAACTGCTTTCTTTCTAGAATTAGGGCAACTGTTGATATTCTGATGTCCTCAATGGGATCATCACAAGGTCTTGAGTTCACTTTAGACACAGATCCTGCCAAACCCCAAGCTTAATAGACTAGAAAGTCAAAGCAAAATATTTTGGTTCTCTGAAGCAGTGGCTGGGTCGGGATCCTGTTTCTACATCCTGCCAGCTTATATGAACGGAAGAGATGGTGATGGCCCCGCCTGCAAACCACAGCTTTGTTTTGAGCCAGCTTGACTTGACAGCTTCCCTATTCTACCTGCTGACTTCTTTAGCTCTGCTTTGGCAGCTAGAAGAGCAGCTAAACCGGTTTATGGCTAGCCATTTATCACCAGTAAAAGCTGTGCAACTCCAAGGAAAATTGAGGGTTTAAATGGAGTTGATATTTTTCTCTTGTCTCCTTAAGCTTTCCTTTTTATGTCTCAAGCTTAGAAAAACTACTCTACTTTTACCAGAGAAACCTAATAATACATTTAAGGCCTATCATGGAAATATTTGGATCTTTGTATATATGTTAATTTTTTCCTGTAATAAGCACCAAGACTTTATTTTCCCATTTTGGTTAGAAATCTGTAAATACTCATATATTACATATTTCTGGTTTTTCTTCAAGAATATGTAAAACAGATTAACCTCTTTGCAAGTGTGGATCATTGTGATGAATGGGGTCCTCATGGTGAATATGAAGAGTGTAAACGGATATGTGGTGTGTAACTAGTTCTTAAACTCATGTGTTTGCTGTTTTAGTTTTGTTTTTGTCTGTGTCTCTCTATGGCTATCAATATGCCTTCTTTCTGAATTGTTGCTTCTAATATATATCATGGACTGAGGAACCACATGATCATATATGTCAAGAATGGATGGGCTCAGAATAACGGGCAGTATAATGTAAGACCATCAGAGTCACAGCTGGGGTGTTTTAGGGGCGAGGAAGAAACATTTGCTTACTTCTTGGTCTAGGTTGTGCTCCAGAGAGGGAGGATTGCTGGTGAGTTTAGGATTTAATCTTCTAAAGTCTTAGGGAGTCAGAAACCCTATTGAAAATATAATTAGAAATACAAGTCAAATTTTTCATTTGGGTTGGAGTATTATGGGTTAGCAAGTAAAGCTCTAGATGTAGCACTTTATTAAATTTGTTTTGATTACCTCTGGACAAGTCCCTTTTCTTCTTGATTTTTAAAAAACAAGGATACCTTTTTTTTTTTAATTGCCTTGTTGATTTTTATAAAGAGAATAAAAATATTTGTAAAACGTTTTAGCATCTGTATTCATAGAAATCATTACCTTAACATTTTTGGGTAATGTCAATGAAACTGTGAATGTATTGAATAATATTTGTGGTAGACGGATTTACGTTAGTCATCATTTACATCATCTTCACAGGTAGGTTTGGGTTGGCACTTTCAGCTCATATCCAGTGGAATGTTGTTTAATAAAATTGTCTCATCAAAATTAAAAGATGCGGCAAGTAGTCTGCAGCATTCTGTCATCTCTGCATGCACAATGTTTGCTGTGGGTGAAAGTGAATAAGTGACTCTGGAAACCAAGGTCCTCTGGGAACATAAAAACTCTTGTGGCTATTAATGGATTTAATTGTATTTCCTCTCTGCCACCAAAATGTGCAATAAATTGTTTATGCCTTGGCCTTTTATGGGGAGAATTGTTCATTAACTGTATGTAATATCATTATATTGCTCTGTTTTCATTACTTGTAGATAATCCCCTCTATCTTTCCTTAAAAAAATACTTATAAAAAGGAATAGCTGTAATGTTATTAAACATTGCCCATTAATCTTTTTTGTTGATTTTTCCTTCCATGGAGAAAAAGGACAGGATCATCTCATTGAAGAAACAGAAACTTGGGCTGGAAATGGAAGATGATCTTCTAAACTAAGATTTGACATAAGATTAGTTTGGCATGCTTTGGACTTAGGCCAAGTGATATGTTTGCTTATGGTTCAGAGGGGCCTCGTTCTCAGGCATCCTTACTGATAAACAAATGCCATGTCTCAGTGTGGTGAGGCATCATCTTATTTGAGCATTTAGAAGATTTTATAGAAAAATGACTGAGATTGTGCTCTATTTGGGTTTTGTTTTTTGTTTTGCTTTGTTTTGTTTGATGCCCATTTAAGTATTTCCTCCTATTCTTATTTATCTGGAGGGAAAATGTCAGCAAGTTGCTATAATTTTTTTAAAACCATGTGCCCAAAATGCTTTGGCTTTAGAATGTGATCTTGTGTTTATTTGGCTTTATCTCACCATGTGGGTTTGGATAAGTCTCTAATAGTAACTTCATTTAGTCAACAGATACTTATTGAGCATATATCATATGCTAGTCACCATTTTAGACACCAAGGAGAGAGCAGTCAATGAAACAGACAAAATCTGAACTTTCTAGGGGTTACCTTCCAGGGGCAAGGTGAGTAGCAAATGAGTGAGCAAGTGATAGGGTATGTCAGACCAGGAAAAATAAAGTGGGAAAGGAGGGTAAGCAGGGCAGAGAGAGTGTTGCAGTTTTAAATAAGGTGATCTAGAAGACCTCAGAGAAGGTGAGCAGTCCTGTGGAGCACGCATTTAGGCAAGCCAGTAGTGGAAACTACAAGTACTGGTAGATTCCAGAAACATCCAAGAGGTCAGTGGACTGCACCCAAGTGAATGAGGCAGAGAATAATGGGGGAGAAAATCAGAGAAGTAAACAAGATCAAATCCTGTAGGCCTTTGTAGGACTCTACCTTGGACCTTGAGTGAGGTAGGAAGCCATAGAGGGTTTTGAGCCAGAGAATAGTGGGCTAATGACTTCCATATTAAAATAACCACTGGCCGTTGTGCATAGAATAGCCTGTAAAGAAGGACAGGGTGGAAGCAGGGAGTCCAGTTAGAAGTGTTATGATGTGTGGTAGGTGTTGTCTTGGACCAGGGTGATAGTGGTGGAGGAGATGAGAAGTCTTCAGATTTTGGGAATGTTTTCAAGTTTAAAAAATTTGCTTATGGATTGGATTTGGAGGATTTGCAGCAGTATTCAAGGATGACTTGTTTCAGTTTTCTGTTCTTTGCCAAACAATTATTTTTGTCATCTGTTTATCTTAAAAACAGAATCAGGGCAACAGCACTCTTCAGAGCTTTTGAGGAAGTTTGTTCCTACTTTTGCCGTTTGTAATTAACTGGGAATGAATGTCCTTGGGAATTTACTGGATGATGGAATAATCCATAGGTTGGCTACTGACTATGTTAAAAATATAGATAAATTCTTCTTATGCTATAGGCATATTGAAGTTACTAGAGCAGCTAAGTCCCAATATCCCTAACTATTCTGTTGTCATAATTGCTTGGTCTGGTATCTCCTTTGTGATCCTTATTTATTTGATGATTTTTGATGAAGGAGGTCTATTGCGGAAGCCATTAACAACCATAGCACATATCCTTTGCCACTAACCCAGTGAAACTGAAAAGTAACAAACACGTTTTTGTTGTTTGTTTGTTTGTTTGTGTTTTAATGACTGGTTTGCTGTAGCAGACAGCTTGTCGTGCTTCCTAGGAGCTACTCTGTAAGGAGGCATCCTACTGCAGAATGATGTAATTTGTGTAATCTTGAAGATGGAACTATTTTTGAAAGGGAAGAGAAAAATAATGGTGCCCTTTGCTTCTGAACGCCAAATTCGGTCTAACTAATCTAAAGGGAAAAGGGCTCAGTTAGATCTTGTAGTTTGAACTCTTTAATTTCCCCTTGTTCTGCTCACTATGTCTAGATCAAGTTTATTATAGATGTATTTAGGTAATTGTTCTTGAAAATGGCAGCTGGGTTTTTCTTTTTCTTTTGTTTTACATTTTAGGTAAGTATATTACTTAACTCGTGATTTGGATAATGTCCTAAAAGAATGGTTACTAAGTTCAGGAATTCAGCATTCTTCTTACAGTTCTTTTGATAAGCCGATGGTCTGTAACTGCTTCTTACCACTATCTGATGTTATGGCCCCTCTTCTATCCTGAAATGAAATTCCCAGACAGTGAAACTTAACAACATGTCTACAATGTCTTAATTGTAATATAAAGGAAAAATGAAAGGAGGGCTCTTTATAATACAATATGTATTTTTAATGTAAATTTTCAGAAGACATTTATTTACAAATGTTCATAGCACATTAGCAAACATAGCCTTCAGGTACTTGCAAATACACATAGCTTATCTTTGAAAATGACACCCATAAATAGAGACTGATATAGGTGTATTGCATGAGTGACTCATGATATGTGGCAATGTCATTGGTGATACAGTTTTCTGGAATGGTGAATAAATTTTCATTAAGTTCTACAGAAAACAAAATACAGTCTTTTCTCTAGAAAATTCATTGTTTATTAAATGATGAAAAATATAGTTACATTCTTATGTAAAATCTATTTAATTCTAGGCTTAGATAATTACAAACTGCTTTTTGTTTATATACATATGTGTCCAGCAGGACCAAAGGCAGATTTATTGTGAAGCTTAAGCTTCAAGGCCTTCATATACACAGGCTCCTTCCATGGTCCTATACCCTAATTTTTTAAGAAAACTTTTTATTGAAGTATAATCTATACTTAGAAAAGTATACATATAATAAGTACAGTTGATGAATTTTTACAAACTGAATGTACTCATATCCACATAACAAGCACTCATATCAGGAAACAGCATTATCAACACACCAAAACATTACCTTGCTCCCTTCTAATCACTGCCTCTTCCCCTACCAAAGATGACTAATACCCTTAACTTCTAATAGCCTAAGGTAGTTTTCCCTGCTTTTGTCCTTCATATAGTGTACACTCTGGTACCTAACTTCTTTTGTTCAGCTTGATGTTTGTGTGATTTATCTACATTGTTGCATGTAGTTGCAGTTCGTATATTCTTGTATAGTATTCTGTGAGTGACTATCACAATTCATTTAACCGTTCTGGTGATGGTCATTTGGGAGCTTTCCTGTTTGGGGCCATTATGAACAGTGTACTCTGAACACCCTTGGTCATGTATTTCATTTCATTTCTTGACAGTTTATAACGGTGGAATTATAGGATCATGCAGTATATGTGTGTTAGCTTGACAATGGATGAGGGTTCCTTTAGTGCCACATCTCCACCAACAGTTGGTATTCTTTGTCTTTTTTCATTTTAATCATTCTGGTGGGAGGTAAAATGGTTTCTCCAGTGGTTTTAATTTTCATTTTCCTCATGACATTGAGTACCTTTTCATAAGCTTATCAGCCATCTGGATATCCTCTTTATGAATTGTCTGTTCAGGTCCTTTGTCCATTTTTTCTGTTGGGTTGTCTGTGTTTCTTATTGACTTGTAGGAATTCTTTTTCTTACAAATAATTTCTCATACTTTGTGGGTCACCATTTTACTCTTTTAATGGTGTCTTATGACCAACAGAAATTCTTTTTTTTTTTTTTTTTTTTTTTGCAGGGGGGTGTTCCCTGACTGGGAATTGAACCCAGGCTGCAGCATTGAGAGCGCCAAAGCCTAGCCGCTGCACCACCAGGGAACCCCCTCAGAAATTCTTAATTTAGTCCAATTTGTCAGTTTTCCCCCTTTATATTTAGTGCCTTTTATGTTCTGTTTAAGAAATCTTGGGAGTTCTCTGGTTGTGTAGTGGCTTAAGGCTTCAATGCTGGCACTCTCAATGCTGTGGCCTGGGTTCGATTCTCAGCCAGGGGACTACCCACATACTACCAAAAAAAATAATAAATTAAAAAAACAAAACAAAACAAATTATAAATGGCAAAAAAAAAAAAAAAAAAGAAATTACTTTAAAAAAAAAAAGAAATCTTAGTCTACTCATGTTCTCTAATATTTTTTTCTTAATGCCTTATTGTTTTACCTTTCACATTTAGGTCTACAGTCCATTTGGAATGGATATTTGTGTGTGGTGTGAGGGGTTAAGATACATTTCCCCCCATATGGATATTCAGTTAACCCTACACCAAGTATTTAAAAGATCCTCTTTTTTCCACTGCTCTGAATTTTCACCTGGATCGTAAATCCCGTGACAGTTTACATGTGGATCTGTTTTTACGTTTTGTGTTCTATATTGGTCAGTTTGTCAGTGTTTCCACAGTTGTCCCTCTGTCTCTATTATCCTATCTTTATAATAAGCCTGTTCCCAGCAGGTCTAAGTCTTCAACTTTGTGCATCTTCATGATTGCCTTGACTAGTCTTTGTTCTTTTCATTTCCTTAGAAATTTTAGAATCAGCTTTTCAGCTTTCTTAATTTTTTTTTTTTTTTTTTGAGAATTTAGAATTGCCATGACTCCGTAGATTGATTTGGAGAGAATTGAAATCTTTAAAATATTGACTCTTCATTTCATGGGTGTGATAATGTCCCTCCATTTATTTAGATCTTCTTTAACTAATTTTGCACTGTTTAGCATAGAAGTATTGTACATCTTTAGATGTATTTCTACATATGTGATACTTTTAAAAGCTAGACCTAATATTGTAATTAATAATTTTTCTTACTGAGGACCCTTCAGCTTGTATAAGCTTTAGGCCCTACAAAACCTGGTTCTGCCTCTGGGTAGAATGTTTTCACTTAGAAGAATATTGGAAATCAGTCAGAAAGCTAGTCATTTCTTAATTGCATAGGACTTAAAAGAATTGTGTATTGTAGGATGTCTGGCATTCTTGGTTTTCCCACCACTGAATGTCAGTGAAGTCCCCAATCATTGTGACAGTTCAGAAAGCACCCTGGAGGCATTACCACAGCCATTACTCTATTGAGCCTACACCACATGCCCTCCACCCACCCCCACCCTCCCCACCCCCGTTTCTTTCTGTATCTGTTTCTGTGGATAAACTAGATGGTTTTTAAACCATTAAAAAACCCATGAGTTCAAACTAAAATAGTCATTCCAATATACTATATTTTTCCATGTATAAGACGACCCCCAATTTTTGGTCTAACAATTTTAGACAGCAGTATCATCTTAAAATGGAAAAATACGGTAACACTTCAGCATTCTCTCCAGACTAAACCCTTTCCATATTTGTAAGTACCTTGTCCAAGAGTGAGAAATCTGGCTTTCATTATCTTCAAATATATTTACTTATTTGCTCAATTAATTTACTTATTTGATTATTGTAAGTGATCTCTTAACCACTTGGCCTTCTCCATCTACCACATCTGCATCTGGATAATGTTATTTAGGCAGAGCTTGGCGAGGATTCTCTCTGCTCTACCCAAGGTCAGTTGGTGGCTCAAAGGCTGAGACCTGGAATTATTGGGGCAGCCTTTTTTACTCACATGTCTGGCAGCTAGGGCTGAGGCTGGAACACCTAAAGGTGGCTTTTTCATGTAGCTTTTTGGCTTCCTCACATCATGGTGGGTGGGTTTCAAAGCAAACATCACAAGAGGGCCAGGTAGAAGCTGTATTGCCTTTTCTCACTTAGCCTGGGAAGCCACACTGTGTCATTTCCACTGCATTCTATTCATTAAAAGTCACTAAGCTGAGCCCATATTCAAGGGCAGGGGAATTTGTTTTCTGCCTTTTCATGAGAGGACTGTCAAAGAATTTGTAGACATGTTTTAAAACTGCCATAGTATTTAAAATATTTTCTGAATGAATGGAAGATTTTTGTCCTTTGTACAGTTGAATTTGCTTAGTACTTTTAATTCATTTTGTTTAAGTTTTAAAATATATTTATATATACTTTTACATAGATACATAAAAAGGGTGATACCATGTATGTGTGTATTGCTTAGTGAAATTATTGTTTTTCTGTTTTGCTTGCCTTATTTCCCCCTTTCTCTTCACTTTTTTTTTTTTTTTTTTTTTTTTTTTTTTTTTTTTTTTTTTTTTTTTTTTTTTTTTTTTTTTTTTTTTTTTTTTTTTTTTTTTTTTGGTATGTGGGTAGTTCCCTGGCCGAAAATCGAACCCAGGCTGCAGTGTTGACAGCGCCAGCGCCGAAGCCTTAAGCCACTACACCACCAGGGAACTCCACTCTCTTCACTTTTCTTATTTTGCACTACCCTGTACCAGAACTTGTATGTGTATCCTTCCATATTTTTCTCCATTCTTGTATAATGTAAAAATGTACATACATGTGCATATAGTAGGTTGGGGATATTGTTTAAGAAAACAAAATTATGTTAAAACTGATTTTTACATCTTTCCTTTCTCACTGAACACATTGTAGAAATACTTTTAAGTGAAGAGATTTTGTTCTACTTTGTCCTTTTTAAATGTTTGCATATATTTTATGTTCTGATTTGGTTGTTTGATCATGAAAGGATAGGAGACTGGACTCAGGTAATAGGAATGGAGAGGTGGAAGCTTTAAAGAAAAGGTAATCAGGAATGAGGGAGAAAGAGGAGTAGTTGATATTCCTGAGATCTTAGACCTGTTGTGCCATCAAAGGAGACAGGAAAGTTGGAAAGATGTGATGGGGAGGTGCATTGGTTAGTTTTGTACAGGAAATGAGTGTTTTTAAATACATTAAAATTACTTACCAAGGAGTTGAAGATACAGGGTGAGTGCACAAGTCCAAGGGTAAGATTCGAGTTGGAGCTGATAGACAAAGCTGTGAGATAAATGATCATTTGAAAGAGAGCTGTCTTGCTAGTGTGTGCTCTTAGTGGTTGATTCAGAAAATGACTACCGCTTCTTCCTTCCAAGCCAGGATCCTGTGTATTTACACTTGATGCATTAGTTCTGTTCTTTAAAGAGCTGTCCAATTTTCAGAAGCAGAGTTTTAATTTTCATCATATATGATATGGGCTGAGAAAACTTTTTTCTAAATATAGCAATGTACGTATGCTAGTCTTTCAGAGGCACGTAAGATATTTAAATTTTGAAACCAGAGCTTCCCCATTGGAACTTCCTTGATCTCTTCTCTCAGATCAAACCAACCAGTCTACTTGTGATTAGCATCGCTGAATTCTCTTCTTTTACACTGAAGAGAGGATTTGTAGTACAGCTCAGTAATGGATGCATAATGAATAGGACAGATACATGATTCTCCTGAGACTCTTAAGCCTTGATAACCACACTGATTCCATCAGGTTGATGAGAATGATGATATTTAAAATACTGGTGGCCTTGAAGTCAGTAGTGGAAAATAATAATGCTGTTTGCTTTTTAGGACAGAAATTTAGCCCTCCCTATCACACAATCCAGGAAAGTTGAGGGGAATAGTTGTTATTTTCTGCTTTTAGATTGGGTTACTGAAGCTCAAAGCTAGAGATAGTCCACGAGCTCAACGTAAATGGTACAGTTGAAATGATAAAAGTTCTTTTGATTCAGTTTTGATTGGGAGAAGGGGGAGTAAAAGGCACTTCTATGATTGTTTTTTCCTCTAGTCTCTTTGATTTTGGTCTTTATGCAGGTAACTTCAACAGACAATACTATAACAGATGGCAATTATAGGTAAGGTATGCTGGGAAAGCTGCAAAGATGAATATGATACAGGGCTCTCCTAGAAGAGCTCACTGTTTTGATATAAACAGTTAACAGTAATACAAAGCAGATTGAAATCAGTAGGAAATAGAGCTACATACAGAGGTAGTACAGGAGAAAAGTGCTTTAATTCCTCTGTGTAATCTGGCATTAGAACTGGATTTTTTGTCTTCACCTTTTTATTGTGGAAAAATTTAAATATACAAAAAAAAAAAAAAGTGTAATGAATCCCTATCAACTCATCACTCAGCTTCATTATCAGCTCAAGGTTGTTTCAACTATATCCCCACCCTTCCCCAGACTTTCAACCCCAGGTTATTTTGAAGCAAATCCTAGATATCATAAAAATTTCAATATGTGTCTTTAAGAGATAGGGACACTTAAAAATACATAACTATAATACCATCATCCCTCCTAAGATAATTAACAGTAAATCCTTAATATTTCCTATTTACAGTCACTTCAGCTGGAGAGATTTTAATAGGTGGTGAATGGGAGGGAAGGGAATTCAGGTTAAGGGAACAGCATGTGCAAAAGCAGAGAAATGTGCATCAGTGAAAGGTAGTAAAAGTCCGGTTTTAGGGCTGTGGCAGTGGAATGGGAAAGGAAATGTCACTGATTCCAGTTAAGGATAGGATGTGTATTGTCCCTGGATTTCTGGTTAGGTGTTTGAGTGGTCATTTTGAGCCATATAGAAGTGGGTCCTACTGTCAGCCAGCATTTGTAAATAAAGTTTTATTGGCACACAGCCACATCCATTTGGTTCACACATGGTCTATGGCTACTTTCACCCTACAGTGGCACAGTTGAGTCACTGCAACAGAGACCCTGTGGCCTGTAAAGCCCCAAATATTTACTAACTGGTCCTTTTTATAGAAAAAGTTTGTTGACACCTGATCTAGAAGAAACTGGGCCTTGGCTTTAGTACTGTCACAAGACTACGTTGAATGTATTGATTAGGAGTAGCCATGGTTTTGTGATATGTAGGAGTCAGAAACCTGGGAATTTGTTTTCTTCAGTCTTTATTATTCTTGAGAAAGTTTGTCTAATAATGTCTCTGCCTATTTGATTGTTATTTGGTTATTATCTTGTTTATTGTCTTTCTGTCCCCACTAGAACATTTAAGTTCAGGAATTTTTGTCTCTTGTTCACTATTCTATTTCCAGAGTCTGGATCAGTGACAGACACTTAGTAGGTACTCGGTAATTATTGAACAAATGAGTGAATGCATTAGTCTTTTTGCTCCTCTTATGCATTAGACACTGGAGCTTCTTGGGGGAACAAGGATGATGTATTTTAGGTGTAAATGATGCTATTATGTAAATCTGTTATAATTTTTCCCCCAACAAAGTTGAGAAAATTATTTCATCAGTACAATGGAGTCTTAAGCAGCAATTAAAACTCATAATTATGAAGACTGTAGAATGTGAGAACATGTTTATGATGGATCAAAGTCTTATGCACACTGCCTGTCTAAAATGTATGTGAATATGGACAAAGACTAGAAGATAATGTGAAAACAAAAATCATTGTTTTAAGACTGGATTTTTTATTTTTATTTTTATTTATTTTATTTATTTATTTTTTTGGTATGTGGGTAGTTCCCTGGCTGGGAATCGAACCCAGGCCGCAGCGCTGACAGTGCCAGTGCCGAAGCCTTAAGCCACTACCCCACCAGGGAACTCCTAAGACTGGATTTTTTGGGTGGTTTTTCTCTCCAAAATTTTCTTCCATTCTATGAGCATATCTTGGTGATATTGTGGGTTCGGTCCCAGACCACCACAATAAAATGAGTATTGCAATAAAGCAAGCCACTCAAATGTTTTGGTTTCCTAGTGCATACAAAAGTTATGTTTACATGATACTGTAGTCTATTAAGTGTACAATAGCATTATGTCCAAAAAACAGCAATGTACATACCTTAATTATGTACTTAATTAAAAAATACTTTATTGCTAAAAATGCAAACCATCATCTGTACAGTGCTGCCAATAGAAGCAAATGGTGGGAAGTTCATGAATTTAATTGTCAGATTTGGTTATGACGACAGCTGTGACGGCCATTCCAGAAAAAGAGTTAGAAAATTGCTCTGAAGAGTGGAATAGGCGCTGGTGCTGGTGCACAGCTTCCCAAGGATGTGACTGTGGTGATATTCAGCAATGAAGTATGTAGCAGTTTTTCTAGGATGAGTTCGCAAAAATTAATTGTCCGACCTTGTATGTGACGGGGAAAGCTTCCTTGGGAAGATCATGTATATTCTTACACATCTTTCAATAAAAATATCAATAGTTTATAACACAATAGCATGTAATACGTATAATAATATCATGATAATAATAGTAATAGTCCATATATACAGTACAAAAAAGACACTTCCTTCAAACTGTAACTTAAACCCTCTTCCTTTGCCTTCACCTGGCTTTAGACCTTCTGCTGTGGTTACCCCAGCCCCTCCCTGCAGCCTTTGCCTCCCATACGTTTTACTGTGTTGTTTTCACAACCACTGACTTTTCTCTTCATACTCTATTAAAAGTTATTGACGTTTTTTTTCTTATCTCTTTTTCTTTACTTGAGTTGAACCTAGCTTTCTCTAAAGGCAGTTCCTAGTGTTACTTGAACACTATTCCTGTCAGAGCCTACTGTTTGCCATTAATAAATGATAAAGAAGATTGTCAGCCAGCATTAATATTCTCTTTATGAAATTGCAATTACTGATGCTGCATTTTGTGACGTTTTTACTTTATAAATAGCACAAGTGATTTGATAAGTTATGACTCTGGAGAATTTCTTATATAGTAAGCCAACATTTCTTTTTTCCTCTCAGGAGGATACAGATAATAAATTAAGTTTGTCTTGTTTGCCATACACTTTGAGCTGAGCTGGTTTCCCTGCTTATGCTCAGACACATTTATGAGAGTATAATTGATTTCTCTAATAGTATGGAGAAAGAAGGAGTAGCTTTTCCCTGCCATAGTCTCATTGATGACTCATGGTCTTAAAATAATCATAAAGCACTTATCACATGCCTTATTGCTTCAGGATGCTTTGATAAACTACCAACGCTCTTACCAATTGCCTTCTTACTTTAATGGCATGTGTTTACTTCATAACACACTCCACAAAATACTCAGTCTGATAGATATTCTCTGTGATCCATCTCTTTTCTATTGATTCTTTTCCCAAGTCTTTGTCTATGAAGTCTCTTGTCCTTGGGCTGTGAACTTCCCCAGACAGGTGACCTGCTGATAATGTAAGTTGAACTTACTTTTAATAGCTTCTATAATTGTGTAGTAGAGGGTTTTAAAAAAGTTTTATGTCTTTTTTCTTTTCCTATTATCCTTCATTTTATCTTTCTACTGTAAATTTGCTTATACATTCATCTATCTATTCTTCTGTTTTCCCCTCTAACATTTATTGAACATTTACTAGGCATTAGTTGTTGTGGAACTTTCTTGATCCTCTTGACTTTAGCCCTGGCTTTAATTTTTTTATTTTTTTTGGTCTTCTTACCCCATTTTTCTTTTTCATCCTCACATGAAGTATTTGCTAATACTCTGATAACTGTCAGTTATAATTAGTGAAGTTAATTTCTTTAGAAAAGATGGTTCTCTTTTTTTTTTTTTTTAAGCTTTAGAATTTTACTTGCCTTATTTGTAAATGGGTCCTGAAACATGCCAAGAGACAGATGAAAATGTATCACTTAGGGGTCTTGAATAATCCAAAAACTGACTGCTGTGAACACATTCAGATTTCTTTAAAATCCTATGTTTAATCTTGAAAATCTGTAAATTCAGCATTTTGCTCTTCGTGTGTATGTTCAAATATAAAATTTATTCTTCTCCACCTCCCTGACCCCGATTCCAGGTAAAACTGTTCTTGGAGTCCTATTTATCTGGTGAGATTCTGGTGCATTGAGGTAAATGTATACTACTTTCAGAAACAAATTGTATGATCTACTTCTCAGGTTCAGATACTATTATTCCATGTGCTACATATCCAGCAGTAACTTTTCCTCTTAGCTCCAGAACCATATCCAAGTTCCTATTTGACATCTGCATTTGTGGAGGGGGTTTTCCAGGTTTTTTGTTAGCAAGTTATTATCAGAGAGGAGATGCCAGAGCAGACAGCCAAACGGATATTGAGCCTTCTTGGTATCCTTAAATATAAACCTCCAGGAAATGCCACGGACATATAAGAATCTTGACATCTGTATTTGGATGTTCAATCAGCATCACAAATTTAACATGACTAGAATAGAACTCTTGATTCTCCTCACAACTCCAAACCTATTTTTCCTCTAATTTTCCTCATCTCAGTAAATGGTACTGTCACCCACTTAGTTGTCCAAGCCAGCCACCTAGGAATTATCCTAGAATCTTCTTTTTGGTACCTATTGCATCTAATCCATTAGCAAAAGCTGTTGATTCTACTGAGTTATCCATGAAACTATTTGCGTTTCTCATGTTTCCTTTGCTTTCCTTGTAGTCCAAGCTGTTGCCACCTGCATCTTACAGTAGCCACCTAACTGATTTGCTTCCTCTCTTTTCCAGTACAGTTCTTCTCTACACAGCCAGTGATCTTTTTGAAATGCAGATCTAATTGCTTCCTTTCCAATAAAACCCAAACTTCTTATCGTGGCCTACAAGAAAACTTTAGGTTTAGGGTTAGGGAAATGTTCTATATCTTAAATATAGTGGTGATACCCAGGTTTATAAATTTGTCAAAATTTATTGAAATGTGCAATTAAAATGAGTCAGTTTTATTGCATGTAAATTATATTTCAATAAAGTTGATGAAAAAACTCCTCGTGCCTACATTTAAGAACACTTGTGTTTCTTTTGCCTTATTTACCTTCCTGCTTCTTGGATAGGACTTTCTTTTTCTTCTAAAAGTTGTGAAGTTCTCTTTTAAAAAAATTTTTTTTAATTTTGAAAAAAAAATTTTCAATTATGGTTGACATTCAGTATTATTTTATATTAGTTTTAGGTGTACATCATGGTGGTTAGACGTTTATGTAATTGACAGTGATCACCCTGTAAGTCTAGTGCCTACCTGGCACCATACATATTACAGTATTACAGTATTATTGACTTTATTCACTATGTTGTTGTTCCCCATGACTATTTTGTGACTACCAATTTTTACTTCTTAATCTCTTCACCTTTTTTACCAACCCCCTACCTCCCCTCCCATCTGGCAGCCATCAGTTTTTTTTTTTCTGTATATATGCGTCTATTTGTTTTATTTGTTTATATTGTTCTTTAGATTCCAGACATAAGTGAAATCATATGGTATTTGTCTTTTTCTGTCTGACATATTTCACTTAGCGTAATATCCTCTGTGTCCATTCATGTTGTCGCAAATGGTAAGATTTCATTCTTTTTTATGGCTGAGTAATATTCCATTGCATATTTGTGCCATATCTTCTTCATCCCCTTGTCTGTTGTTGGCACTTAGGTTGCTTCCATATCTTGTCTATTGTAAATAATGCTGCAGTAAACATAGGGATGCATATATCTTTTGGAAATAGTGTTTTGGATTTCTTTGGGTAGATACCTAGAAGTGGAATTGCAGGTCATAAGGTATAATAATTCTGTTTTTAGTTATTTGAGGATCCTCCATGATGTTTTTCATAGTGATTGCACCAATTTGCAATCCCACCAACAATGCCTGAGGGTTCCTTTTTCTCCATACTCTCATCACTTGTTTGTGGACTTAATTGATGATAGCCATTCTGACAGATGTGAGGTGATACCTCATTGTGATTGTAATTTGCATTTCTCTGATGATTAGTGATGTCACACATCTTTTCATATGTCTAGTCGCCATCTGTATATCCTCTTTGGGGAAATATCTATTCAGATTCTCTGCCCATTTTTAAATTGGATTGTTTGTTTTCCTGGTGTTAAATTGTATATTTATTTTGGATATTAACCCCTTATCAAGTGTATTATTGGTGAATATCTTCTCTCAGTTGCTAGGTTGTCTTTTCATTTTGTTGATGGTTTCCTTTGCTGTGCAAAAACTTTTTAGTTTGATATAGTTCCATTTGTTTATATTTTCTTTTGTTTCCCTTGCCCAAGGAGATATATCAACAAAAATATTACTAAGAGCAATGTCAAGAGAATTTACTTAGAGTGGATGACTTTTTAATTTTCAAGATTCCCTAGCCTCTTGCTGAGTCATCCTAGACATGCTGGCATTCCTGTTTCTGAATCAGTACCAACATCCTTTGGGTCTCTTGTCCTCTTTCTCGTTGGCAAAGCATCTTTTTAATTACAGTGCTATGAGTTATTTTCACATGTGCTATTAGAACCTGCCATTAAAACTAGTTGACCAAAAAAAACAAGTATTTCCAACAAAAGTACGGCTATTTTATGATACAACAAGAAAAGAATATATAGTTTGCCCAGCTTAATAGGAAGACATAGAAAGTATGCATTTAAAACTCTTAAGTTGCTTTAGATATGATAACTTGTATATTTTGATTATAGTGTAGACTTACCACTTCAGAAACCTATTATTTGATAATTCATCCTGTTACTATCAATTTAGTGGTGAACTGGGGGTTCCCTGGTAGTTGTAGTGGCTAGACTTTGATGCTCTCAACACTGCAGCCTGGGTTCGATTCCCAGCCAGGGAACTACCCAAATAGATAGGTAGATAAATAGATAGATAGAAAAAAATTAGTGGTAATTAAAAAACTATATTGAGGTGTGGTGGATAGAAAACTAATAATTAACCTCTTGCTCTGATAGTAATATGCTTTAGTGTCTATCAAGCAAGTTCTCATCTTCTGTTTTCTTCTCTTAACTTTATAGAATAATATAGTTCTTTCTTTATTAATACTTTTTATATACAAATAATATATAAATACAACCCTATGAAACCATACATTTAAGCCATACTTAGAGTAGAATGTGAGAATTCTCCCAAAGTTCCCTCACTTCTCTGGCCCTTCTTAGACTAAATCACTATTAAGAATTTGATTCTTCTAGATCTTTCCCTAATCATTTAAATACAGTGTATCTACAGATTTGCATAAGTATTTTGCATAAGCAGAATCACTGTGAGTTGTTCAGCATGCTCATTTTCCATAACAATGAAAAAATCTTGGAGATTTTTCCATTTCTGTATTTAGAGGTTGCTCTCATTCTTTTTAAAGGCTGTGTAATATTCTATAGATTGGACAAAACACAATTTATTTAATTCCACTAAATGGATATTTAGTTTCTAATTTCTACTCTGTCAAAAGTTAATTTAGAATAATGTATATAATTTATGTGTTTAAGGTTTTTCATTTCTTTTTTTCAGTCATATAATTATAGTACATTTTTTAAAAGACTTTTTGGGGTGAGAAGTATCTCACTCATATTGTAATGTTAAAACAACACTGAAAACCTTTGCTTTGAAAGAAAAGGTTAACTGTAAGTTCTCTGTGATTGTGGTCTTTATCATTGTGTCTTCAGGCCTTTCTTTTAGGTGTGATTACAAAGTGACAACTGCACTATAAGTAGTTAGAAAATTACCTTACAATTTTTACCTGGTTAGTTCAAAGAAGCATACATCTCTAAGGATTAGAACTAGAACCATGTAAGAAATTCACAGTTGGTTATAATGGTTGCTCTAGGTTAATATTTTCTCATTGAGCTGTAGTCAAGCATATGTAAAAATGTTTTCTCTCTCTTTCTTTAAAATTTGAAATTCTATTAATATACATCATTGTTGTATAACTTTCTGTCATCCTCTATTGATAACCAGTCATTACAGGTTCATTAATACTTAAAATATTAAAAACAAATATATAAAATAAACTTTCTTTTCACTTTTTTTTGTCCTGTGTGTATAGTAAGATGCACAAATACAGAAAATTCTAATGTTTCAGTAGAATTAGAAAGTTATATTTCAAGAAGACCAGTTTGAGTATCTCAAAAACTCGCATGATATAAGCTCATTTCCTCAGCTCTGCTTTTTGTCAAATAGTGAAGCCGAAGAGCAGGCTGACATTTGTCTTCACCACCCGAGAAGAGCCAAACTGCCTTCCTGTTAGGTTTTTGACTGCCTGCTTAGTTATGAAACAGTCTGAGGACACTGTTTTCTTTCATAGTAAATAACCTCATTGTTAACCTCATCTTCTCTCCCTGCCTTTCCTTTGTTGGTTTCTGGTTTGCCTTTCCAATGTATCACACACTAGAGCAATGAATGGTTCCCAACCTTTTTCTACTTATGTACCCATCTTAAACCCATTTCTATAAATTGTACCCTTTGTTTTTAAAATAGCTGTTTTTAAATACACTTTTGTTCAGTGCCCATCCTAATGTAAAATAGTGGAAATGAGGTAAGAAGTTAGAAAAGAAAAGTACACTAAAAGTACAAACCACAGATTTAGATTTACCATATTTGTAAAACAGTTAAATATTTATAATGATGATCAAGTATTTAACAAACTTAATTTATTATTCATAATAATATTTATGTTATTTGAAAAGTCTGTAATAATTGTTAGGCAGATCACTAGCCAATTGAAACATTTAGCTTGCTTTGATACACTTAGTTTCTTGAAATCAGGCTCAAAAGATAATGCAACATACAGTCTTAAATCCAGACTTGCATTAAGCTTGTTGCGGTACTTATTTTTTATAAAGGTGTAAGAAGAAAAAGCTCTCTCCACTAGTTCAGTATTAGTAAATGGCAAGAGGTATTTGATAAGATGCTTTCTTTAATTTTTCTATTATTAAAATTATTTGGGAGATGCTTTCTTTTAAAATTAGAATTTAAAGAAGAATTGATTAAAAGTTTGATTAACTGCTTTTTTTCATTGATTGATAGTTTAGTTTCTTTGAAGAATTCTTCATTGATGGGCTCTGTAATCCAGTTGTCTTTTCCACGTTGAGGGAAGTACTTATAAAAGGACACTTTTAAGACCTTCCAAGTGACTTATAATATTCTCTTTCACGTTTTGGGATAGGTACAAGTCATTCTCAGATAAGAAGTTGTGCAGAGCTTCAAAAACTTTAGGTTGGGAGTTCCCTGGTGGTGTAGTGGCTTAAGGCTTCGGCACTGGTGCTGTCAGCGCTGCGGCCTGGGTTCGATTCCCGGTCAGGGAGCCACCCACATACCAAAAAGCAAAAAAAAAACAAAAAACAAAAAAAAAACAAACAAAAAAAACCTTTAGGTTGACCTCTTTCAATACATGCTTTAGTCATTGACTCAGTTTTTCCCTGTTACTTTCAATATAGTGATTGAGTTGTTTTGAATTCCCAAGTTGAGTTTGTTTATTTCTAGAAAAATATCTGGTAAATATGCAAGACTTCGAAACCAATCACTGTCACAAAACCTTTGGAGCAAGAGGGAAAAAATGGTCTTCAAAAAATACCCGGGCTTCATATCTAAGTTCAGACATCCATGTTAAGTACTTGGCCATGAGATAGCCATCTTACCTCCATGTGCGAAAGGAATGTGCTATGAATGCTGTTCATTTCTTCACACAGCGCTTTAAACAATCTGGAGTTTCGTGGTTGTGCCTTAATAAAATTTACAACTTTTAGAGCCTCATCAAGAACATCTTTCAGTTCACTAGGAAGAGGCTTGGATGCAGGATCTTATCTATGAATGCAGCAATGACTACATGGTACATGGAGAGCTACTGCTTTAATTCGGCAGCGTAGACCTGTGATACAACCTGACATAGGCTTGCCTCCTCGGTGCATGCACCACAACAATTCCACCAACTAATGTCCTTTTCAATGAAATAACCATTGGTTGCGTTAAAAATACCTTCGCCTGTAGTATGCCCTGTCAGTGGATAACAAAGCAACCGGTTTTTCTCAAATTTCATTTCCTACCAACTACCTCATGATGCCAAGCAAAACAGATAAATCAGCAACAGCTACACTTTCATTGACCTGGATGGAAAAGAATTTACTTTTTCTAATAGTGTACTACTACAGCTTCAACATTGTCAGACATTTCCTTAATTCGTCAAGACATTGTATTGTTTGAAAAAGAGATGTATTGATTTTGCAGACGTATTCTTCTCCAAACAATCCATTTATGATGTTTCTAGACAAAAAACAGTATCCTTAATACAAAGAGAAATTAAATCTTCAGCTATGGTATGGTTTTTACCACATTTAGCAATGTGATGAGCAATACAGCATGAAGTCTCAGCTACATTCTCACTGTCTTTCTTTCCTGACATCAAGCATGATGTAACAGTTGGACGCTTTTCTAAGTGCCGAAAATAATATATTTCTTTGTTTTTATACATAAGCTGTTTAGTTTCTAAATGTCACATGAGTAGAAAAGGTTTCATGCAACTGTTGAATAATATTTCACCATACACAACACTCAAAGGCTTAGAATATTTATCCCATCCAAATGAAAACTCATATTTAATATGCTCTTCAGAGAACTTCCTTTTCTTCTGTGTAGTATCTGAGGCATGCCCACCTTTTACCATCTCCTGATGTGGGTGTACTCATAGCTGCAGACACATGTTGGGAAGTACTTGGTGACGGGTATAATCCACATCAAGTTTTGGTTTTTTTAACCATTCCTATTTTCAACCACTTATCCATACTGACATGCTTAAAAATCACTGACAATAATAACTGAAACTATGTTAAACATTAAATTAAAAAACTCAGAATAACGATTAAAGATAGCACACTTACCTTTACTCAATCAACAACTAAACGATCAAACGTCTGGCTATGGATGAATTTATATTTGGGGAAGTTCTAGAAACATTGCAAATGGATTGTTCTGAAACTGTGTGTAATGACTGGTAGAAGAGCAGTTTGGGGGAAGGGTTCGTAGCCACGCCTTCACCAATCATCATTTGATAATGTGATAGAATTTTGAAGTGTCTCCATTAACGGTGATTCAGACTTAACATTTGTTGTTCCATAGCTAACGTATTGCATTTTCTTACTCATTTTTTTCACCATTACTGATTATTTTTCGTGTACCCCTAAACAGCGCAGCACATACCCCTGGGGAACACGAACCACTGCTTGGGAATTGATGCACTAGAGTGAATGTGTTGTAGTGAATAGAAATTGTTATATTATAGTTCTCTGGTGGTTTGAGTTGTCTTGCCTTTAACCTTTCTTCCTCTTGGGACTGTTTGAGACAGCCTGTCATGTCTGAGGGTTTAAATCCTTGTTAACCTTTTAATTTATTGTGATTAAGATGAATTTTAAAAGAAAACCATTTCCTTTATTCATGAATTGCCTTGGCAAGAGATGGAAATCCAAGAGCATTGTTGCAAAGGCATGTGTAACTGTTTGTTATGAATGAGTTTGCTTGGACCCCGTGAAGGCATCTCTTTTTGTTGGTATGCAACTAGATATCTTTAGCAGGAAAGAGACTACTTTAAGGCAATGCCACAGAAGTCTCAGAGGACAAACGGTCAAGTGAAGGGGCAGAGTTAATAAGCAGGAGACCTGGCTCATGGATTTTGTTCACTGGCTAACCTTGAGGCATTTGACTTATCTACCTCACATTGTTTCTTTGCCCTCTGAATTTATTGTGAACGAATGTGTTTATAAAAGGGTTCCAGTGTCTACCACGAAGTTGTTTGTATATATCAAGTATTGTGTATTATCTTTAAGGATAATGGGTCCTAGTAGAACTGCCTTTGATTCATCTTAGAGTATAACTCTTAGGAGACAGGAAGCTTATTTAATAATTCAACAAATATTTATTGGACATCTCTCACATGCCAGGCATTTTGTAGGTTTTGGGAATAGAGTGGGAACAAAATAGATAAACTTCCCTGTCCTCATAGAAATTAGATTTTAGTTGGGGAAATATTTACTAAATGAGAGAACACAAGTAAAATACCGTACATAGTGTCTTAGATAGTGACAAATACTAAACAAAAAATAAAGCAAGGAAAGAAGACAGGAAGTGACAGGGGAAGTACTGTGGGTTAATTATTATTGAAACTGGTTTCCTTTTTTAAACTATGCATATTTATGCATTCAAAAACATTATTCTAAGAAGGGGTCTGAAAGGGACCCATAGCATAGAAAATGTTAAGGACCCTGTAGTGGAGGGTCATCCATCCAACCATGTGGGATTGAAATATGTTTATTTCTCTTTTATACTTGATGTGATAATGATGAGGCAGATTTTTCCATGTTGTTTTTCATATTATATCTGGTAGTTGTGGCTTTTCAGGTTTTCTTTAAATGATAGGAAGCCATCATTCATTTTTGAGGCTAAGTTCTAGGACAGTAGTTTTTCCATTTGTGTTCTGAGAACCCTGGGATATGCCAATGATCATTTTAAATTAATGGCTAGCTTTTTCTCATCCAGATTAGTCTAAACAAGTCAGTCACATGCTTGGCCTTTAGAGAGGCATAAGTCAAGAGAATAGATTGAGGAGTTGGTGGCATATTTATGGAACATAAACAATATAAATTGTTAACACATGCTAAAGTAGGTGAACCAGTGATTTAACTCCTTAGTTAAATCATTGAACCACTATCGAGATCTTGTGCTGATACCTATTGTCTGTGTAAAGGCAAGAATTTCTGAGTTTATTCAACTCTTTTATTTTCCTTTCCACTCTTCCCCAGTTTTAATTTTTATTTTTTTGAGCATCATGTCAACTACGAATATAGTTTAAAAAAACAAACAAAAACATCATTGCCCTTGATTTGGGCAGATACAGACAACTGAATAATCCACAGACTACATTATGGTAAGTGTTAGGATGGAGATAGGCCCAAGTGTCAGTGAGAACACAAAAGTGGGACACCATCCCCAAGTGGGAGTGGGGGATGGTCCAAGAAGGCCTCCAGAATCAGTGGCATCAGAACTGAGTCAAGAAAAAAGCCATAGCCTTGTTTTGTTGATCACTACTTTTCCTTTGATCAGACTAAAAGTGCTTCTTTTGTTTAATACAGGGTCAGCAGACGTCCTTTGGCCCACAGTGTGCTTTTCTATAGTCCTCAAGCCATGCCTTTTTAAGTAGTTGAAAAAAACAAAAAGAATGTAATATTTCATGACATGTAAAAATTATATGAAATTCAAATTTCTTTGTCCATAACTCAAACTTTATTGGAACATAGCCACATTCATTCATATGTTGTCCATTGTTGTTTTTTTCCTCCTTAAAATGGTACAGTTGAGTATTTGTAACAGAGACCTTATGGCCTACAAGGCCTCAAATATTTAGACCCTTTACAGAGCAAGTTTGCTGACTCCCGACTTAATGGTTTTATACCTTACTGAAATGCAAAAGGCTGAAAAAATGTTGGTAGTCAGAAGGAATGCATGAAATCCTGTTATCTGCTGTTAGCTGTTTGCAAGGTGTGCACAGGAAATGTTTGAGACTTCTCTTTTCCTAGCTCCCATTAAGCACAATGCACACACACCTCAGTGCACAGTAGCGGACACTTACATCTTTCTTGTTTGGTCTATTTTGAATTTAATTATGGGGATATTTTTAATATTTCTCAGAGTATTTGGTATGAGCCAAAATGATTATAGACTGTGTTTGCCCCAAGAGTAGGAAATAAGAGGTTAACTCCCAGTTGTGCTGTAAACTAGCCAAAGGACATCAGGAAAGTTGTCTAACCTTCCTACAGGTCTCTCTAAATGATAGGGTTGGTTGGTGAGTAAACTAGATAATCTCTAGGTAACTTTCAGCTCAGTAGAGATATTGCTGCATGGTGGAAGGAGCATGCACTTTGGCTGTGTGTGAATCCTGGCTCTGTCACTTCCTACGCAGGTGACCTTAAGCAACTTACCTAAACTCTGTGCCTTAACATTTCTGAAAGTGTAACTGTGAGAATGATCTTATAAGAACAAAATGAGATCATGTACTTAAAACTCTGGGCACTAGTAAGTATTTAATCAAATGTAACTATGATAATTACTATCAGTCTGTGAACTCTTACTGTATATTATGAGAGATTTTAAAAAGCAAAGAAGATCTAGTAGTTTTAATGACTTATTAAGAGTTTGTCAACTGTGACTCAGTACATTTGAATTTTTGCTGATAACTGGCTTCCTAAACCACTTGAGTTTTTTGGACCAAAACTTTGCCTAACTGTTAAATTTTCTAGTTCATGTTTTAACTTGAATTGGCACGTAAAGTATATGTCGATAGCCTTGTAAACATATTCAATCATATCATCATTTTACTATGCTTAAAGCAAATGATAATAGGGAAAAGAGATTTTGTGTCTATCATCTTTCCTCTGTATTAGCTACTTTCTTTCCCTCCATTTTCAATAATTGAGTTGTTTAAGGAGTAATTTTAATTCTCTTTAGGAAAGGTAGTTTTGATGAGGAGACTTAAATTTAGGAGTTCTAATATTTGTTTAGCATAATTTTTTTATGGTTTAAAGGTAATACACTTGTAAGGACAGTACAAGACTATCAGTCAGAACACTGCATTTTCTCTGAATAATTTTCCTTTGATCTTCACTCATAAAAGTCTATTGAATACTAACTGTATATTTTAAGCAGACTCAGTATCTGAAATATTTGTATTTATGACCAGCTTACTGAAAAAGATATGGGCTTCCTTTAAATAGCCAGCTTTCCTAATAGAGTCAAGATAATTACTGTTTGAATTACACACAATTATGTAAGATCATTTCAATTCATAGTAAGCTAGACAAGTATTAGACTATGTTTAAGAGCACAGGCTTTGGGGTCATATAATATAGCTTCAGTTCAAAGCCTGGCTCTGCCATTTACATACTAGCTGTGAATGATCTTACTTCCTCATGAGAATAATAATACTCAGGGTAGTTGTGAAGATGAAAAGAAATTATTCAGGTGAAGTGCTTAGTACAGTGTCTGAAGTACAGTGAGTACTTTGACATACCTATTTTTATTAGATTATTTTAGAAGTCTCTACAACATATTGGTAGCTCTGCACATAGAACTGCATCTTCCTATCAAGCTTCATTTTTTGCTACCTGATATCAAACTACAGCGTTGGTGAGCTTGTGGTAGTTCCCCTAAAGTTTTATGGCCTCTTTCTTCTTAATACATACACCCATGTTCCATCTGCCTGGAACACCTTTCTTCTCACTTGTTTTTTTTTCCTAGCTTACTTATCCTTCAGAGCTCAGTTCAAGGAACAGCTCCATGAAGCAAACCTTCCCTCAACTCCCTGTCCTTTGCTTCCAGAACTCTCTCTGCCTCCCAAGGCCCACATTGCATTGTAAGGAACAACATGTTTACTTGCTGTCTATCAGACTGTGAACCTCCTAAGGACAAAGTATTGTGCTCATCTTTGGAAATACCCTGTGGTGGGTGGTGGGCAAGATAGAATGTTCTCAGGGCCTGTACATTCTGGTGGGGAAGACAAATATTTAAATAGTTATGAGTATACACAGTGCTGCAGTAAGAACAGAATGCAGTGGAGTGTGTGTTAACAGGAGCTTTGGACTTTGTCTAGAGACATCAAAGAAGCTTTTTTCTAAGAAAGTGATGTTTACTTGAATTGAAATGAAACTGGAATGATGTGTAGCAGTTTTATCTTAAGTGAAAAAAGTGCATGAATGGGGTGACTTTGGGCAAGTGACTTTGCTTCTCTGTGCTTTGGTTCTCTCATTTGTAAAATGAGAATAGTGTAATTACCTCATAGCGTTGTTGTGAACACAAAGACTGGCTTTAAAGCCATCATCTAATTAACATTTCTGAAATGAAGCACAATCAGTTCATCCAAGCTAGTTTCCAGGTCCAAGTTTATTTAATGAATTGCTAAATGTGTGGATCCACTAACTGCACGTTTCCTTGTAACCTTGTTCTTTACCTGTCCTAAAGCCTTTCTCATGATTGCGTAACAAGAATATGGTATTTTGTTTTTGCTTTTGTTTGTTTGTTTGAATTATAGACATCCAACTCTGCCTTTAATTGCTGCATAAGTCCCATGATGTACCAGACTTTTTAGGTCAATAAGTATTATCAATTAGAATGTTTTCACCTTAAGGAAACAGAAAAGCCAACTCAGTGACTTAAAACACACACAGTATTTCAGATAACATGAAGTCTGGAGGTAGGTTGAATCTGATGCTGGTTATTAATTCAGTGGCTCAGGACCAAAGTTCATTTTATCTTCCTGCCCAGCCATCCTCAGTTGTCTTTTTTAAGTCACAGATGGACACCAGGATATTCACCTGAAGAAGAGGGACTGTTTTTGGGGGTTTTTTCCCCCCATGTCTCTTTACGGTGGACGTTTGGGTTGGTTCCACCTTTTGGCTATTGTGAGTCAGTCATGCAGGTAGAGAAAAGGAAATCAAACCTTAAGGTAGGTTGATTAGCCAACTTTATACACTGGTCTGCTAGGGGAAAGCACCAGGCCAAGAGTGAGAGTTCTGTATTTTGGACTTTACTTCCCCTTGACTCCTAGTCATTGGGGTGTTTCCTTGTTCTGAAACACATTAGTCATGACAGGGTTTCCAACAGACCACTGACTGGAAACAGAGTCACAACTGGCAGACCAGGTAATAATCCCTGAACAAGTAAATTCCAGTGGAACCAGAAAACTGGGTCTTGCTTTCCTTAGTTGGAGCCTGACTTAAGAGTCAGATATTGAACTGAAAAAAAAGTATTTGCCATTAGAAAAAGAAT
This sequence comes from Lyroderma lyra, assembly GCA_004026885.1. Taxonomy (NCBI): domain Eukaryota; kingdom Metazoa; phylum Chordata; class Mammalia; order Chiroptera; family Megadermatidae; genus Lyroderma; species Lyroderma lyra. The sequence goes on from PVJL010002092.1 coordinate 52,803, forward strand.
TTAAATTACTGCCTGTCCATATTTAGAATTTCTTGCAATTATTTCCACTGTATGTAACACTGAAATCCTTTGTGGTTGTCAGCTGCAAAAACGAATCTTTGACCTGGCAGCTTTAAGTGCTTTTGACACCACTGGGAATTTTGAGAATTCTTAATTTAATCTGTACTTGTCCAGGGGTGGGGGCAGGGATGAGGGAGAGCTTCTAGCCTTATGTATGGAAGGTTATGCTCTTTGTGAGCTGAGGCCTGTGCTTCTGGAACTTAGGTAACCTGGTAGTGATATTGGCATAACAAGTATCATGGTCTAACATGTATTTCTGGAGGCAGTAAAGAACTAGCCAAGCAGAGAGATGAGTGGGAGGTGACTGGCTATTGAGGGCCCTGTAGTTATTAGAGCAGGACTCTGTTGCAAATGGCAGAGGAAAGAGAGGCCCAGTGTTTTGCTAATGACTCTAACTTCTCTGCATAGTTCTGTAATAATATGCTCTCCCTGAACTCTAGGTTAGAAGTCAGCTGCTTCTCTCTTCTTCCCCATCCCAGAATTCATGGGTTATCTCTTTATTCTTTTTTGGTGATAATTTAGCTCTTGTCAAGCAGGGACTTGTCCTGCCAAAGAGAGAAGGAAGGTCACTTTACCAGGCCCTCTGGTTCCTTGTCTAGGCAATTTCTATAGCCCTTTCTCTCAAAGACTCATATTGTTTAGACTCATATATCTCCCTGAAGGGAAGGAGAGGCATTAAAGTAGAACCACACTTAACTCAGCAGGTTTTTCTGAACGACCAGTGATTTTTAAGTTCTCATTGTTACCTTCCACTGACTCACTGTTCATTTTTTTTTTTAATGTACCTGTGTTTTCTGGTTGGTAAAAATGTGGGTTGCTGACTCTGGAGGAAGGTTGTGAAACTAATAAAAGAGGGAGGACTGCATCAAGACTAGAGAAGGGCCTTTCCTTAGCAGAGAATTGCATGATCATCTTCATTCACTGAGTGCTATCTGTGTGCAGAGCTCTCAGTAGGGGAGTTGAGTAGAAGTATGAGACTGCATTTCTTTTCTCATGAGCTAAAAATACTGTTGAGGAGGTATGACATCCACAAAAAGTTGAATATGGCATTGTATGGTCAGTGTATAATAAGCAATAGGTAGAGATGATGGCTAGAATTGTAAATATTTCAGACAGTGACTCAAGGAGTACTTTTTCCTTTGTCCAGAATCAGTCTGTTAAATGGGGATTGATGTCCTATACTTTTACACTTTTCTAGATTAAATGAGTCTTAAACACTATAATAAATTCTTTTCTTTTCAGTTAGTTGAGGAAAAGACTGTACTTTTCAAAAAGTGAGACAAAAAGAGAACATGGGACATTATATTTATCTGCTGATAGATGTACACAATACCAACCTGTAAAGTAGCCTTGTCAACTTAAATAGAATCTAGATTTGTTAAAAACTCTAGATCTCATTGCTTTTTTTTACTAAGATCTTACTATACAAGGGACAAAGAAACTGTAACAGTTTTAGGGGAGATGCAATTGGCAATTTCCAAACTGCAGGGGTTTTTTTTAGGAAAACAAACCAGTTTCTTCAACAAATAAATAATAAGGGGGAAAAAGGATGGAGTGAGAACCTATAGATAAAAAGAAGACTTAAAACAGTGAATGAACCAATAGTAATACATAGATCTGATCAGAGAAACAAAATGAAGAAAAAAATGTGAGGCAATCTAGGAAATGTGGATACTAATTATTTGATGGTATTGAGAAACTTAGTGTTAATTATTTTGTGTGAAAATGATTATTATGGATATGATTTAAAAGAATATCCTCCTATAGAGAGATATATATGAAAATATTTACATAAGAAGAGAAATGGTATCTGGGATTTGCTTCAAAATAATCCAGGCAGAGGAGTGGACAGGAGTATGGATGAGATAGGATTGGTCACCATTAAAAATTACTGAAGCTGAGTGTTGGATAAATCAAATTCCTTATACTGTTCTGGGTGTATATTGAAAAATTTCCAAGTATGAAGTTAAACTTTTTTTATAGTTAAAAAAAAAAATACAAAGATTACTATCTTGACAGGAGGTACTCGGTTGCCTGGGCCAGTGTGGAAGGTGGACTGACTGCACGGGGCATACAGAACTTCTGGGTGATGCGAGTGTTCCGGATTGAAACTCATCAGATTGTTCATTTACAATGGGTGCACTTTATTATATGTAAATTGTATTGTACTCATGTTGATTTAAAAATTCCTTAAGAATTAAGAAGGTTTCCACATGTTATATACATAGTGTCAAATGGTAATTTCACAGATTTGATGCTATCTCGCACTGCCAGGCAGTGAGATTATCTGACTTCTGCTGCATCTCTGTATTTTTTCCCTTCTTAAAATGAACTTCTATCATTCACACTTTTGATTTTGCTGCAACATCTGTGTAGTATCATCTACCTTTCAGCCTTAGGGCCACCTTGAATTTTGTCATATGTCTGTTCATGTGTCCATCAATCCAAATGAATATACGCATTTTGATGCTAGAACAAATGATGCTAAGAGGGACATTTAGCCATCTCCAGTGATAATTCATTGAGCATTCATTTGCCTGCATTAAAATAGTCAAGAACTAAGTGTAAACCTGAGCTGAAAACGGTTCATATGACTTATTTTTCATCCAGTCTACCAACCAACCAACAAAAAAAACAGTGAGGCAGTCAGCATTTATTAAGTATATTCTTTGCACCAGCCACTGTGATTATTAGTTCAGGGTTTGTGAAGAAAAATATGATACAGCCTACACTTAAGGATATAACTCTCAGGGTGGGAAGATAGTCATATTTTCATATAATTTCAGCAGTATGATAAATGCCATGGTAAAGATGGATGCAAGATATAGTGGTGACCACATTTATACTTTGACATGGTGCCCTCCTTTCTCCCTCCCAGCTCCTTTCCTTCCTTGCCTGTTAAGTCTGATGAGTCAACTGGCACAATGTAAGGCAGTTTGGGAAAGGCAGTTGGGACAGAAGGAACATTCCTTTTACCCCATAAATTTGTTATTTTTTTCTTTTAGAGCTCAAGTGCAGAGTTGAATTTATCATGCTATTTAATTCATGGAACAGTATATTGACATTGCCAGACCCCTCTCTTGTTTTGTTATTTCCTATTGTCATTTTCCATCTCTTCTACCATTCCCATCCATTAGCGTCTTCTCTAATGTGTGTAATATTTATCCTTGGATGTGTTTGTATCTTCATATGCTGTGTGTGTGTGTGTGTGTGTGTGTATTACATCGAAATTATCATTCTGATCCTTTTTTATTTAAAACTACATTTTAAGTTATATTCATGTTATCTACTTTATTCTATTTTATCACTAGTATCCACCACATTTTATTTATCTATTCCCCTAGTGATGGACACCTTGTTTGTTCTTCAACTCCCTGCACCACAAACAATGCTCTGATGCAAGTCCTCATACTCATATATATTCTTAAGGACTTAGCAGTCAGAGCATGTTACTTCCCTGCTTAAAAAACCTCTGATCTTTTCCAATCTCAGAATAAAATGCAGCCTCTTTATCTTTGCCTCAATGCCAACTGGACCTATCCTTATGTATCAGTCTAACCTCCTTTCTCATTCTGTCCCTGCTCTAGCCAGTAGGTCCATTTTTTGTTTCATGGCACACCTGTTTTCTTCCATAGGGCATTTGCTCCCTTACCTGGAATGTTCTGCCCCTAGCTGTTTGCAGGGCTGGTTTTTACTTTTCAGTTCCCAGCATTATGTTGCCACCCACATCAGTGTAGTCTTCCCTAACCACTCAGTTGGAATTAGAACCCTTACCCCACTCTCCTTTCTGTGTCTTCTTTTTTGGTAGTCATTATTACTCTCAGAAGTTAGGTTGTTTGTTTATTGTATTTATTCATTGTATCACTACTTACCCCAGTTTTACAGCTAGCTTTATGGAGTAGGGCACTGGGTCTGTCTCATTCATGGCTGGGTTGGTGTTTGCAAGGTGCCCTGGCAGTGTGTGCCCTGTTCCCATCTCAAAATCCTCCATCTCAAAGCTACCTCTCTAATTCTGAAAGCTCAATACTTCCTCTGAGCCAACTCCTAAACACCAATGTCTGATATAAAAAATGTATTTCTAACATGTTTGGTTATGATATGTAAATTTTAAGGCACAACTTAATAACCGTTCTTATCCACTATGAGAACAGGTGAAAACAACTAGCAACTAGGGATATCACTTAAGAAAATTTGGGTGGCATTCTGTGTAGTCTAAACTACTAAACCAGTTTTTGCCCTTTCTACTCATTTCATGCTCTCCTTTTTTTTGGGGGGGGGGGCGGTGGAGGGGGCGTTCCCTGGGTGGGAATTGAACCCAGGCCACAGCGTTGAGAGTGCTGAATCCTAGATGCTCTCCATTTTTATCCTCTCATTCTTTTCTCTTTGCCTTTCCCTCAGCCTTCTTTCCTCTGTCTCCTCTTCGACTTCACTAATGGCCACTGGAGGCCTATCTCACTATTGACTGACACTTAGAGCTAAGGATGTCATTAACCCTAGTACAGATCATTGGAACAGCCTATCATGCTCATGGTTTGTAACATAATATAGGTCAGGAGATGTCTTAGAAAGGTTTTACCTGCCAGCAGGTTTGATGTCTGAGGGCCACACAAAGTAGCTTCTGAAGAAACAGATTTGTTTTTATATATTGTCCAGGCTCAGGTATTTGGCAGACCTTTTTATTAAATGCACCTTAAAACAATGCTTTTCTTCCTTTTTTTCCCCATGAATCTAATTATTAATAAAAATGTCTAATGGAAAAAAACTGGACCAGTAAGAGTTATACCAGTAATGCCTGTCCTGGTGAAGTACAGTACTGAGCAAGACATTTAACTTCCTTTCTTTTTCAGATGTCTATGATATATACTCCATGTTTATTCTATTTTTTCAGTGGTATAAAAAGTTATCTTATGCACTGTGGAATTGTATGCCTGAAACCTATGTAATCCTTGCTAACAGATGTCACCCCAATAAGTCTAACAATAAAAATGAATTAAAAAAAAAAAAAGTTATCTTTCACATATCCATAAAACACATTCAGTCCTAAGGCGTATTATAAATTGCTCCAGCCTGGGGCCAAGGGGCCTCTGCCACACTAGGTGCTACCATTGGCCATCCTGACTTTCTGCTGAGTTTAGAGCAGCAAGAATTCCATGGGGAAATTTCTTCAGCATTCCCTGGCCTTCCTTTCTTCTGGATACCAAACAACACTATCATTGCCCTTTCTAGTTTGGATAAATAAATATAGAAACAGACAGCAAATAACTTGTGTGTTTGTTTTTAATGTTCTTTTTTTTTTCTTTGTTAACTTGGCTGTGAAAACATTACTAATGGTTTATAGCTTAGTATAGTATTCCCAATTTGAGAATAGCTTATAAGTATGGAAGTCCCGTTAGACACTGCTTGCTCCCTGTACCCTGGCAACAGTTGAGTTGTTCTGGACAGATGGTGCCCCCTGGAGGCCTCTACAGAAACTTGGTCACTGTCGTCCTCTGCCCCTGCCTTCATAGGGCTCTCTCCCCACCCAAACCTTTACATACTTTTGTTCTGTCTTGCTTTATGCTTGAGATAATCCCTGTTATCTCCTTTTGGGGCTTATTTCTTATTTATTGCTCTTACCTCAAAAGTGTCTTACTTCTCTTCATTCTTTCTTTTCATTATATAGTTTTGAACCAAAAATGTTCCCCCGTCATGGCTAAAAGTATTTAGTGGCATGTCCTTATTAAGGCAAAAGGAAGCACTAGATTTTGAAATGAAATTAGATGCCAGAATGGACTCACTGTTGCCAACTTCTAGAGCTTTAGAGAATCATAAGGAGTTCCCTTCAGAATCTTTTTGTTAACCTCAGTGTTTTCCACAACATTTGCTTTACCTTAAGCATTAGAATTCATGGTAAATAAAACAGTTCTCTAATTTTATTTTACTTTACAACTTACTAGTATTCCAGTGATATTTTCTGCTTGGGAAAAGTGCTGATGTTCATCTATCTCACATACGTTGTGTGTTCAGTATGCACTGATAGGCAGGCTTTCCTTCTCTCCTGCTGTCCGTATTTTTAGTGCTGTTTTAAATTCTACCCAACTGACTTTCAAACTAGTTTTTGGAATCCAGCCCATTCGTAAGTTGTACTTTGTAATATTTGTTTGATTGTGCTTTTTAGCTCACAGTCAGATTGTAGTGAAAGTGATATTTATATCCAAATATCTCCCATGGGTTATGGGTTTTATGCAACAAAGAACCATGCTAGAGACCTCCAATACTTAACCCTCCAACCCTAATTTACTCTCTTTCCAAACTCTGCTTTTGCATTTAGTAATGGAGGAACTGGGGTGGGAGGGGTGGTGTGAATGAAGCAGGGTTGCCCCACCCCACCATTACAAATAAACTCAAAATCTCCTGAGTTACTGGAGTCATGATTCAACAAATCATTGAAAGCACGCCCTACACCACCCCCAGAGAACACTGTATTTATAATAAAGTGATGAGCACCATGGTTTCCAGTCTTTTTGGTGTAGTGATAATGATAATGCCTATCATTATTAGATTGCATGCTCTTAACTTTTCCAGAGTTGACATATTCTTTGGGATAGAATTGCGTAATTTTAGAATTTGACAGAACCGCGGTGCTTATGTAGCTTAGTTTCCCATCTAATGTGATCCTCCTCCTTTCTGAAAACTTCCTTAGAAGCTGGCTGTTTAACCTTGACCTGAATCCATCGATGGGCTCTCCTAATTCTTAGAAAGTTCTTCTGTATGTTCAGCTGACATTTGACTCATGAGAATTTCCACCATCAATCCAGATCCAACCATTTATAGCAACAAATGACTCAATTTTTTCACTCCGACACAAGAGTACCCTTCAGCTATTGAACAACTCTCAGCCTCCTTAGTTTTCCTAGGTTAGTTTTCTCTTAGTTTGTTCGTCTTTTTTCTTAATGCCTTTGGGATTTTTTGAACATTAAAGAAAATAGCCAGAATAGCCCAGTGTCTTTAACATAAGCTGTAAAATTTCTCCCCATTTTGTTATTTGTCTTCAGGCTTTGTTTACATGGTGTCTATCATCCAGATTTTTTTCTTTTTTTTTCCGCAAGATTTTTTTCTTAATGTAGTGAAATTTATTAATTTTTATAAATGGCCTCTGGATTTTATATATATATTTTTTTTTTCTTAGAAAGTCCTCACCCATTTTGAGGTTATTTTAAAAATATTTTCCTCAAATTTACTTTAGTACTTTAATGAATTTGTTTTTATGTTTAAATATTTGACTCTTCCAAAATGTATTTGGATTTAAGATGTGAGGTAGAGGTTCAGATTTGTTTACTTTTCCAGGTAGCACCTCCAACATCTTTATTAAATTATTTATTTTCTCCCTGTGATTTGAAATGCCATTATATTAAGTTCATGACATACTTTTGGATCTGCTCCCAGGTTTTTTCACATGTTTTGCTGCCAAGTGAACCATCATACATCTTACACCCTTGTTATTGACATTTTTCACCTAATCATAAAACTTTTTATATACTTATAGTTATGTTTTTCCTGTCAAGATGGTTTGACTGTCATCTTGCATTATCAGCCTCTTGCTTTGTGCCACCTGCAGGTTAATAAGCATCTTTTTATGTTGTTATCCTCCAGCCCATTGATTAAAAGTGACAAAAATGTTGGCCAGTGTAGGGTTGTCATTTGGACATCAGTAGAGAGCCACTACTCAGCTCTTTCCTATATTAGAGATGCATTGTGATATGTTTGAAAGCACTTAGGATTTTAGTTATTAGTTGCAAGACTTTATTTGAGCATCCCTTCTATTCATTGTTTTTCAGACTTTAATGTACATAGGAATAACCTGAGAATCTTGTTAAAGTGCAGATTATGATTCAGTAGGTCTGGAATAGGTCTGCATTTCTAGGAAGGCCTCAGACCATGCTTGTGCTGTTGGTCTGTGGACCACCTGTATCATACAGAACCAAGGCTAGATCCAGTCAGGATTGGTTGAGTCAAGCAAAATTCCCTGGATGCAATATTTCAGATGGCACTTACTCTGAGGTTTGTGCAGATGCCAACAATGTATTTGTGTCAACCTGAGAGTGAGTGCTTCCTTAAATTGTGTGTATGCCCTGGGTACCCCCTCATCCCAGCCCTGATACCATGTTTCTTAGAATTGTTGGACTCACTACTGATGAACCTATTAAATAGGACTCCTGAGAGATAAGACCTCGCTGTCTGCATTTTAAAACAATATAAAGGTGATTCTTAGGTACATCGAGTTTGAGAAGCACTGAAAAAGAGATCTAGAAGTTCTGACTTGCAGGATTAATTTCTTAAATCCTGTTGTGACACCAATTCTTCCAACCTGAGAACATCATGGCACCATTTACCTTTGATGTTTATGATTCACTTGAGATCTGAGTGGCTAAACCCAAGTAATGACAGTGGTTACTCAAGTAGATAGTGTCAAACCGCAGATGAAAACCTTCTCAGATTTGACAAAACCTTCATGTATTGATGACTTGTAACATGGTTTTTGCTCAAAGTCAAACTCTTATATGTAGTAAAAGGCTTAATTGCAACTGCACTATATATCAGTGCTTCTCAAACTTCAATATGTATAAAAATCTCTTGGGCATGTTAAAATGCAGACTCTGATCTAGTAGGTCTGGGGTAAGGCCTGGGATTCTGCATTTTTAACAACCTTTTAAGTGATCTGAAGCTTCTGATCCATAGCTATAGACCACCAAAAGGAGGGTTTTTTTCCTTAAGGTATTAAGAGGGTTTTGGTTAAGAATGTTTGGAAACTTTCTTTATGGTTTTTACTTCAGGAAACAAGGGAAGAAGCTTGTTTCTAATTTTCTATTACAAGCCATGCTACAAATAATGAATTTATTACATTCAGTATTTTTGTACATTATACATTTTATTTTCTGTTATGCAGCAATATTATTCCATTTTATAGTCTTAAAATTTATTTAAATTTTTTATATGTTTAATATATATTAATATATTTATTAGTAATATATACTTAATGCAATATCAAAAAAGATATTATCTATATCTTTAAATTCTCGATGGATTTGGAAAGTGTTTTCTCATCCTTTAATATTATTAACACTGCCTGTGTGTGTGTGTGTGTGTGTGTGTGTGTGTGTGTGTTTCTGTAATTCAGGTAGAATGTGTTAATAATCTTTTTAAGAATCAGCATCTTACAGGAAAAAAAAAGAGGGGTTCCCTGGTGGTGTAGTGACTGGGCTTTGGCACTCTCAATGCGTGGCTTGGTGGGGAACTACCCGCCCCCCCCAAAAAAGGAGGGGGGAAATAATTTCTGTCAGTTATAAACCTGGTCTTTCTATAACAGATCTGTTAGTTTACTAAACAAAATCAAATGGAGCTCCTGAAAAAAAGGAGGAGGCGGATTCTAGCAGTCTGCCATCTAACACTGCTTATCCCAGTAGAGTAGTCCTGAGACATGTGCTGATATGAATGATTTGGGTTTTCATGTTCTGTCCCCTTACATGTTAGCCACCTTTGTTGGAAAACCCCAAATCCATGGGCAGTATTTGTATCTGGCATGCTATCATTGAGGAAACAAAATGAATCACAAACCAAAGTTTAGCCTACATTGACTCCAGCTTTATGGCTTGACTAGAAATTCTATTATTTATAGATAGATCAGGTCCATCTGTCTAGTAAAGACAATAAAAGAGGCTATTTTTCCTGATACAGCTTTTTAAATTGCAGTCAGGTGTTTGGTTCTGTTAAGGAAAACATCAAACAAAAAGAGTGATTTCCCTCCCAAGCAATATTAGATGATGGTGTTGTCAAGAGTCTTGCAATTGAATTACCTTCTTGTAATCAATCCCACCTTATCAGGTAATGCTACTTGTAATGGACTGCTGGCTTCCAGAGACTTTGTGTGGATAATTTAAAACTTCTTGCTGTCTGGAAGAGACAATATCTGCAGCATGTCCACCTTGCATTCCTTGTTTGAACACTTGTGCAGCTATCTTGTACTGGAAAAGCCTTCTGGAGCAACCTTGTGGTTGGTCGTGTTACAACTGTGTGCACCTTCACTCTGTGCACTCAGCTACATGGGATCTCGTTGCATCCGATTCCTTGTCAGTGCAGTTTTGCTCTGCTCTTCCATGCATGCCTATCAGATTGTACCGCCAACTCAAGGGAAGAAATGAATGGAAATTTAATTTGCTATGATGTTTGCCCTGATATAATGTATAGAACTTAGTTTGGGGAGCCATTTGCTGTTGAAGACTTGGGGAGGGAGGCATTTTAAGAATTTCAAAAGTGATGTGCAGGGAGTCCCCTGGTGGTGTAGTGGCTTAGGGCTTCGGTGCTGGCGCTGTCAACGCTGCGGCCTGGGTTCGATTCCCAGCCAGGGAACTACCCACATACCAAAAGAGATGTGCAATTAATTTAGGATGAGCTGTTCAAAAGAAACACTTTGTCACAAGCTTAAAGTCTCAACATAACAATATTGAAAAATACTTTTAATTTTGGGAGGTTTAGAATTTTAGAACTAAGTCAGAAATTCTTGAAATTTGATTCCTGTTTGCCTTACTGATAACTGACTATATTTAGCTTTTTCTTGAACTAGGTTCTTATCAAAGAATGGGAAGACTAACAGATCGTAACAGTAATACCTGTTTGCTGAATGACGAGAGCGAGCCATGTGATGTTTTGCAGTTTTAGTAGGATAAGATACAGCAATTTGAGTCATTTCTGTTACAAAAAGGAACTGTATAATACTGAGGAAGAGAACAGGGTTTTTTAGAGCAAGGGAAAATAAATCCTGAGTTTGTTTTTGTACAGATAAACATAGAAGGCTATCAGGGCTGTCTGCCTTCACTAGAAATCAGGTAACCAGCTTTCAGGGACTTATATGGACTTCAGATGACAGCCCGTAGAGGGAATGCATGACTTATGGAAAGGAAAACAAAAAATAGCCAAGCAGCTTTCTTTTGTGAAAGAATCAAGGTGAAACCTGCTCCTGATACCTAGATAAGACTTGAAAGAAATAGTCATTTGTTTTTATCTTAGACCTGGTAGAGTTCTTTTAAACCCATCTTTTAAAAAGTTATATTTTGCATTCTCAAGACCTAGAAGTATGTAGTATAATAGCATAGGAAGACAACTGGACATGAAGGATGTTCATTTCCCTGTATGATCTCATATTTGACTTCTGGTGGTTTTATGCCATGTGACTGAGATGAAAGAAGATTTAAAAGTAGTTCAGGACAGAGGCAGGACTGTGGTAAGTACAGTAAGGAAGTCAGCAAATCTTTCCTCAAAAAAACAACAATAAACTGAACAAAAAGAGAAAAACAACCATTTCAGAACTCTGGAAATAGAACAAATGCAAACAACAAATTGAGAAGCATTTCTCTCTAAGAAGTTGCTGAACTTCAGATTAGAACAGTGGGAGTTTTTGCTGTGCTTGCCTGACTCCCCTCCTTCCCTGCCCTATTGATGCAGTAGTTCTCTCAGGGTGAGGATGGGGTGGGTCCATGAAAACTAACGGCTTGGTTATCAGAGGAAGCCCACTTTAACAGAAGGTTAAAAGCCCATGCCCATTGGCACTGACATTGCAAGTAATGATCTATCTCAGTGGCATCTGAACAAAGCAGTTCTAGTAGCCTAAGTAGCTGTCCCAGTAGACTTGACAGAAACTGAACAGAGATCCTGGAAATGACATAAATGTAGAAAGGCTGGAAAAGCTTTCCATGCACTGATTAGAAGCCTATGTACACTGTAGGTATGACTAGAGAGATCCCAAGCTATACACATATCTCTGGTTGGCTGGGAAACTGAATGAATGTACAGAGGGCCCGAAAAAAAGTAGAAGTTGTGGCAGACTTGAACTTTGTCCCACAAGCGCTACACAGTTTCATGGGCAACAGTTGGAAGCCTGTCTGGCTCAAGATGTGTGAGCACCATCTTTAACCAATCATTGACTGATCACTGAACTGTGTAGACACAGGGGCAACCCCTAGGAAGTCAGGTTTAAAAGTAAAAACAATTTAAAAAGAAAGCAACTAAGCAGAGACATCATGGCTGTACACCATAGGGAAGATAGATTCTGCAGATTTAGTCCAGGAACATTAATGTAACATGGAAAGATGTCCACATAATCAATGTAAGTTGTAAAATATGAATAATATGACCTGTTTGGTTAAAAAGAGAGAGAAGCAAGACAAGGAATCAAACCCAGGCTGCTATACCACCAGGGAACCCCTCCCCCAGAGTTGTTAATAGTGATCTTCTCTAGAGGTTTATAGGGATGTTTCTTTCCCTTTATAATATATATCTGAAGTAAATTAGATATTTTTTTCTACAATGTACCAGTAAATCTTTGTGAACACAGACACACAAAGACACTTTCTAAACTCATAGCATAACACTAACTGACTCGGAATTGTGAGGTTTACTAAATTAGGTACTCAGTCTGTAAGTAGCACTTAACTTTCCGCCTCCCTTCCTCCACACGTGTTCCTCCTCTTCTGTTGTTTTTCATAACATGCTTATTTAATACATTATAAAAATCTTTGGGGGCAAAACTGATCTTATTCATATTTATTCACTTCTGCTATTTCTCTGTTCCAATTATGCATTGTACATAGAACATCTTTAAATATTAGAGATATATAAAATAGTAATTATTCCATACATTAGTTGGAATTCAATACAGTAATCTATAGTACAGTTATTCATTCCACATTCTTTCTTTCTGCTCCCCTAAAAAATAACCATTGAGACTTAAAATAAGACCAAAACAAAGAAAAGCTCTATTTTCCCATGTCTTGCAGTTACTAAATCTAGAACACACTGAGTTGTGGTGATGCCTAGGCAGGAAAAAGACTCATTTTCTAGGATCAGAATTCCATTTTCTAGCTTCTTTAATTCAGGAGATACTCTGCTTTTCTTTAATTTTATGTTGATTTCACCCTAAAATAGAAGAAATGTCTCAAGTTTTTTCTGCCTTTGATTTTATTACATGTGGCACCTGGTCTGCTGACTTAATAAATTTCTAAGGACAGTCAAGACTTTACCATTGAGATGTTCTTATTCATTATTTGAAAACATTTTTTATGTATAAATCTTTTGTATATAGTACTATGCTTTGAAAGATATAAGTTGTTATAAAAAATATTTAAAATATATTTAATTATAAATTATTCTCAGTTGGATTAAAGGAAGTTGTCAGTAAAGAAGGTAGATTGAAGTGGCTGTTCAATTCCTCCCATGATAACAATTAGAAAATCTGGACAAAATATAACCGACTACTAACAGCATCCCAAAACAGCTAAAAGCTGGAGGAGAGAGTTGACACCTAAAAATTTTAATTGGAAGGAGAAAGACTTGTAGATTTTTTTTGCCAAAAGGTGTGCCCCAGTCCCCATGGTGGCTGTAAGTGAAATGAAATGACAGTGGGAAACTGCAGCCCTACAGGTAATAGGTTACAGGGAACAGAGTTCAGGGCTGGAAGAGCAGCTGGAAATTCAAGAGGAAATCCTGGAAGCAAGAGAGAACTGCAGAAAGGGTGAGGCCCAACATCTAAGTAAAAATTCTGCCCAATACCTGGTTGACTATTGCATTAGTCGGGATTCTGCAGAGAAATGACCAATAGGATGTATATAGATATATAGGAGATTTATTATAGGAGCTGGCTCATGTGAGTATGAAGCCCCATGATCTGCAGTCTGCAAGTTGGAGAACCAAGAAAGTTGATGGTATAATTCAGTCTCACTCCAAAGGCCTGCGAAGTAATTAGAGGGCTGATGGTGTAAGTCCCAAAATGAGTCCAAGAGCCCAAGAACCAGGAGCATTGATATCTGAGGGCAGAAGATGGATGTTTCAGCTCAAGCGGAGAGTGAGCACATTATTCCTTCTTCCACTTTTGTTTCTGCTTAGACCCATAGTGGATTAGATGATACCCACCCATTGGAGAAAGCTGTTCACAAATTTACATGCTAATCTCTTCCAGAGATACCTTCACAGGCACACCCAGAAATAATGTTTGCCAGTTACCTGGACACCCCCTAGCCCAGTCAAGTTGACACATAAAATTCACCACCACAATAGTTGAACATGCAGAGGAGACCCCAAGGGACCCAGCAAACCAAAAACATAAAACCCAAATGATGAAACAAACAACAAACAGAGGCAAGAGAGGAATCAATCCTTTTTTTTTTTTTTAAGATTTATTTTATTTATTTATTTACTTATTTTGGTGTGTGGGTAGTTCCCTGGCTGGGAATTGAACCCAGGTCACAGCGTTGACAGCGCCAGTGCCAAAACCTTAAGCCACTACACCACCAGGGAACTTCGAGGAATCAATCCTTGAAAGACCTTACTAGCTGAGAACTATAAGTTTGATGTTTTTTGTTTTTTTTTAACTGAGTGTATTCCTACAGCTCAGGAAGTAGAAAGCTGAAGCATTATTGGCTAGAGTGTCAGAAGACAGACCTTGAGCCTAGCAGAGTAGGTGAAGAACTGGAGGGAAATCACAAAAAAAAAAGAAAAGAAAAAAAAAAGTCACGGAGTGTGAACCATCAAATCTGAGTATAAGCTGTAGAACTCTTTGGCTGTCTGCCAAAATACACAGGTGCAGGGAAGACCCCAGTGAGCCAGGCTAAAAAAGCAGCAGCTAGAAGCTGTAAGAACTGAGCGGATTTATCAGCTGCTGCATACCACAGGAGTGACAAATTTATAGTTTGCATCTAAGCAAGTTAACTGCCTACTAGAATAAAAAAAAACCAAACGGTAATCCTTAGGACACAGTAGAATCCACAGATGCTACAACATTTTATCTACAATGTCTAGTTTTCAACCTGCAATTACTAGACATATAAAGAAACAGAAAAGTATAACTCAGGAAGAAAGGCAATCATAGAAATTTTGTGAGTAAAATTCTTACCTACTGCTATTTTGTCTTCCTTTCTCTTCATCCTCATAGATTTATACCTTTTTGATTTAAAGAACACTCCTTTACTGTAATTTTAGTGGGATAAAGGAAAAAGCAAATACAATCCATCACATTTCTTCATCTTCTCTAAAAGTCCTTCCCAGCAGACTTCTGCTCATCTGTCATTAACCAGAACTGGGTAGTACTTGAAGGGAAGCAAAATCATCAAGACAAAACAAAATTACCAGAATGTAGGATAGGACCAGTCTTCCTAGAATAACATGACCACAAAGAGACCTGAAGAAAATAAGTGTTCTGAAAAAGAAAATAAGCAACCTAAAGTGTAATCATCTAGTGTGGTTCCCAAGCAGTGGTACATGTCTCCTTAGGGGCATGTGCTGGACTATTCAGGGAACACGTGAAAAATAATCAGTAATGGCAAAAAAACAAGTAAAGTAAAAACATGTAAAACGTTGGTTATGGAACAATAAATCTCAAGTCTGAATCACTGTTAATGGAGACACTTCAAACTTAGATCATATTAGTGATGATTGGTAAGGGCGTGGCTATGAACCCTTCCCCCAAACCGCTCTTCTACCAGTCATTACACACAGTTTCAGAACAATCCATTTGCAGTGTTTCTAGAACTTCCCAAATATATAAATTCATCCATAGCCAGACTGATCAGTTTAGTTGTTGTCTGTGTAAAGGTAAGTGTGTTATCTTTATTTGTGGTTCTTTTCAAGTACTTTCTTAATTTAATGTTTAACATAGTGGTTTTTAAGTGTGTCAGTTATGGATAAGTGGTTGAAAATAGGAATGGTTAAAAAACCAAAACTTGATGTGGATTATACCCCTCACCAAGTACTTCTCAACATGTGTCTGCAGCTATGAGTACACCCATACCAGGAGATGGTAAAAAGTGGGCATGCCTCAGATACTACACAGAAGAAAAGGAAGTTCTCTGAAGAGCGTATTAAATATGGGTTTTCATTTGTAGGGAATGATGACTGTCCTAAGACTGTGTGTGTTGTGTGTGTGTGGCGGGGAATATCCAACAGTTGCATGAAACCCTCTCGACTTGTGCGGCATTTAGAAAGTAAACATTGTATGTGTAAAAACAAAGAAATACATTCTTTTCAGCCCTCAGAAAAGCATCCAGTTGTTACTTCATACATGATGTCAGGAAAGAAAGACAATGAGAATGCAGTTGAGGCTTCATACCATATTGCTTATAGCTAAATGTCGTAAAAACCACACTGTAGCTGAAAATATAATTTCTCCTTGTATTAAGAATACTGTTTTGTATGTTGGGGGAAGAACTTGTCTGCAAAATTAATACTATCTATTTTTCAAACAATACAGTGTCTCAACAAATTCAGAAAACCTCTGACAATGTTGAAGCTGTAATAGTAGACAGAATGAGAAAAAGTAAATCCTTTTCCATCCAGGTCAATGAAAGTGTAGCTGTTGCTGATTTATCTGTTTTGCTTATCATCACAAGGTAGTTGGTAGGAAATGAAATTGAGGAAAACCTGTTGCTTTGTTACCCACTGACAGAGCGTACCACAGGCGAAGATATTTTTAATGCAATCGATGGTTATTTCATTGAAAAGGATATTGGTTGGTGGAATTGTTGTGGTGTGTGCACTGATAGAGGCAAGCCTATGTCGGGTTGTTTTATAGGCCTATGCCAGCCAAATTAAAGCAGTAGCTCTCCATGTACCATGCAGTCATTGCTGCATTCATAGATAAGGTCCCGCATCCAAGCCTATTCCTAGTTAACTGAAAGATGTTCTTGATGAGGCTCTAAAAGTTGTAAATTTTATTAAGGCACAACCACGGAACTCCAGATTGTTTAAAGCGCTGTGTGAAGAAATGAACAGTATTCACAGCACATTGCTTTTACATATGGAGGTGAGGTGGCTATCTCATGGCCAAATACTTAACATGGATGTCTGAACTTAGATATGAAGCCCGGGTATTTTTTGAAGACCATTGTTTCCCTCTTGCTCCAAAGTTTTGTGACAGTGATTGGTTTCAAAGTCTTGCATATTTACCAGATATTTTCCTAGAAATAAACAAACTCAACTTAGGACTTGAAAAGAGCTCAATCACTATATTCAAAGTAACTGGCAAAATTGAGTCCATGATTAAAAAACTGGACTTTGGGTAAGTGTGTGTTGAAAGAGGTCAGCCTGAAGTTTTTGAAACTGCACAACTTCTTATCTGAGAATGACTTGTACCTATCCCAGACCGTGAAAGAGAATATTGTAATTCACTTGGAAGGTCTTAAAGTATCCTTTTATAAGTACTTCCCTCAATGTGGAAAAGAAAACAACTGGGTTGCATATCCCTTCATTGAAGAATTCTTCAAAGAAGCTAAACTATCAATCAATGAAAAAGAGCAGTTAATCGAACTTTCAACTGATTCTTCTTTAAATTCTGATTTTAAAATAAAGCATCTTATTACCTTCCGGGTAGATGTTAGTGAGGAATATGAACAGCTCAGTGAGAAGGCTCTCAAATACCTCTTGCCATTTACTAATACTGGACTAGTATAGAGAGTTTTTTCTTTTTACACCTTCCTAAAAAATAAGCACCGTAACAAGCTTAATGCAAGTCCGTATTTAAGACTGTACCTTGCATCTTTTGAGCCTAATTTCAAGAAACTAAGTGCATCAAAGCAAGCTCAACGATCTCACTAACAATGTTTCAATTGACTAGTGATCTGCATAACAATTATACTTTTTAGATAACAAATATTAATAATAAAAGTTTGTTAAATATAATCATTATCAATATTTAACTGTTAATGAATATTGTAAAATTAAATCTGTGGTTTATACTTTGTAGTAATTTTTCTTTCCTAATTTATTGCCTCATCTCTACTATTTTACATTACGATAGGCACTGAACAAAAGTATCAGTATTTAAAAACAGCTGTTTTAAAAACAAGTGGTAATAGGTTTAAAAGGGGTACACAAGTGGAAAAAAGTTGGAAACCACTGATCTAGTGAATGAACATCGAATTGCCTTCTTTAAATCATGAAAGGTTTTTTAAAGAACCAGCTTCATTGGGGGAAACAGTTTATACACAATAAACATACTACAGTAGATTCTCCATTAACTGGAACTCAAGCAACTGGCAGGTTTTTTTCTGGTTGCTTGAGAGTGCCAGTTGCTTGAGCTCCGGTTAATGGATAGCCTACTTAAGCTATCCAGCATCTGCCAATCCCCGTGGATGCTGGTTAACTGAGAGTTTACTGTATTTGGTTACTATAGCTTGTAGTATAGTTTGAAATCAGAGAACATAGTACCTCCATCTTTGTTCTTCTTGTTCAAAATTACTTTGAATATTCAAAAGCAATTTTGAATAACCAAAATTGGTTATTCAATTTTTGTGGTTCCTTATACATTTTAGGACTACTTTTCTAGTTCTGTAGAAAATGTCATTGGTATTTTAATGACTTCTTTTGTGTTTACAACTGCATAATTGTCTATCCTGTTTATTTAGTCCCCTGTTGATGACTATTTTAGGTTTTCCAATCCACTGCTATTAGAAACAATGCATAGCTATAGAATAAATTCCTAGAGTAAAAATGCTGAGTCAAAGACTATAGATATTTGCAAAATGGGTGGAAGTTACCAAATTGTTCTCTGTAGGGATGTACCAACTTAGGTTCCCACGAGCAATGTAAGAGTGCCCATTTCCCCACAGCCTTGCCCACAGTATTATAGGTTTATCTTTCTCTTTTTGGCGGGATGGGTGTTGGTATTTGCTAATCTGATAGGTAAAGGATGGCACTTGTTTAATGATGAGTCTATCCCTATGAGGCCGTGTAGGAATTATCTCCACTTTCACAAAACAATGGAAAAAGTCCAGCTCTCTTTACATTTTACAAGATACAAAGAAATGCTAACAGATTAAGAAATTAACTACAGGACCTAATTAAAAAAAGATTTGGCAGCATGCCCAGCTCATCTAGTGGCAAAGGGAGAAAATATTCTGCATGTGTGATACTGTTTACAAAAGGGTAATTTAAATGCTCTAATCTGGGCTAGTAATGAATGTCCAATTAAGAAGTCTCTTAGAATAAAAGCAATTGGGCTTTTTTTGTGTTTAGTGTGGTGAGACAGATTGTTTTTCTTCTTTTCTTAAAATCTTTTTAAATATTAATATATTTACATTGAATGGCATGGTAAAGATTACAGTTTAATTACACAAACTGAACATTTCCTGTTTTCTTTCAAAACACTGTGTTAGGAATAGGAAGGATTCAAGTACTAAGAGTAAGAATCCCTGTCCTTCAGACACATTTAATATGGGGTGACTGTAATTCATGGAGGAACACTATGAATGGTTTAAGTAGTAGAAGCAGTGTGGGCCTTGGACGGAAGAAAGTTCACCCAGTGGCAGGAAATCAGGAGAGGAGGTGGTATTTAGAATGACCTAAAATGGTGAGTAACAGTAGACACAGATTTAGAGGCAGGGGCAGGTTTTTTAATTGTTTTTTTGTCTGGTTTGGGTGACAGGATGTGAAACATGGAGTTCAGCAGTGAAGTTTTGTATAGGCAGGGTAACCTAGTTAGGAGCACAGAGTCAAGCTAGACAATCCTGGCTGCTGCCCACTAGCTGTATGACCTGGGCCAGGCTATTTAACTTCTCTGCTACTCTCTTTTCTAATCTATGAAATGAACATCATAATTGTTTTGAGGATTAAATTAGCATATGTAAATCGCATATTATAGTGCCTGGCTCATAGTGTTATGTGCTTGTTATTATTGTTAATGCCTTGACAATTTCATACTTTTTTATACTTCAAAGAATATTTTTCTGGTTACAAAATTAACGTGATCATTTGTAAAATCATGTGGGATATATAGAAAAACATTTTTAAAAACTCACCTGTAACCTTGCCACTATAGAACATTTTACAGAGTTAGCATTTTGGCATCTTACCTCAGAAGCAATCTTGTGTGGTGGTTAGAGCATGGACTCTTCCCTCTGTTCACTAATCTCTCTGAATCTCTCTCAGTTTGCTCATTTGTAAAATGTGGATAATAGTACTGCTCATAGAATAAGGGTTAAAGAAGTTAATATGTGTGAAGCATTTGGACTAGTGCAGGCAGAATATGTACTGTGTCTTTGCTGCTCTTATTCTTCTCTCTGTGTGTTTAGCCAAGATTTAAAGAATTCCATCACTCTGAAATAGAAAATCCAAATAAGTAGGATCAATGGTGGTTGAACAGGCAATCAAGAAGTGCTAGAGGATAATGTACACACACACACACACACACACACACACACACACACACACACACACAATTGCATGACCTAAAGGAAAGGATAGCTTAAGGAGAGGCAATGCAGTGGAGAAAGGGAACTAAAGTAGTTACAACTTGCCAAGAGGTTGTAACTTGATTACAGTGGCTCCCCCAACCCCTTACCCTAGTTCACTTTTTGTGGTTTAGTTACCTGCTGTCAACTATGGTCTGAAAATACTAAGTGGAAAATTCCAGAAATCAACAATTTGTAAGTTTTAAATCTCATACCAGCCTGCTCCATCCCACCAGAGACTTGAATCATCCCTTTGTCCAGCATAACCACACTGTAGACACTATGCACCCATTAGTCACTTAGTAGCTGTCTCACTTAATCAGATCACTGTTACTGTATTGCAGTAACTTGTGTTCAGGTCACCCTTATTTTACTTAATGATGGTCCCAAAGGCAAGAGTAGTGGTGCTACCAATTTGGATATGCCAAAGAAAAGCTGTAGTACTTCCTGTAATTGAAAAGAAGCAAGTTCTTGACTTAATAAGGCATTTTGTCATCTCACATCACAAGAAGACTGAGTACAGTACAATGAGATATTTTGAGAGATCACATTCAGAACTTTTATTAACAGTATATTATTACAATGGCTTTATTCACTGTTGTTAATCTCTCAATGTGTTTGATTTATAAATTAAACTTAATCACAGTTGTGCATGCACAGGAAAAAAACGTAATATACAAGGGGGACCCAAAAAACTCCAGAATGATCTTCTGGAGGGTGGGCCCCTTATGATACAGGCTTCTCCCGCTATGTGAGTGTTCTAGGAACCCATATGCGTCCGTGTACTAGCTGGCATTGTTATGAGAAGCTGTGTTCAGCTTCAGTGAATTTTGGGGGGAGACTCTTTCAATGCATTTGGCCATTTTATGATGGGTAATTTACATGAACGACATGCGGCACAACCACACACCTGCCCATAGCACGCTGAATGTTCAGCAGTTTTTTACCAAAAACAGCATGACCCCTGGTGCCACACCTTCCCTATTCACTCAATCTCACCCTGAACACCTTTCTTTTTTTTGTTTCCGCGGATGAAAAAAATCCTCAAAGGAAAACGTTTTGCCAGTGTGGAAGAGTTGAAACAAAAAATGGCAGAAGGAGAGGTTCCCTGGTGGTTTAGTGGCTAGGCTTCAGTGCTCTCAACTCTGCGGCCTGGGTTCAATTCCAGACAGGAACTACCCGCCCCCCAACCAAAAAAAAAAAAAAAAAAAAATGGCAGAAGCTCTAAAAGGCAGAAGAATCAAGAAATTGAAAAACTGTTTCGAGCAGTGGAAAAAGAATCTCAATGGGTATATTGCATCAAACAGAGAGTACTTTGAAGGTGACTGAAGTTTAACATGTAAGAATAAATACACAATTTTTTAATAAATTCCAGGGCTTTTTGGGTCCCCCCTTCCTATATAGGGTTTTGTACTATCCACAGTTTCAGGCATCCACTGGGATTCTTGGAATGTTTCCCCAGCAGACAAGGGAAACTACTATAGATGGAATCTTAGCTTTCCCTATTGGAAAATAATTTCTTCCTGGGCAATTGGGGGGAAAAATGGAATAAATACATAGTTTTAAACTCAAGTAGAACATAGGAATGGTGTAATGTGGGTAACAGTAATAATAAAAAAGATCCTTTAATCTAATTCCATTGGGCAATGAGTAAATTCCCACTTGAAATCTCAGCCAGGTAAGAAATGAGAGATTCAATTGGCTGTGTTTTCTTCCCACAGAAAAATTCTTATTTGGACTTACAAAAATAAATTAGGAAGGAAGTGAGCATTTCACAGCATTAGGAATTCCGTATTGACTTCATATAAATAATGACTTTTCCCAAGTCAAGTTGGATTCTAGGAAGAACATGACAGATGTCATGGGAGGCAAACACTTTATTTTAGGGTCCCAACCAATGGATATTAATCCATATAGTGGGTTGAATAGTGGCCCCCTGAAAAGAAATGTGTAAGTCCTAACCCTGTACCTATGAATGTGACCTTATTTGGAAATAGGGTCTTTACAGATAGAATTAAATTAAGGATTTTGAGATGAGATCATTCTGAATTTAGGATAGATCCTAAATCCAATGACTGATGTCCATGTAAGAGAAAGGAGAGGGAAATATGAGACACAGAAACACAGGAGAGACAGAAGAAAGAGGGTTATGTAAAGACAGAAGCAAAGATTGTGGTGAGGTGTCTATAAGCCAAGAAATGCCAGGGACTGCCAACAGCCACTAGAAGTATAATGGGCAAAGAAGGATTCTACCTTAGAGACTTCAGATGGCACGCAGCCCTGCTGACACCTTGATTTTGGACTTCCAGTCATCTTAACTATGAGAAAATAGATTTCTGTTGTTTTGAGTCCCAAATTTGTAGTAATTTGTTATGGCAGCCCTTGGAAATTAATATAGTCAGAGATGAAAATAAAACACGTTTGAGGTTGTCAATGTGAAAGTTAATGTTGTGCAGAGTCACAAAACATATTTTCTAAGACCTGTGTATCTGTTGTATAAGGCCAAGAATCTTAAAATTTTATAGGCAATAAAAAATTGGGGTGGGACAAATATATTATTTTAGATAGAAAATACTGAATGGCAAAATAAAATGACATGAGACAGAATGTATCTATTAATATATCACACAAATTTATATGCATAGCCATTAAATTTCCCACTAGAGAATAACTTCAAAACCGTACTAAAAATAATACAAGCTTTATTTCATATTAATACCAAAAAAATGATTGTGATTCTTCCTTTGAAAATAGTTCCTGGTAGAGTTCATCCGACCTGATGCTCTCCTTATCCCAGTATCTCAGTCCCACACAACACTCATAATTACTTTAAGGCCAGGCTTATTTTATTCTTCAGTTTATTGTCGCTAACATTTATGATCTAAAGCTAAATGATTTTTCATCTCTTGGGTCGAAAATTTGTACTTCATCTGTAGTCCCAATAAGTGGACTATAAAGATGCTCATTCCTTATCCTAGCTTCCTCCTTTTCAAGGTAGAAGGAAGGTCTTTGAATAGATAGCTATGAGATGGCGCACATTCTTATTTGAAGCCTTATTGTCTCAAACAGTAAGATGCTAGTTCCTCTCTGTGAAGTTCTGTGTCAAGAGTGCCTAAAGATTATTCTATTACCAACCCCTGAGAGCAGCTGCTTTTTGTTTGTTTGTTTCTTGGAAGTGAAACGTGGGTCCTGCCTTGAGTTGGAATGGATAGGGAGATCAGAGAAAGATGGAATTATCTCTGGAAAAAAAAAGAAGCCCACTAGTTATACAGTACTTAAAATGTACCATTTAAAGGTAAAATAGCAAGCTGTTTCAGCCCCCAGCATAACCTACTTTTTAAAATGTTATTAATTGTCTTTATAGGGAAAGACTTCCAAATTGTGCAATCTTGTTTTGTTTGGTTAAACATTCTAAGAATCTGCCAGAGGCTGGGTGTTGGGAGAGGGGAATAAAGGAAAGAAAACACCAATAAGAAAGGGAAGGGAGCTGAGATTCCAGTTTGGAGTTTCCTTCCTGGACCTTCAGTTGATGAGAAGTGGCAGTATCTGGGTGACTGTAATGCCTCCATAATTGGAAATGAGCAGAGATCCTCATGTTTAGCCTTTTGCTGTTACTGTGCTTCTTTGAACTTTACAGAGTAAAGATTTCTTCCTGTCTGTTACTCAGTTTATCAGTGAAGTCTCATTACAGAGGAAATAACCTCACCTATGTGATTTCAAAAATAGTACAACCTGGGATAATAATGTGGCAGGACATAATTGAAACCCTCTGGGTACTTGCACGCTGTATCATTTTTCTTGTACATAATTCTAGAGTAACACCAGAGCTACTTTTTAAAAATCTTTTATATTTTGCAGACTTACTCTATTCGGTCCCCAGTCATCTCTCTTCCCTACGTTTTCAGATAAAAACTTAATTTCTCTCTTCCCAGAGGAATGCTGAGAACCACAAGGAACCTTAGATAAAGACCATTTGTTCCCAACATTTTAGCAAATAGCCAGATGCTAGAAAATGTGAATTGTTAGACTCATGCTCATCAGCATGGAAACCAAGTTCCTTCTCTGTACCATCCACATTCTACTTTGTTTCCAGCTTGAAATATTGTTCTCTACCCTCACCTTCATCTGCAACTGCCTACATTTCTAAGGAGAAAAAATACTTGTTTTTACTACTATACTGAAATGCTTACTATTGTGGTCACCAGTATTTTCCCTTTTCCCAGATTCAGTGATCTGTTTTCTGACCTTGGCTTGTGCTACTTCTCAGCAGCATTTGACACATCATCTTAAGCACTTTCTTCTCAGGTTCGTGGGGGCGCATCCTTCCCTTTCTCACTGGCAGCTTCTCAGTCTCCTTTGCTAGATCTTTCTCCTCTGCCAGACTTCTAAGCATTGGAATGCCCAGGGTTCCATCTTTGGCCTTTTTTTCTTTTTTCTTCGAACTTTCCTCTGGAAGATCTCAACCACTCCCATTGCTTTAAATGCCATGCCATGACACCTACAATCTGTATCTCTAGCTAATCCTTCCCTGGAGCTCAAGACTCATAGCCTGCTGCCTACTTTAATTCTCCTGTAGATATTTAAGCTGTCTTGACCTTAATAACGACCTGGCTTGTCTGTCTGATTAACCCTACATTTACGCCTTTTAGTCAGCAGTACTACCGCAGATCCACTCAGTTGTTCAAGCCAAGAACCCAAAAGTATCTGTAAGCTTACTTTTTCCTCACACCCTGCATTCAATTTATCAATAAGTTGTATCCATTCTGAGTCACACCCTTGGGTCTATCTCCATGGATACTACTCCCAATCAGACCTTCTTCCTAGACCCTTGCAACACCTCTGGTCCTTTCTGTGGTCCATTGTTCACATAGCAGTAGAATGACCTTGCACAAGTCACTTTATATCATCCACTTATTTATAATTCTTTGTTATCTTCCCATCATACCATAAAGGTCTCTACTACATAGTTCAGCCTCCATTTGCCTGTCTGACTTCCCATCTGGCTGCTCCCCTCATTCACTGTGCTGCAAACACACTTGCCTTCTTCGTTTCCTTCACACATCCCAGCCTCATTTTATGTTTCATCCTCATGGTCTTTACAGATTTCCCTGTATGTGTGTCCCCAAGCAGTCTGCTTGGTTTTGAATTTGATACAGTATCATACTATACGTAGTCTTCTGCAACTTCTTTTTCATTCAGTATTATGTTTTGAGATTAATGCATGTTGAAGCTTAAGCTTACTCCTTTCATTTTCACCGCTGGATAGCACTTGATTATATGAATATATCACAGTTTATTTGTCTGCTCTTCTGACAGTGTATATATTTGGGTTCTGATGAGCATAACACAATATCTAGTTTACAGAGAGCTTCTCATGAGGCTTTTATATATATATGAACCCTCACAACAACCCTCTGAGTTGGTATTACATTTCTCATTATACAGGCAAGCAAACAGAGGCATAGGAAGATGCGGTTAACTTACCCGTGGTCGCATAGCTAACAACGGCTATGAACACTTTCGTATGTGTCTCCTGGTACACAGGGCAAGTTTCTCCAGAAGTGAAATTGCCAAATTCTGGATTTCATGTGTTCAGCTTCATAAACGGTGCCTAACAATTTTTTAAGTGATTAAGTTCCTGTTAATACTCCCACTAGCAGCATGTGAGTTCCCATTGCACACATCTTTACCCACACTTTGTTTTGCCTGTTTTGTGGGTGTAAAGTGATATTTTCATTTCAGTTTGCATTTCCCTGATGTCCTAATGAAGTTGAGCATATTTTTGTACATTTATTAGCCATTAATGTTTCCTCTTCTGGAAACATGAAATGTCTGTTTATGTCTTTTGCCCACTTTTCTATTGTCAGTCTTTTTGTTATTGAATTATATAATTCTTTATATTCTAAATCCTTTGTCAATATTACAAGTTTCAAATATCTTTTCCAAATTTCTGATTTGTGTTTTAACTATCTGTATGGTGTCTTCTGATTAACTGAAATTCTTAATTTTAATATAATTGAATTTCTCAGTGTTTTCAATATCTTATTTAAGAAATCTGATTTCAGAATCAGAAAGATATTATCCATATTTCTCCTAAAATTTTGCTTTTCACAATTAAATATTTAATCCACCTAGAGATTATTTTTATACATGGTGTGAGGTACGGATCCAATTTTTTTTTTTCCATTTCATACTTCATTCTTTTCCCAGTTGAGATACTGCCCTTATGTCAAGAGTCTATAATTGCGAGATTGTTTCTGGGTACTCTGGTCTGTTCCATTGATCATTTTTTCTATTTCTTCACAAATACCATATGTATTGGTTTTGGCTTGAGATAAAGGGGCATCCACAGAGGTTTATGGAATAATGTATCTTTTTAACATTTCTCAAGTACAAAAGTTACCATATTTTCCCATGTATAAGACCATACTTTTGTCTAAATTTGTTAGACCAAAAATTGGGGGTCATCTTATACATGGAAATAACAGGTTGAGAGGGTTTCTTAATGTTGGGTTAGAAAAGTAGGGGTCATCTTGTACACAAAGGCGTCTCATACATGGAAAAACATGGTAAATAAGAGGGATGCTCTTTTACTGAAGGAAGACACAGTTTAGACTGAGAAAGGCATTCCTAACATTCTTACTCTAGATAAAGCAATATTTCCCCAACAGATTGTCACTTTTCTCCTAAGTTCCTTAACAGTTGACTGGATCTTCTTTCTCTAAATTTTTCTAGGCTATTCAGCTTGACCCTGAAGAAACTCGTCATGCTAAAAGAAATGGACAAAGATCTTAACTCAGTAGTCATTGCTGTGAAGCTACAGGTAGGTTGAGCAGGATTATTGTTTAGGGTTCAAGGAAGCTGGATAACTTTTTCTCAGTGTTGGGGGCTTCAAAAATACTGAAGAGCCTATACTGTCTTCTTCACTCAGCAAAGCAAGTACAGTGATGGAAAGCTGAGTGAGCTCATGAGACCTACTGAGTCCCAGTTCTGCCTCTTTAAACCTAAGTTTCTTCATCTGAAGAACAAAAATGGTTCTTTCTGCCCTGCCTATCTATCTAACAGGTTTAGTATGAAGATCAAGTGATCATAGATGCTAAAGTGTTTGATAAACTATTCAGAAATTACTGGGGTAGGGTACCTTGGGTCAGCTTCAGCCTTATTCACAGGATTTCTAGAGCCAAGCAGATGCATGGGTTGGGGAAACACTTTGGAGGTTTTATGTAGGGTAGGAGAAATTTATAGATAATTATTTCTGAATTGGAAATTAAAATTTTACTGGGCTATTTTATCTTCTGGGTAATTCTCACATTTAACCATTTAACTCCTTATACTTAACTCAGTATCTTCAAGCAACCCAAAATATTTCACATACACTCATATTCTAAGCAGTCCTGAATTTCAGGTAGGAAGGGAAAAAAACTGAACTACAGGAAAGTTAAAGAATTTATCTGTTGTCAGCTAATTACCAAGTGGCAGACATGAGACTGAGAACTAAAGAGCGGGTAATTCGTGTAGTCCTTGAACTCCATTACCAGACCGTCCTTAATTGATAAGCCCTTCTAGGTGATGACTCCCTCAGTTTACTGAGAATCTGGAGTGCCTCTGGAGTCACTAAATAATTATTGAGTTCTTCAGCTTAAAAATGGTGTGTTTATTGAATTTTTATTCATTGAAAAACAGTGAACTATACGGTAACTGCCTACTAACCGGAATATTTTATTAGCTAGATCAGTTATTATGCAGCAATTTATTGTACCAACATTCTCTTCATTAAAATCCACATCTATAGCACTCATAGAATATGAACCTCAAAACTTAAACTATTTTAATTACTCATTATGAATTCCTGTGTGTCCCACCTGTGAACTCCCTGTTCATCCTTGTGCATAATTCTTCCCAATTCTGTGAAACATTCTCAGATATTACCAGTTGAAAAACCAATTGTGGGACAATTATGTGCAAGTGGAATCCTCTCCTGATTCTGCACCCCTTTTCTAGGTCACAGGCAGTGTTCCAGTTTTGGGGACTTGTTTCCTTTGCTAAAAGCTGTGCTTTCCTGTGCAGACACTGTTGGAATGGTTTTAAAAGTTCCCTGCTGCTCCTTGCTATCCCGGTAGTTAAGTGCCTTTGCCAAAAGAAATACTGCTTTT
Source organism: Lyroderma lyra (assembly GCA_004026885.1). NCBI lineage: Eukaryota > Metazoa > Chordata > Mammalia > Chiroptera > Megadermatidae > Lyroderma > Lyroderma lyra. The sequence continues at coordinate 81,265 of PVJL010002092.1, forward strand.
CTTTTCTGATTAAATATTTAACATTTTATAAAATTATACCAAAAAAACAAATATCTTGGATGTTTTATTGTTTTACTTCTAAGCAGCTGAAAGTAATTACAGATGATACCACATTCATTTATCCAGTTGCTTATTTATTCATTTAATGCATATTTATTGAGCATCAATTTTATGCCAAGCACTGTTCTAGGCACAGGGGATAAAACAGTGAAGAAAACAGACCAAAATGCCTGCCTTTAAGGAAGGCCCTTTGCATATTATAGAGCAACAGTTCTCAAAGTGTGGTCTGTAGACTGTGGGCTCCCGAGACCCTTTCAGGAGATACTTGAGGTCAGGAACAATTTTCATGATAATCCTGTGGCAGGCATTATTTGCCTTTTTGACAGTGGTGACATGTGCACTGACAGTACAAGGGGCCCTGGTGGATAAAACAACAGGTCTTAGTGTACATCAGGACAGTTGCCCCTCAGATGGTACCAGTAGTCATTGTGTTGTTTACCATCAGACTCAAAGGAAGAGCAAAAAGGCCAGTTGTTGTTGTTGTTGTTGTTGTTGTAAATACAAACGGCTTTATTACTCTTTATCGATGCTAAAATCATGCACTCTGGTTATTAAAACATCAACAAAAATAGCCACAACAACAACAATCACAGGAAAGGATAAATAAAAAAGTAAAAGTCATCCCTATGATAGATTACATTATTGTTCAGAAATATTTGTTCTTTCCTCTCTCATGGACAGAGTACATATCTTCACACCTTGATTTTGGCAGACCCAGTAACTTGTTTTTTGGGGGGTTTTTTGTTTTTTTTTTTCTTTTTGTGTTTTTGGTTTTTTTTCCATTTTAGCCATTTTAAAGTGAACAGTTCAGTGGCATTAAGTACATTCACACTGTTGTGCAGCCATCACCACTGTCCATCCCCAGAATTTCTAGCAACTCAGTGAGGTGTAATTATTACACACAGTAAAATAAATGCAAGTTTGATGATGTTTTCACAAATGTATCCCCACGTGACCTCCACCCAAGTCAAGATTCTCATCACCCCAGAAATCCAGTCAGAAAGGGGACCCTATATCTGGCTTCTGTGGCTCAGTGGAAGATTGCCAAGGTCATACATGTGGTTTGGGTGGATCACATTTTTCTTATTGAGTAGTTTTTCTATTGTCTGAACCACCACAGTTTTGTTTAAGAATATCCTTGAGGAATAGTAAAAATGGTTAATTTATTACATCCTAGCCCTGTAGTCCATGCCTTTTTAATATTCTGTGTGATGAAATGGGAAATATGCATGAAGCCCTTGTGCTTCATAGTGAAGAATCCTGGGAGTTCCCTGGTGGTGTAGTGGCTTAACTTTGGAGCTGGCACTGTCAACGCTGCGACCTGGGTTCGATTCCCAGCCAGGGACCTACTCACATACTATAAAAAGAAAAAACAAAACAAAAAACCATAGTGAAGAATCCTGCTGTCTCAAGGACCAGTACTTGTACGATGGAGTTGTGAATTAAAGTAGCTGCTATTTTTCATGGAACACCATTTTTACTTGAAAGAAGGGCTTATAAGCAAACTGGTTATTCAGACTTGGATATTTGGAAGATATTTTCTTGAAAATGAACAGACTAAACCTGTCACTTCATGAGAAACAACTGAAAATATTTTTGGCCAATGATAAATAAAATTTGAGCTTTCAGGTGAAAATCAGAATTTTGGAAAATTTGTTTCTCTCATTGTAAGCTTAATAGCTCCCCAATTCTTAAAGACTTTTCTGAAGAGATCAATGGCAATGGTAACAGTCATGATTTTTTTTAAGTATTATATATTGAAATGTATTATATTTGAGAGATTTGTGTAATTCAGTGAACCAGTAGTTTCCAAATGACCAATTCATAGGTTACAGAATTCTTCTGGGTAAAAGCTTCATTCAAAGAACGAAATAAACCAGTGGATTGAGTTTTATTTTTAACTTTTTATTTAGAATAATTTTAAATTTACAGAAGAGATGTGGGAGTAGTTCATAGAGTTCCAGTGTATCCCTTATGTAGTGTAACATCTTTCTTAACCATGGTACAATTACCAAAACTAAGAAATTATCACAGGTACAACACTGTTAACAGAAATTATAAACTTTATTCAGATTTCTCAGTTTTCCCACTTACGTCCTTTCTCTATTAATTAATTGAATTTTAGTATGTAAGAGAGTATGAAAAGTCTTAATTGATATGGTTTTGAATTCTATTTGTCAACTAACCTTTAAGAAACTACCACTTACAGAGTTGTAGTGTAGTATCAGAGAATATTCCAAAAGGCTGTTAAATGCTCTGCATTTTTTTAACTCCAGATCTCTTTTGAGTCTGCATTTTTTTCATATAATTCAACCAAAACAATATTTTTGCAACAGATTAAATACAGAAACAGATGTGAGAATCCATCTGTCTTATGTTAAGCCAGACGTTAAAGAGATTTGTTGCAATGTAAAAAGTATGCTATCTCCATAATATAATGTTGTTGGAATTCTAAAATAGTACAGAGTTTCCAGACTTTGAAAAACAGCATGGCAGTTCCTAAAAAGGTTAAATGTAAAGTTATCATATGACCTAGCAATTCCACTCCTGAAATGAAAACATGTCCATGCAAAACTGCATACAAATAGCCATGGTAGCGTAATAACTAAAAAGTGGAAACAAACCAAGTCTATTAATTGATGAATGAATAAATAAAATGTGCTATATCTATACAATGGAATATTATTTGGTAATAAAAAAGAATAAAGAACATCCATGCTACAACATTGATGAACCTTGAAAACATTACGCTAAATGAAAGAAGCCAGTCACAAAAGACCATGTATATTGTATGATTCTGTTTATATGAAATGTCTAGAACAGGCAAATCCATAGAGTCAGAAAGTAAATTAGTGGTTGCCTAGGGCTAGGGGTGAGGGGATGAGAAAGTGGCAAGGTAACAGCTAAAGACTATAGGGGTTTCTTTTGGGGGTGATGAAAATTTCTAAAATCGATTGTGTCAGTGGTTGCACAACTCTAAATATACTAAAAGCCATTGAATTGTATACGTTAGTGGATGAATTATGTGACATTTGAATTATATCCCAGTAGAGCTGTTCTTTTTTTTTTTTTTAAAAAAGCTAGTGCCCACTTAGGCAGCACATCTATTAAAAGCAAAACACAACTATACCATCTTCTTACTAATTGTTTTTGTTTAGAAAATATTTTTTCATAAAAACATGTTCTATATAAATACATAAGGGGTTTATTTATTATGGTTATTTTAAATGAACTAATATGTATTTTTTAGTATCTCAATTTTAATTTTTAATATGGTATATATTGATAGATATACCTACATAAACAAAAGCTTTTTAGGTTTCTCAGTAATTTTTTAGGAGTGTAAAAAGATCCTTGGACTGACAAGTTTAAAAATTATTGTAGTAGAAGAAAAGAGACAATAAATATAATAAGAAAATTATACACAGGCTTTCCTTAAAATTTAATCCATTCTTGAAAACATTTTGGATGGCAGAATAATCTTCCATTTTTTAAATGGACAAAATAGCAGTGCATTCTCAGACGTCCAAAAACCTCAACATAGTTCCTCGAGCATTACTATAACATTCTTAAATATCCATGTGACAATCCACTGATCATTTATTTTAAAAATAAGCATTTAAAACACCAGGGACTTAATTTCTAATATATTAATACTTATTATTGGATATTTTTATGTGCTGTGATTGCTGATACTATAGTATCAGATATAAATTGTTTTGCTTCTATACTATAAATGTAGATATAATGTTAAATCGATTTTAAAGGATATGTAAAGATATTAAAGATAATTTTGAAATTAGACCAAAGTTAGTAGTGCCCCAGGTACCTGGAAGAAGCAAATACTGGGACCCACGAAGGGCTTAATTTTTGGAGAGGGTGGGAAAGTTGAGAATAATAACATACTATGCTTTAAAAGTGCGAGAGCTAGCTGTGATCTTATAACTGCACTGTTTTACATCCTATTACCTACACATGCAGATTCATTTTTACAAGTCTGCAATTCAGATAATGCATTTTCAATAGAATGTTTACAGATATTTATAATACATATTTGGATAGTGACAATTCAAATAATGAAGGTTGCTGCTCTTGGAAGGTGATATGTCCTTGGGGAGATGAATAAATAAAATATGAGAAAGAGGACAGAGCTTATCAGAGGTGAGGAAGTTACAAATTGTATGTGGTGGTCAGGGTAGGCCTTATTGAAGATGCCCTGAGCATGTTCACGTGAGTGAGTGGCTGAGACAAGTGTGAGGACGAGAGCATTGGAAGAGAAGAACTGCAGGATTTAGAGCCAGGATGTTGGAAAGGGCACCTATGGAAACTGTGGAGAGTTATGCCTGGGGTAGTGTTGGTGACAGGAACAGTGAGTGAGGAACCAAAACCAAGAAATGAGCAGCAGCGACAGTCAGTTCTGGATGACATCGGTTCTATATGACAGCAACAGCAAGGAATAGAGGACAGTGTAAACAGATGACATTGATTCATAAGGGGAGTTTTTGGGGAGGTGGGAGGAAGAATGTCCTGTGGCTGATGGTGAGGAGCAAGAAGGCACGTGCATCACCTCCACACCCCCCTGGTAAATGGGGTATGGGAGAAAAGCAGCCGGCATTTGAGAGAGCTGCCCAGGAAGCAAGGTAGGGTCTCCAGGGGACATCAGGTTTCAGTTGTGGCAGCTGTCCGGTGTGTTGTAGGATGATCAGCAGCAACCCTGGCCTCTGCCTTCTAGAAATATCACACACACACACACACACACACACACACACACACACCAGCTGTAACAACCAAAAATATATCGGAATACTGCCAAATACCTCCTGCCCCTAGTTGAAACTACATTTTGGACTGTCCCAGCATTTCTTTCTTTTCTTTTTTTGCAAGGGGGTGGCGGGGGTGGGGCGCGGGGGCCGGGGCTGTGGGTAGTTCCCTGGCTGGGAATCGAACCCAGGCCACAGGGTTGAGCGTGCCGAAGCCTTAGCCATTACACCATCAGGGAACTCCTTTGTCCCAGCATTTCTGTGGTTCATTTTACAGAGATTTCTCATATCAAAAACCTAAATAAACTCAGGTGAGAAATTTGTCAAAATTAGGCGAGTTCCCTGGTGGTGTAGTGGCTTAAGGCTTCGACGCTGGTGCTGTCAGCACTGCGGCTTGGGTTCGATTCCCAGTCAGGGAGCTACCCACATACCAAACAGCAAAAAAAAAAAAAAAAGAAAGAAAGAAAAGAAATTTGTCAAAATTCTTATTTGAGGTTACTACAAAAAACATAGTCTAACATATGAAACAGAGTTCCTTTTATTCTTTTTAATTGGTATAATGCTTTTCTAATTACAAAAAAAACACATTTTGAAATGTATTTAGATTTTCCTTCCTGCATTAAATAGAATTTGCATTTTATTAAAAAAAAGAAGAAGAAAAAGAAGTGGATAGAAATCTAAAAGTAAAAACTGAAATTTTTTATTATTTTATTTTTTGCTTTTTGGTATGTGGGTAGCTCCCTGGCTGGGAATCGAACCCAGGCCGCAGCGCTGACAGCGCCAGCGCCGAAACCTTAAGCCACTACACCATCAGGGAACTCCCAAAGAAGCATTACTTCTTTTTTGTTTGTTTGGTTTTTTTTGTTTTTTTTTTTTTGCTTTTTGGTATGTGGGTAGCTCCCTGACTGGGAATTGAACCCAGGCCGCAGCGCTGACAGCGCCAACGCCGAAGCCTTAAGCCACTACACCATCAGGGAACTCCCTATTTTTTTTTTTTGCTTTTTGGTATGTGGTAGCTCTCTGGCTGGGAATCGAACCCAGGCTGCAGCGCTGACAGCGCCAGCACCGAAGCCTTAAGCCACTACACCACCAGGGCACTCCCAAAAACTGAAATTTTTAAAGAAAAAAAAAAATAGAATATGGGCTTTCATACAGCAGAATAACTTCACTGACTTGGAGTATTCAAAGATTTCTTAGCTAGCACCCACAATACACATCAACCATAAAAGAAAAAATAATAAATTGACTAGATCAGAATTAAATACTTTATCAAAAGATATTAACATGAATAGGCAAAAAAATATTTACAGTGCATGTATCTGACAATGTGTATAAAAACTTAAAATTTAACAAGATATGCAATGTGGGCAAAGACATTTTTCATCAGATACATACTTCATAAATGGAAAATTACAAATCACCAATATACTAAGGAAAAGGTGCTCAATATCATTAGTCATCAAGGCAATGCATATTGCAATCACAATGGTATTTCACTGGAAGTACCCATTAGAATTCACAAATTAGGGACTGACCACACCAAGTGTTGGTGAAAACGTGGGGCACCTGAAGCCTTCATGCACTGCTCCTGGGGGTGTAAGATGGTACCAATCCTTTAGAACTTGGTCTGACAGTTTCTCATAAAGTTAAACATGCATCTCTTCTAGGATCCAACAATTGCTCTCCTAGGCTCTTGCCCAAGAAAAAGCAAATCATGTGTCCATGCCTTATACAAGAATGGCAGCATTAGCCATTGTGGCCAAAAACTAGAAACAACCCAAACATGAATGTTCAGCAACAAGAAGATGGATAAACAAAGTGTGGTATACATATTCATAGACTAGAATCCTACTCAGCAATAAAAAGGAATATACACAACAACCTGTATGAACTTAGACGCATTATAGAACATACAAAACTAATCTACGGTAAAGGAAGTCAGAACATTACCTCTGAGTGGTACAAGATTGCTCAGGTCCTCAAGGGATTTTTCTGGAATGGTAGAAGTGCTTTATATTTTGATACAGATGCGGGTTACATGGATGTATGCAATTATCAACTCCTCCGTCTGTGTATCTAGAGATCAGGGCACTTCACTGTATTTAAAATCAAACCCTAATTTAAAAAAAAAATGTAGTTTACATAAATCCACTGGCCCTCTTGCTGATCTCTTTTTATAGTTTAGGGATAGTGTAGTCTCACTTCCTTTTGGGGGGAGGAGGGGCTGAAAACACTGTGACATCTAATCCAGTTGAAGTTGGAGGGGGAGGGAGGATCAAAAGGAAAGATTATTAGAAAAAAATTATATCTGAGCTGAAATCGGAAAGACAAGTTGGTTAACTGTGTGCGGAAGCATGAAAGACCATCTGAGAAGAAAAAATAAACCACAGATGAAAAGTCCCAAAGATAAGACAGGGCAGCTGAAGTGTCATTTGGAGAGTAAGAAGTGAGGCCAAGGTGAACATGGTGGGATCGTACTACACCCTGGGGTGCTGATACCTGCCTGCCTCTTCCTTGGGATTGTCAGAAGAACTCACATGTAGTAACAAATCATTTTTATGTGAAAACCCTTTACGAACATACAGCATAATGCATGTAAAATCATTCCTCTGGTAGGGCCCTCTTTCTAATACGTACAACAAAGACTGATGAAATAGTGAAACTAATAAGAAGGTTTGTTTAAAAAGTTGTTTGTAAATGTAGTGCTTCTTTTGGTCTGATTTTTGGACACATTTTGACATTTTTTTCCTTGATTTCAGGGTTCAAAAAGGATTCTTCGCTCCAATGAGATCATTCTTCCAGCTAGTGGACTGGTGGAAACAGAGCTCCAATTAACCTTCTCCCTTCAGGTGAGAATCTACTCCATCTTAGATCACTAAGATGCCAGATCCAGTCTAGCCCCAAGCAGTCCTTTAATATGGAGACTGTTTTACCCAAGAACAGACATAGCCCAGTGAATTAAAGTCACCCAATTAATTAGCTGTAGCAGGAATGAATTAAAGTTACCTAGAGCTTTTGTGGCTAGCTTGGAGGTTCAAAGCAATCACTAACCAGCCACAGTAAGGGTGCCAAGACCCGTGCAGGCTGCTGAAAAACACACCATTTCTCATTTTTCTCTTCCCTTTCCTCAGATAAGGCCATTAGCCCACCCGTCCTACCACACTCAGCCCCATCACCTCTTATAGTAATCCACAGCACACACCCAGCAGAATGAAGCCCCTTCATCCTTACTTTGCCCCAGTACTGTAATCTCTATCCCTTCCCTTCTCTTTATCCCTCTTAGTATATCTCTCTCTCATCATAATCTCAGTAGCCCAAATTGAATGCATGGAGAAAATGGCAAGGAAAGATCACATGGCAAGGAAAGAGGCAGTTTTCTGAGCATGTGTGGACCACATCGCTGCAGAGTGGAAGCCAGGCACCAAGCACAGTCACACCCCCAGCAGCAACTTAATGACACTTCCTTAACCCCCTCACTTCCCCCTTGAACAGATAGGAGACAGTGAAGCACCTAAAGATTGTGTATCCTCTAGCAGGACCAGAACCCACCAAAGACCCAGTTGCTCTTTAACCATGCTTGACTGTTTCATACTTGACAGTACCCTCATTTCCTGAAACGAGATGCCAACAAGCTGCAGATCATGTTGCAAAGGAGAAAGCGTTACAAGAACCGGACGATCTTGGGCTATAAGACCCTGGCCGTGGGACTCATCAACATGGCGGAGGTGAGAGGGGCACAGTCTCCAGACTGTCAGCCTTTAAAACCAGGTGTCCGAGAGAGACAACAGGCCCAGCCACGAAAGCCCAGCAAATGATTTTCCCAGCCTGCTGCCTGGATGTTTTATTTTATAAGTTAATTCTTATACTGAAAATTCAGGCTATACCTTTTGTTTCAAGTACTTTGTTTCAAGTACCCTCCAAAAAGCTTTTTATTTAACTTTTAAAAAATTTTTGGGAGTTCCCTGGTGGAGTAGTGCCTAGGCTTCGGCGCTCTCACCGCCACGGCCTGGGTTCAATCCCCGCTCAGGGAATCAACAACAACAACAAAAATTCAAACTTACAAAAAAGTTGTAAGAATAGTATAAAGAATTCTCATATATCCTTCACTCAGATTCTTCAATGAATTTGCCTTATTACTCTCTGTGTTTACATTTATTCATGTTATTTTCTTTTTTGAACCATTGAGTATAAGTTGCAGACATGATGCCCCATTACACATTAATACTGCGCTATGTTAATTTCCTCAAATTAGGGATACTCATTCTCCTATGTGGTGAGCAGCATGCTTCCGTGAAGATCAGGACATTACCACTGATACAAGATCACCAACTAACCCACAGTCCCCATTCAGATTGTGCCAGGTGTCTCAATAATATCCTTTATTGGCCCAGGATCTAATCTAGGATTATATGTGGCATTTAGTTGTCATGTCTCTTTAGGTTCCTTCAACCTGCAACAGTCCCTCAGATTTTCCTTGTGTTCCATGCCCTTGATTGTTTTTTGGGGGGGTCAGGGGGTGGGGGAAGTTCCCTGGCTGGGAATTGAAACCTTGATATTTTTTTAAGAATACAGGCTGGTTACTTTACGGAATGTACATTTAGGTTTGACTGATATTTTCTAAAGATTAGATTCAGTTTATACATTTTTTGGCAGAATACCACAGACATAATGCTATGTTTTTTTCATTACAACATAATCAATTCTCCTCGTCAATTTATTTCATTATTTGGTGGGGTCAACTTTTACCACTTGGTTAAGATGATGTCTGCCAAGATTTCCCATATAAAATTAATAAATGTTTTGTACTTACCAATGAAAAAATCATTTATAGGGAAGTCTTTTGAGATTATATAATAATCTTTTTTCTCCATATATCTTTTTTTTTTTTTTTTTTTTTTGGTATGTGGGTAGTTCCCTGGCTGGGAATCGAACCCAGGCCTCAGCGTTGACAGCGCCAGCGCTGAGGCCTTAAGCCACTACACCACCAGGGAACTCCCATATATCTTTACCAAATAGTTTGAGCATCTACTAAGGATTCTTGACTGAATCAGTTACTATTTTGATGCTTACCAAACAGTGAATTTCTAATCCCACCATTCCTTCTATATTTGCTAGTTGGCTTTCTGTTATATGATAGAGCTTTTGTATCAGATATGAATGTATGGATTTCTGCTTTATTTAGTACGGTCTAATATGCTACTATTATTGTTTATTTTGATACTCAAACTATCTCTAATTTAGCCAGTGAGGGCCCCTTCAAGCTGTCTCCTATATCCTTTTTTATGTGTCCCATCATTCTTTACACACTTCTTTACTTTCTGATATAAAGTGTTATACTTTTCTTGACCCAGCTATGGAATGAACTGATTGTCTGAAGAGCCCTGGTTCCTTTTAGTGGAAAATGGTATTTAGAAATCAAGATCTGGTACTAAGATGCTCATTTTCCCAACTGGGGTATTACTGCTTCTAGATAGTGTCAGGCGGGGGCGGAGAGAGAGAGAGAGAGAGTGTGTGTGTGTGTACATACATATTATGCATACACACATCACATCATATCTATTTCTATATCTTTGTCTATCTAATCATGAGCTCACACTGCAGTCAATTCCAGTCTAACACCATCGGGCTTATTCTAGCCTTTCCATATTTCTGATTTCCTTCTCTAAGAGTAATAATCCAGGATCCTATTATCCTTAACGTGTTTGCTCACTTGTGCTGCTTCCCTATATGCCAGACATATCCTCTCAGCCCTGACACAGGGGAAGCGGAAAGGGGCCAAAAATCAGTTTTAAAACTTATTTCTGCATTTTAGTACATTAAATAGGAAAATTTTGTAACCATAATGAATAGAATATATGGGATAATCCTTGCCCATCCTTCTGCCTCTTCAACTTTGGTCTCAGTATGAGGGAGTTGGGGAGTGAAGTGACACGAATATCACATTTCCCAGCTGTGTCAAGCCCTTCCATTTTCTTACGTGCCGTAGGTCCTGTACCTTATTGTGAGATGAGCACAGGTGACCACCATCTGCAAGCCAACCCCACCCAGCTGGCAGAACTAGTTTCTGTAAAGGACTTAAACTAAAATGTAGTCATTTTCAATCTCGTGCTTGACCAGAGGCTGGCACTTCTGGAGACAGTTCTAAAGTAAGACCTTAGCAGCAGCAGGAGAAGAGTGGGCAGGGATTTGGAAGATAGTGAGAAAGAAAATGTATTAGCAGAATGCCATTCCCATTGGCTTGCATATCCATTTGAATTTATGAAAATGGACAACTCTGTGGACCTCTCTGCAGTAAGACGTTGTATTACTCTCTGTGGTATTAGGTGATGCAGCATCCTAACGAAGGTGCCCTGGTGCTCGGACTGCACAGCAATGTGAAAGATGTCTCCGTGCCTGTGGCAGAAATAAAGATCTACTCCCTGTCCAGCCAGCCTATCGACCATGAAGGAATCAAGTCCAAGCTGTCTGGTAAGATGTTTGCCATGTCTAGATGCCCTGCAGATGAAGAAGGAGCCTATCACCTGATCTTTACTCTGGAAAGGCTGAACAAGAGAGTGTCTAAAATGTCCCTAAGAAAGGGCAGTTTAGAGATCCCTGAAAGTACAGCGTAGCCTACTGCCCTCTCTCCTCCACCCCACGGTATTCTCAGCTGAGGAGAGCCGTGATTCCAGCCAATCTCATAGGCCAGATCTTCCCATTGAGAAGTTATCTCATGATGGTGTCTGTTTCCAGATCGCTCTCCTGATATTGACAATTATTCTGAGGAAGAGGAGGAGAGTTTCTCATCAGAACAGGAAGGCAGTGATGATCCACTACATGGGCAGGTAACTCTCCACAGCCTGCCACCTGAAGTGCCTGAGAAGTAATTCCAGACCCTTCTGGGGTTTCCCAACTTTGTTGTATCCCCGTACCTACCTAGGACCTGTTCTATGAAGATGAGGATCTACGTAAAGTAAAGAAGACCCGAAGGAAACTCACCTCAACCTCTGCCATCACAAGGGTAAGCCTCAAAGGTCTGAGGGATGTTTGTGCTGAGATTTTCAGTGTTGGTGTAAGATGGGCATGGTCTAGTCACACTTCTTATGGGCTTTTTAAAGCCTGCACGTGGCTATCCCCTCAAGGTTTTGATGCACCCTATGTGTCTTCTCTGTTACCACCACCTAACTAAGAGTCACTATTGTAGAGAACCAGTGTCCCTGATAGGATCGTTTACATTCTTCAGGTTCTCTTAGGATAGAATAAAGGTTGGGAACCTTTGTTTTAGACTTTGAAACAAATAATGCTTCCTTCGGGAACAGAACTCCTCAGACACCCTACCTCCCCCTCCAGGTGATGACTTCAAATGGCATACTGCCCACTACATTAGGGAATCCAATTCTTTCTAGGAGGACCACCATTTTTTGATCATTTGTTGAACTTACCGAGAAATAACAGGGTAGTGCTTGGAACTGTGGCTTTGACATTAGATATCCTAATGGATCCATAACCCTAGAGACCAAATATCTTTGGATTATATATCTCCTACATAAGATTGCCTCAGGAATTGCTATTTTTGGTGAAATTAGAGTCCTGAACTGAGATGTTTAATACTTGAATTTCTAGGTTAACTTTGACTGATTCTAGAGATTCTGTGCTAAAGTGTGGGAGAGTTAAAAGTGCTGGGAACTTTATAGAAGAGAAATTCAGTTTCATTTTTTCCCTGGAAGCATCCTGATTCTCTGTAGTACACAGCTAGTCTAGGGACCCCAACAGCAGAGATTCTCATCCCATTCAGGAGTGCAATAAATATAGGCCGCACTTTCCAAATGTGTTGTGTCTGAGCCTGGCATTCCACCACAGAACAACGCTGTCATCTCTTCAGTCCTCCTGAGGTATCACTGGGCTTAAATGTAAATCCTCAAGACTATGGACTTGATTTCCCCCATTGAATAATGAGTAGGGAGTATGAGAACTATTTCCTTGTCTTTGGGTATTAACTCTTGATGGGCGCTCCAAAATAGCCCGGGTAAGGCACGTCACCAGTTCCCAAACACCTTACCACCATTGCCCTCTGATAATGGGGACAGCCAGAGCATCACTCTCTGTTGTAGTTCCCTCTGCTCAGTTTTTCTTTTTCCTGCTCTGTAACCACAAAGAGGCCCTATTTTCTTCCCATAGGGTGCCCCCTGGAGCTTTATATATCACCTCTTCCTGTGGCCTCTTCTATAAACTTCACCCAGTTACACGAGTGAGTTCAGTACCCCTATTAATATCCACTCCCCCAAAGGTTTTAGTTGCAGGCACTTTTCAGTCAGATTTCCAGAGACTTAGTAATTGTTCTTTAGTTTCTATCTCCTTTTGTGCACATCCTTGTATTCTCTCCCTACCAAAATCACTTTGTCCTGGACACGCTATTCGACTTGCTGTTCTCTGAATGTGTTTTGTGCTTTGCTATCACTGTGAACTCATGTTTTGTTTTGTTTTGTTTTTCTCTGCTGTGAATGACCTTTCTACCTTTGCAAGCCCTACCCGTTCTTGAAGGCTTAGCTCAGTTTTACTTACAGCTTGGCCTTTTCCATCCCCAAATAGTGAGTCTGTTATTCAGGCAGGAAGAGTTGGAGACATAGAGATAGGGAAAGCCAGTGAATGCCGTCAGGAAGATCATGATGTCTAGTGACACAGACATGCCTAAACAAGTGACTACAACACAGTAGGATAGGTGTTAGAAGACAGAGCTTTATGTAAGGGACAGATAAAGGGACTGATTCTGAGCAAGAGTGGCAGGAGAGCTTCACGGATGAGAGGCTGAGACATGGGTTTCTGAGAATAACTAGAACTTCACCAAGTGGTTTTGGGTATTGTTCATTCAAGTCGAAGGTACCATGTAGAGAGGCCCAGAGGTGCCCAGCAGCTTGCAGTTTTTCACAGTACTGTAAGCACTTTGTTTCTACTTGAGTATGGGGTGTGGCGGGTACAATGGTGAGGCTAGAGACAGGCAAAACCAGTCCTCAGGCAGACAGTGGGTTGACACTTAAGCTTTGTGCTCTGGGTGGTGAGGGCCCACTAAGACCTCTAGGTTGGAGAGTAACATGATTAGATTTGCATTTGGAATGGTCACTCTGGACTTTGGAGGAAACAAGATAGGAAACTGGCTGAAAGTGGGCAGGTGGGGGCTGCCAGCTGAAGGCCGTTGCAGTGATCCAGAGAGATGTGAGGAGAAAGGCCTGGATAAAAGCAGTAGTGTTGCAGATGGAGAAGGTGGGAGTGAGTGAGCACCGAGGGCAGGGGAGGGGCTGCAGTTTTGGACTCCAGGCAGCGGCAGCGGGTGAATGAGTGACATCAGTAACCAGGGTAGGGAATACAAGGAGAGGATAATGAGTTCCATGTTGGAAACGTTGAGTTTGAGGTGCCTGTGTATATGCACGCGGAGGTCACTAGTTGGTACCATGGATCTGAAGGACGAGAAAAAGGGATGAGCTGTAGTTAGTTGCACATTTGGATGTTACCAGGGTGAGCGTGGTGCCAGGCCCTGGGGACCCATGACACCCCCTCCTTCCATCTGTGCCCACGGCCCCAGGAAGTAGTGCTGTGCACTGGAATTAGTCCTGTGCGTGTTTGTCTTCCCTCAGGTTTTAAGTGCCAGAGAGTAGAAACTGCCTCTTCCCATCTTTGTGTCCTCCTGCAGTTCTTCACACAGTGGGCTCTCAATCACTATGTTAACTTGAATTGATCACCTTCCATAAGTGGGTGTTTGAGAGCTATTGTGTAATTTGTCCCTACAGCAACCCAACATCAAACAGAAGTTTGTGGCCCTCCTGAAGCGGTTTAAAGTTTCAGATGAGGTATGACCCCTTCCTTACTCCTGAGGTTTGTGGTGAGTAGATATCCCTGAGTCACCTTCATTCTGGGGTACATTCTTGTTGCCACTGGGAGTCAAGATCCCAGGACCCCATGCAAGAAGGTAGCTAAAGAAGGGCTGTAAGCTACTTGAAAACAGAAGGAAGACCTTCACATGAAGTTCCCGAGACTTCCCAGTGGGTTAAACACAGCTATTGGTTAATGCCACGCCTCTGGTCTGGACTCTCCGTAACAAATGAAGTTGTCATCACTCATTAACTTCTCCCATCCCAAGGAGAATGTCATGAGCAACAGCCTGTGAGGTAGCAGTGTTCTCAGTGGTCAGCCCTTGAGTAACCAAGAATTGGCCATTAGTAGACAAGCAGTCTCTTCCCTGGGCTCTGGGAGGCCTGATGCCAGTTTTCACAGGCTTCTCTTCTCAGTGGACTGAAAAAAGGACGAAGATGAAAATAGTTGAGACAGAGATTTCTTGTCCTGTGGACTAGGCTGTAGAGGAAGGTAGAACTAGCTCACACCAGGTCATGAGCTTCTGGGTTTTCTTGTGCCCATTCTTTGCAAGAGATATGTTAGCACTTCCACTTTTCTTCCTGATCCCAGGTCCGTAATGTAGAGTATGAGGAAAGGTGACCTCCCCATATCCTGGCTCTTGGGACTGGATCACACCAAAGACATTAAGACTACCCCAATGAATGTGAAGCTATGGCATGTCCCTTAAGGGAGACCAGTTAGGGAGCCAATTGGTACCTGTCCAAGTGGAAGGGTTGCAGGTCGACTATAATTGTTAATCAGGGTTACCCCAGACTAAAAGTTGTTTTTCCCCACAGGTGGGCTTTGGGCTGGAACATGTGTCCCGGGAGCAGATCCGAGAGGTGGAAGAAGACTTGGATGAACTGTATGATAGTCTGGAGATGTATAACCCCAGTGACAGTGGCCCTGAAATGGAGGAGACAGAGAGCATCCTTAGCACTCCAAAGCCCAAGCTCAAGTGAGACCCAGCCTCCTTTAGCAAATTGTCTCTGTGTACTTCTCCTTCCTAGATCCCTTCCTCCTTTTCCCCCCATTCCTAGGGAATCTTGGTTCTTCATTCTCATTTGAACCTCCAACTGTTTAGATAAAGATCATTGTTTTTTGCCTCTTAACTGACAAGAGTCCTGACAGGATTGTTCTAAAGTTCTTCGGTCCAGGCCCTTACTTGTCCTTCCTCCCTAGTGTCCTTGAACCCCAGGTTGTTGATCTTTCTTGAACACCAGCTCTACCCAGCTCTCCAGAGTTGTTCTGGGCCCTGGTGGCCATTGACTGTGGCTATGCTTCTTCACTGCAGGCCCTTCTTTGAGGGGATGTCGCAGTCCAGCTCACAGACGGAGATTGGCAGCCTCAACAGCAAGGGCAGCCTTGGCAAAGACACCACCAGCCCTGTGAGCAAGACCAATGGCTATGGGGTAGGGGAGAGGGACCGGGGAGTGTTGGGACTTAACACCCTGGGCACTCTGCTCTTGGCTCATTTTGTGACCTCTTCTTGTTTCAACCGTGGTGTTCTCATCTCAGTCTTAGCTGGGAACTTAGTTCTCTGAGGGCATTGCTGTGGCCCACTGGGTGTTGTTTTGAGTCTCCTCCCACCATGGCTTGGAGCCTTCCCTCCCAGAACACATAGCACCTCAAAACCTCTCCTCCAGCATCCATCATATGGTAGGTGGGAGCATGGCATCTGACCTGTGGTAAGCAGTTCTGCTTTCCAGGCTGGAGAAAGAACCAGGTGTCAAGGGGGCAGGAAGCCCACAGGTCTGATGAGGAGACACTGAACATACATAGGTTTATTCATAAAGGGGCAGTGCCCTCAAAGAATTTGGAATTTAGTAGGCAGGTTTCCATTGCCTAGTGAGCAGGGGTAGAAAGGAGCTGTCTGCTGAAGCACCCCAAAAGGCCCCTTGGGAAGGGTCTCCCAGCGGTGGATCAGAGACAGAGGCCCGGGTTGATGCTATACCTGCCTCAGGTCCTGGGAAGCTGTTCTTCCCTACATTTACAACTAAAAGCAAGATGTGCATGATTTTAGTGCAGTTTATAGTTTACTGTTGGAAGCCCAATGTCTTTTCTTAGATCAAAGAAACTGAATCTTTAAGTCCTCCTATCCTTGCCACTCTAACAGAGGGAATACAGCACTCACCCTGCCAGTAGTTACTAATGTGGGAAAGAGATGATGGTGTGAGGCACTCTATCCCCGGAAGAGCTCTGTGTCTGTATGGAAGGGCCTCTACCTGTCCCAAGTGTCTGTAAACCATCAGGCAGCTCATGGGCTGCCTTACTGCCTGCTGCCACCAGGTGGGGCTGTCTGCCACATAATCCCTTTTGATGAAGGTGCAGGCAGGGTCTGGCTCTAGAACCATGGCAGCAGGTGGCCTTAGTGAGGAAATGTGGGAGGGAAAACTGCAGCCCTGGCAGAGAATACCACCAGACAGACCTCAGGCCTGCCGCCTGCAGACCTGGCGCTCAGGCGCTTTCCAGCCCAGGTTCCTGTAATATGGAGCCGAGGAGGCCTCACTTCACTGTGTATGTTTAGGACGGGGCTCAGAGATGCGCTCTCTCCTGAGGCAGTGGAATGGCCCTGCTGAATTATCACTGTACCTGTGGATGGGACCTGGCCAGGGGAGGACTGTGTCACAGTGCCCTAGGAGTGCAGAATGGGGCACAAAGTGCAATTGGATGATTAACTGAGATAATGGCCCTAAAGCACTAGCATAACCTAATGTATGGTGAGCAAATGCTCAGTAGATGCTGGGGATGGATGGTTGGTATTAAATTAGTAAGAGAAACTTTTATATTAATGAAGGTGTTTCTGGGTTGATAGAATTTGTCTGTAGGTTTTACGTTAGTCTCAGTTATGTGGCTTGCAACATTTAGAAAAAACCTTAATGCTCTGAGCCTCAGGTGCCTTATTTATAAGGTAAAGGCGTTGGCATAGGAGCTAGTTTGCTCAAAAGTCAATTGAGTATCAGTCTTTACAGTATGATGGCCTAAGGGTTTCTGTTGAGGCAAAACATTATTTGGGGCAGGGTCGGGCTGGGTTAAGGGCATGTACTCTGGAGTCAGACTTCTGAGTTTGAATCTTGACTCCATCACTCCTTTGACTATATATGCTCTGGGGCAGTTACCAAGACCTTGTTTCCTCATCTAAAAATTACGTTGCTGTAAAAAGCACACGCCTTACAAGGCATTGTGGAGACACAATGACAGAATGCTTATAGAACCTGTGGCATGGTGCTTGGTTGATGGATGGATGGATTTATTGCATGGACAGCATGCAGTATATGAGGGCTGTCCAGAAAAAAAATTCAGCCATAAATGCCTCTATTATTCATATTACATGGCTGGATACTTCTATACACTGCCATTGCTGCTGTTATTACAGTTTGTGAGCACCATTTTAATTCTAGACTCCTGAAATGGATAGATTCTAGATGTCTTTTTAGTGAGGTCTTCAAATTCTCGTTCCCTTGGCCAGATTTCAAACTCACTATGCTGATTCTTTGATATTTCTATTTTGAAAAACCCCATATGTCTTGATGTGGGTGTGGAACTTTGAAATCCTTTAGTATAAAAGGCACTTCAGGGAGGAACAACAGAGCGAAGCTGTGCTCTTACACAGAGCAAGCACTTCTGAATGTATTAGGAAGAAAATACTGAGGTTGTGCATACATAGGCAGACATGCACATGCTGCCTAACATTTATCCTGTGTCCCTGATTACCTAACATTGTTACTTATTTTCTTAATCTTCCTGTTTGTTCCCCAAATTTCAGAAGACTTAGCTTATCACTAGAACCAGTAGGAATTTCTGCTGATGCAAATTATTACAGTTGTTGAGTGTTCCCAGGACTTAGAATGCAGAAGCAGCACAGTTTGATAACAGTCAGCCCTGACAGTGTCTCAGGGCAGCCAAGAGATGCAGACTTTCAGCCAAGACTGCCTGCTGCCAAAAGCTGCTATTTCCATTAGCACTGTAAATAATGGTGTTAGAGACTGTCCTAAAAATGATGGCTGAAAATATCACCCCACTCTGCTCCCACCACCACCACAGGACCATGTGTACCCTTTGAGCAGCCAGCCTCACCCCACAGGCACAGTGCTTCAGTCTGCTGGCATCTGCCTCCAATGCCACAAGATTAGACAGACACAGCTCCTACTGTGAGAAAAGCCCTTAGTATTTAGAGGAACAGGAATAGAAACTTGGAGAACTGGAGTTTGCTCCTTGTGGGTTTATCAGTAACATCTCAAAGAGTCAGTAAATAGCCACAGATGCACTCCAATCCAAGTTCAAGGTCTTATCAGCCATTGCAGCTTCACCATGGAAACTTGCTATAGGTGTCATAGACCTGACTACAGGGCAACACTACTTTAAAACCTTCCAGCAGATTGGTGTTACCACCCCAATTTATTTTTCATACTGAGATCCAAAATTGAGTGAAATCCTCTTTAGTCTTATGTCTGACCAGGACTTCGCCATGATTCTGGAGTCTGTTAACATTGGTTATTCATGTAGACAATGTATAAGTGAACTAGCTGTGCAGTCTGAAGGCAGCCTATTGTGTGTGGCTAGGAGCCAAACCATCTCCAGATCTGGAGTCCCAGGGTCTAATTACAGTGTGTTGGGTTAATCTTACAGCAGATGGCTTAAAGCAATGGTTCTCAACCAGGGATGATGATTACCTCCCAAGGAACATTGGCAATGACTACAGACAATTTTGGTCGTCACAGGGGTCTGCTACTGGCATCTAGTGGGTAGAGGCCAGGAATGCTGCTAAAAGTCCTGTTGTGCACAGGACAGCCACACACACACAAGTGAAGGCTCTGGCCCCAAAATATCAAATAGTACCAAGATGGAGAAGCCCTGGTATAGAGTATGACACAGGGGCCTACTCTTGTGATTCTTGTTCATTAGTTTGCCAAGTGACCACTTAGGCTTATTAGCCTGATAGTTCTCAGTGCTATTTAATTGACTCAGAGGAAGAACTTTCAGTAATTAGGAGGAAGCAGGATATCCTTGATATTCTCTGACTTCTTGGTTTGCCACAAGAACCAAAGAGATTTCACTGAAGCCAGTACCATCCCTATATTTAAATCTCACAACCCTCAACTGCTCATGACTTTGACATTGGTATATGCACAGCCAGAGCAATATTAGCAAAGAAGAAAAATCTGGCTATGTATCTGTATTTGCACAATAAATTTTTAATATTTATGAGAAATGCTAGTAAGAGGGACAAAGGAAGAATTCAATCAGGGAGTTCCCTGGTGGTGCAGTGGCTTAGGCTTCGATGCTGTCAACGCTGTGGTCTGGGTTCGATTCCAAGCCAGGGAACTACCCACATTAAAAAAAATTCATTCACACCTAAACTGCTTAACATTGGGTCTTTTTTGCTTAGTATATTCTGTTTGAGGATTTTTCTACATGTTTCTACCAAGCACAAAGCATTTGGCTACCATGGATGTCTTTAGTCTCAAAGTCAAAGACCTGAACTCTAAGATCCTCCTTTCTTATATTTTCAGCAACTTCTGACAAGCAGAAGAGGTCCCATGTGTCCCTCCTGGGCAGGGAGTTTACTGAGTTCCAGGGCAAGATTTATGGATCCCATAGCAAAGGCCGCTGAACTTTGAGCTTCTCTTGCCTAGTAACATCTTGTGAGAGTCAGAATTTCTGGGTTCTGCATCTTACTGTGTTATTGGTTTAATGATTACAAAAAATAAATGACCCCTCTGATGCTTCTTTTTCACAGAAATAACCTCCTTATAAGATGAAAATCCCAAAGATTATATTAGATCTTCAGATTAAGTGAAAGTATTTTAAGTTTCTTAGGAACCTAGGAAACAAGTTAGTGGTAGTTATTTGGATTGGTGATGACTGATTATTATAATTTTTGCAGATGGAATTGGCTGTTCTAGAAAAAGTCAAATCTGCTTGGATTAAAAATCAAGATGACAGCTTGACTGAAACAGACACTCTGGTATGTATGGTTCAGTCTCCTGTTTCAGCTGTTGAAAATTGTTTTTATGCCTTTAGAAATAAAGACAAAAACCCTCAGAACCACCCTGGAAATTTTGCCTAAATTTTTGGACTGGTGAATGTCCTATGTTCTCTTTCTTCTGAAATCCTTACCCAGGGAATATACCCTACCCTGGTTATTCCCCAAATTAGCAAACCAGAAATGTCCCTGTTCTTTTCCTTTGCTTAGAGCTGATCAGATCTAATTTGGATAATTTCTCACTATCTGTTATTGTCATTTACTTCTGAGAGATGATGACCAGTATCTTCTCCTAAAAAAAAAAAACAAACAAACCATCCCTTCCTCCCATGTTGCCCTTAATTGGCCAGGTAGCTACAACATTAAATCTCTGAAGGATTACTGGTCAGCTCCTGCCTCTAAGAAATGCTGGAGCTACCCAGGAGTGTAGGCCAAGCCCTGGTGACATGGAATGAACTGGCTGGGGTGTACGATTTAATTCCATTGAATTCCACACACATGTACTGGGCAACTGTATGTGCTGGGCACTGAAAATGCAAAGATGAGAACATGAGGTCTCTCAAGATGCCACCCTTCAGGAGGAAAACCAACCTATGTACACCCTATGTCGAGGCCCAGGAAGAGGGTCATGATTCCGACTGGAGGGAGGATGTCTGAGCTGGGCCTCTCAGAATATGCTGCAGTCCATCCAGTAGGACTGGAAGCTGGACATGGTGGGTGGAAAGGAGGGAGCAGAGAATTTCACCAAAAACCATCTATGGTGTGCTGTGCATCAGCTTCACAGTGAGACCTGGTAGTTGAGTGGAGTCCAAGAAAGACTTTATTTTAGGCTTATTGTTCTATAGTAAATAATGCTGCCTTAAAGATCTGGTGTATGGCAAAACATTAGGCTTGATTCAAGATGAATTTAAAACTTACCATGTAACTTGCACTTTGTTTTTCACCAGTAATCTGAATAACCCAGCTGCCACTCTTGCCCCTCCTTGGTCCATACTACACAGTGGTTGTTTCAGAATGAAATTCAATCATACTATGTTCTGATTAAAACTCTCTCCTTCCCATCTAGGGAAGCTAGATCATCAGTTTAGGTTTGTGTGTTGACAAGTGGTCATAAATGTAGAGAACAGACAGAATAGCAAGAGACAGTGCTCGGCACAGTGGGTGCACTCAGTTCAATTAAACAATAACCGTGTCTCACCAGGTGGCGTAGGAGCTTTAGGAAAAGGCAGGAAATGACTGACTCTCCCCATGGTGGTCATGGGCCCCTGGCAAGATGCCATTATGCTCCTGCTGGTGCTGAGTGAGCAGTAACCCTGGCTGCTTCCTTTTCTTCATGGCAGGAAATCACTGACCAGGACATGTTTGGAGATGGGAGTACAAGTCTCATTGTGCCAGAGAAAGTCAAAACTCCCATGAAGTCCAGCAAAATGGATCTCCAAGGCTCCGCCTCGCCCAGGTACTCAGAACAGGAAGAAACTCCAAAAACAGAGCCAGGGTTGGGTAGAATGAAGGAAGCCAAGCAGATGGTATGAGGCTGCGACCGTATTTAACAGAGACTCGTGGCCTGGGGAAGAGTGGGCTGGCCATGGCTTGGGATCAGAGGGGCTGTCTCACCACCTCCTTCATACATGTCTGGCAGCAAAGTAGATGGAGTGCACACCCCCCGGCAGAAGCGGAGCACACCCCTGAAGGAGCGGCAGCTCTCCAAGC
Source organism: Lyroderma lyra (assembly GCA_004026885.1). NCBI lineage: Eukaryota > Metazoa > Chordata > Mammalia > Chiroptera > Megadermatidae > Lyroderma > Lyroderma lyra. The sequence goes on from PVJL010002092.1 coordinate 103,645, forward strand.
CCCTGAGCGAGAGGACCAACAGCTCCGACAGCGAGCGGTCCCCTGACCTGGGCCACAGCACCCAGGTACCTCGGAGCATCCCTGGGCCTCCGTGTCTATGTTGTCGTCTTCCTTGGGCAGTTAGATGAGAGGAAAGGAGGACTGCTTTGAAATGCTCTAAATAAAAGGCTTGCAAGCAGACCTAAATAGAGAAGTCTAGCATACTTGTTATTTACTACTAGTGTGGAATTGGCTCCGGGGCTGATTTGTGGGAGCGGGGGAGGGAGTAAGAAATGCCAGCATTGTCCCAGCCTGCCATCAGCCCCAAGTGGCAGTTCCACACCTTCTGGTTTGTTCTGCCTCCTCTGCCTCAGACATTAATCTGGAGATTGTGTAGTGACTCAGTGGTTGTGGAGGATGGCAGCCATCAGAATCTCACTGAACATCACTGACCTGAACTCTTGACACTTTTAGTACCACTGTGGGCCCATTATTCTGATTTCAAGATGGCACATCAATAGTAATAAAATATTTTATTGAAAGACCTGAAAGAGTGGGCTGGAATAGAAGCGCAGAGGAAACTGGCCTTTGGGGACTGTTTTCTGTTTGAAGACCATTGGTACTGGGGTTAGAAGAAGGGCTTTCTCTGAACTGGCACGCCTCCCACAGCTACTGTTCTTCAAGAGTTAACAGCAAGCCTGTTCATTTACCTGATAAATTTTTTTGGAGGAAAGTTGGTATCAGTGTGGCTTCCTGAGTTTGGCACTATTACCTAGCTGAAAAGGAACCAGAGACTAGAATAGCCCAGTGCCTGGGGCGAGGTATTATCCTTCTTGTTAATCACTGTTCCTGGAATGCCTTCGGTTCCTTGTGACAGCACCCACACACACACACAGTGTTCGTTGCTACTCTCATTAGTTCTCTCCCTGTTGCCCTCATTTTTTTGGTTCCTATGAGCACCTGCTCACTGTTCTCCCCCTCCTCTGCTGGCCCTTCCATGCTGCCTCTCTTGCTGTCCCCACCTCATTACCCTTCCTGGGATGCTCGCTGCATCACCAGCTGTATCTGCCCTCCCTGTCAGGAGCACTTCTATGGCTTTGTGTTCTCCAAGGACTCTCTCTGCTTATTCTTTGTCTTCCTCCTTTCCATTTCGGCCTGGCCAGTGGCAGGGTCTCCTCCACAAATTCCTAGTATCTCTCCAAATACCCCTGCTCTGGGAATTCTCTGCCCAGTAGTCCACCCAACCCCACCCTCAAGCTCCCTGGGGACTGCCTAACACTTTTGTCCTTGTCCTTGCAGATTCCAAGAAAGGTAGTGTATGACCAGCTGAATCAGATCCTGGTGTCAGATGCAGCCCTCCCAGAAAACGTCATCCTTGTGAACACCACTGATTGGCAGGGCCAGGTAAAGCTTAAAGACTGCAGGGCTGGGGAGCAGGAGAGTTTTGGGAGAGCAAGAGACACCCAGGCTGGGTGATTTGAGAGGCAGGGCATGGAGAAATAGGAAAATGATCCCCCTACCTCAGTCCCCTCCTACCCTGAATTAATAAAACCCTAGCTCTGGACTCTACTCCCAGTTCTGTCCTTTTCCAGCCTATGGGCCCTTAAGTCACTGATTTTCTCTACATCCATTTCCTCATGTGTAAAAAAGCAACAGTATTACCTGCCCTACCTTCCTTCCAGGGTGGTGGTGTATGTCAGGCAGCATCACAGAAGGAAGGTACCTTGAGAAGTACAGAGTGCTGTAAACACAGCAGCCGCCCATGGTTTCCATGACAGTTCAGAAGGGGCAAGCACCTCCCGGCAGCTCCCACTCACCACTGTCCACCCAATGGAGCCCTGGTACCAAAATCCCTCTTCCCCAGTGTGGGCTGCAGAGGCACTGTGAGAATCTAAAGGTTCCAAAGCCTTACCACAGTTCTCGGTTAGCATGGGGTCTGGCCCCACCTTCTCCTCAGTGGCAGCCAGAAACCTGATCTCCTTTGCCCAGCTGTGGTCTGAAGGACAAGGAGGGCCCTGCAGCTTGGTCTGGGCCCTGTGTGCCCTCTTGGTGCCTGTAGGGAAGCAGCATCCCTGCATGTGGCCTCACCTGTGTCCCACCCCTTTTCTTGCTGCCCCCAGTATGTGGCCGAGCTGCTCCAGGACCAGCGGAAGCCTGTCGTGTGCACTTGCTCCACCGTGGAGGTCCAGGCTGTGCTGTCTGCCCTGCTCACCCGTATCCAGCGCTAGTAAGGGCTCGCCTTCTCTCCTGCCCTTTGGGGTTCCTTCCACCACATCCTCCCACCCTGACTTCAGGTGGTGACAGGACCTCCTGGCCTTGGCAGACCAAGGGGCCACAGTCGGTGCGTGGTCGAGCAGAAGTAGGCCATGGTGCTCTGATGTCTCTGCTGGCCCCAGAGGGTCAGGGTGTGAAAAATGTCACCTTTCTGTCATCCTGGCTCCCTGCCTGGACTCCTGTCACACCTCAACTTGCCTCATCCTCTTCTTAAACCCATGATGAAGAAGGCCAGGAAGAGAGAACCCAGGATTTGACTAAGACCGTTTACTACCATCCGTCTGGCTGTAACGTGTTGCTTGGCATCCAGTTAGGGCTTCTGCTCTCAGGACCTCCCTGAGGGGCCCAGGTCCTTGCCAGGGGGAGGGAGGGGAACTGTGAGCATTCCAGCATCCAGGCTCGCACCCACACTGAGCCCTACAGCACTGCGGAGTTGTCTTCCTGTTAGCCTTGGTCAGTTCTTCCTTCCAGACAGTGGCCTGCCCTCTCTGATCCTGGACTTCTCTCCTGATTGCCAGAGCACTGGTCTGTTGCCTATCTCTGTATTATTAGTTTGTTTCTTCCCTGTGGGGTGTTGAGATCAAGTCCAGTCTGACCCTGGGGCCTTCCTGTGAGCAGGCTGCTGGTGAACCTCCTCAAAGTGGTTGTGACTGTCCCTTTGCTCCCCAGCTGCAACTGCAACTCCTCCATGCCAAGGCCAGTGAAGGTGGCAGCGCTGGGCGGCCAGACATACCTGAGCTCCATCCTCCGGTTCTTCGTCAAGTCACTGGCCAGCAAGACCTCTGACTGGCTTGGCTACATGCGCTTTCTCATCATCCCCCTCGGTAAAAATGCGGCAGGTGCCACCCCTGAAGCAGGGTGGTGGGGCTGGGTCCCTGCAAGGGGCAGTCAGGGAGCCCCTAACCAGTTCACCTTCTCTGGTTTCCACCTACCAGGTTCTCACCCTGTGGCCAAGTACTTGGGCTCAATCGACAGTAGATACAGCAGCACCTTCCTTGATTCTGGCTGGAGAGACCTGTTCAGTCGCTCAGAACCCCCAGTGTCAGGTAATGACCCTCAGACCATGCCACTTGGTTCATGGCGAGCGGTCCCTGCTGACGGAGGCCCGGGGAGCGTGCTACTCTTCCTCCCCGTGGCTGCAGCTCTCCTGGTCACTTCACAGGTTCACTTTTCACTGTTGATCAAGGAGAGCCATTAAATGCAGCCCCTCCCTCTGGTCGCTGTTAGTCTCTGCTGTTCGCTCTACACCTGTCTACCAAGGAGGGCCGTGAGGACTGTGGGAGACAAGACACCTAGTTACACAGACCGAATACAAGAAGTAGAGACTAGATGCTAAGTGATCTATTGATAGATGAGCAACACTGTATCCCAAAATAGGCTTGAGGGGTGGGAAGTGCTCCCTCAGACCTGGAAGGAAGTGACAGGCACAAATTGGTGGACTGGGGGTCCTTCGAGTTTCCAGGGTTGGTGTGAGCAACAGCAGGCTTGGTTGTGGGTGGCCTGGGAAACAGTAGGGCCATAAAGAGCTGGAAACTGCAAGCAGAGACTGACAAGGAGCGAACAGCACTTTGGTCATGATGCTGTGGATTCCAAATCAACAGATCTTTGGAACCCTTTCTCCACCTCCACTCACAGGTCTTCCCATGGGTCTCAAGAAGGGGGTTCTCTAAGTGGGTTGTCAGGTTTGCCTGCTGAACTCAATCAGCAGTTATCACCTGGCTTTTCTGCAGAGCAACTGGACGTGGTGGGGCGCGTGATGCAGTATGTCAGTGGGGCGGGCGTGACACACCAGCTTCCTGTGGCCGAAGCCATGCTGACCTGCAGGCATAAGTTGTAAGTTTGACTTTGAGAATTTCCTAAAACTTGGTGGGGTGGCTTAGGTCAGTCTTGAGTGCTCTTTGCTTCTTCACATTTTCCTTCCTACCCCGTTTGCCTGGGTAGAGACCCAGGAGAATGAGGGAGATAGTGCTTTCACTGCCTCCCATTCAGGCCCTCCCTCCCTACCCTGGGCCTTTGCATCAGTCCAGGCACCCTCAGTACAGAGAAGCCCACCCCAGGGCCTGGAATTGGGACATGAGAGCAGGGGACACAATGTGCAGAATCTGATCTTTTTTCTCCATTTTATGGCTCTTCCTGCCATCCTGAAATGTGATGGGAAGATGTCATGTAGTGTCTGGACTCCTTTGAAGCCACAATGAAACATGAAAAGCTATGTCCCTGTCCCTCCACACAGTCTCACCCACTAACTGTAAAGCTTTCCCATCTCTCCCAACAGCCCTGATGAAGACTCATATCAGAAGTTTATCCCCTTCATTGGCGTGAGTACTCACCCCCTCTCCTCTGTGTCCCACCCATTCTCCTGGCCTTCTGTCCCCCTGGACACATACACACATTAAAAACTCATCTAGACAGTGGTTCTCATCCAGAGGCAATTCTCCCCCAGGGAACGTCTGGCAGTGTCTGGAGGAGACATTTTCAGTTGTCACAGCTGGAGTGGGGGGTGCTACTGGCATCTAGTGGGTAGAAACTAGGGCTGCTGCTAAACATCCTACAATGCATAGGACAGTCCCCCGCACAGAGAAGGATTCAGCCCCAACTGTCAGAAGTGCCAAGGCGGAGGAAAGCTGGGTGAGGATATGTACTGAGCTGTCCATTTCAGTGTCCTCCTTTCCCACATCATGGCCTATCCCCAGATCATCACTGGTTTCTCATCTTTACTACATCCGGCCCTGAGCCTGTGCCTTGACCTTGGGAGTGATGTCCAGAGCATAGCTTCTACAGCCTCCAGGGAAAAGCAAGCTGCCTCAGAAATGGTGATAGGTGACATTCTGGAGACAAATGTGAGAAATAAGCTTGTTTCTATCTTTAGAGGCAGATAGACCACTGAGAATAGGGTCGTTCCCTTTTTATTCAGTCAAGCAAAAATCACTATACTAGTGGATTTTGAAAAATGAAGGGATACCTTCTGGATATCTTTGGCGTCAGGTGGTACTGGTCTTTGTTTCATTTAGTGTAGCTGGGCCGCAAGACAGACCAACCAAGAGAGGGGGCTCCAAGGGGACAGATCTGACTCCCTGCCGGGGACAGATCACACCACAGATACATGGCTGAAACTCGGGTTTCCATGTATGAGATGATCAAATTTCCCTTCTAAGTTAGCTTGTGTCTTTCCTATAACCTCCTTGAGGATCTCTTCTAGCTTCTGGGGGGAAGGGGCACGTGCAGGTGAAGGGCCCAGCACCCACTGTCCCGTTCTCTTCTCATCCCAGATTCTGGATGTCTTCAGTAATCTTGAGAGATGCCTGAGCCTGGGGAAGTTCACTTGCCCATTCTCATGTATGCCTTACAACGTCTCCCATCTGACTTGTCTAGTCCGTTCCCATTCCTACTGGGGCTGTTGCCATAGCTGTGCTGGAGGGCCCGAAGCATGGCCTGTGGCCTGGGTAGGGGTCTGACTCATTATCTTCATGGACCTGTGGGATCTTCCTGGAGTTATGGATCACTGCCCACTCTGGCCTCACAGCCAGGAGAGAGACATAAAAAATTTTAAGTTCAAACAAAGGATCTGGCAGCCTCATGCAACATCAGAGGAGCAAGTGGCGTCGTATCCAGGAAGCTCAGGAGTATCGTGTACCATCAGGGATCTAAAACATGGATACACAGAAAATTTGGGATAAGTTTCAGTGAATGGCAGCATTGTGCCCTGAGCAGCCAGCCTCCAGGGAACCATCTCTGCGTGATCTCCATTTCACAGCAGTCCCCAGGGTCCACGTTGGGTGACCTCCCAGCTCTGCTGTGCCTCTGCCAGGTGCTAGACCCCAGGCCTGCCAAGTTCATCTGTCACCTCAAGCCACAGCTGTGACATTCAGATAGTCTCTCTAGTTGTGCCCTTTGATGGCCACTGGAGGGCGCCCTCTGTCCTTCCCAGCATTCTCTAGGCAGCATCTAAAATTCTCTGGAAAGCTGAAATCAACACCACTGTCTTAGTGGGATGTGCCAGGGACCCCTCCTCACCGGTATTCCTCCAGATTCCAGGAAGTCTGGAAAGGAGGGAGGCTGTATTTCCCCTTGACTTGGTGCAACAAGCAGGCACGTGTGGAGCTCCTCCCAGCCACCCCACGCCACCCCACCGCCCGGCCCACTCATCTTTCTCACATGGTTCTTCCTTTCTCTGACGTAGGAAGGTGGCCTCCTGCCCGTGATCGTAAAAGAAAGGTGACCAGGCTACAGAAATGGTTCCTGCCTTCAAAGTGGACTTTGCCTTATCCCTAGGGAAGAGCCACAAGGTCTCCTATGCCCCCACCTCATTTTTTAGAACTAGGTTTTTTTTTCACATCTCTTTAAGAACTGGGGTGCTCTGGATTCACAAAAATTTTAAAAGCCTCCCCTCAAATAATGTGTCGTAATGGCTGTTGTCCCCAGCCATCTATTTCCACTTGGATCAGAATGTGCACAGCTTTGGTGACAGGACCTAATGCAGTATCCCTTCTTTCCTTCCAGGTGGTGAAGGTGGGTCTGGTTGAAGACTCTCCTTCTGCTACAGGTGAGTTTGGGGCCCCTATGGATTGCAGGGGGCAGGGGGGTCCTTCCTGGCCTCCTCTCTAGTCCAGCAGGCCAGAAGGTAAAGACTTTTGGTGGCCTAAGTTAATGCAGAGTTTGAGCAGGAAGATTGTGGGCACTCTCACTCCCCAGGTGAAGCAGTGGCATGGTTGGTGGGCAGGCATCTAAGGCTGGGAGGAAAGCAGGCTGCCACTGACATGGGGCAGGGATGGCTTCCTCTGGCCAACTGTGTCCTCTGACAGGTGATGGGGACGACTCACCTGTGGTCAGCCTTACTGTGCCCTCGACATCACCGCCCTCCAGCTCGGGCCTGAGTCGAGATGCCACGGCCACCCCTCCTTCCTCTCCGTCCATGAGCAGTGCCCTCGCTGTTGTGGGGTAAGGCTCTCTCCCCTACCTGTCTCTCCATCAGGTCCCAGGACCTGACTGACTCTCCTGCTGCCTGTGGCATTGTGGAACAGTGACAGCATGCTGAGTGTAGAAGGGAGTATCGTGGTGAGAACATTGGAGTTAGAGTTCAGAGACTCAGGTCACTAGCTAGGCAAGTCGTTGAACAGCTCTCTCTGTCACATAGAACTGCAGGGTTGAATGAGAGGCCCTGGGCAGCCTGTAAAGTGCTGTGTGCATGTCTGGTCATGGACTGATCAGGTGGTAGAAAGTGTGGGCATGGGAGTCAGGCACACCTGGGTTTGAGCTGTGCTAGCACAGTATGGAAGACTTTATTCAAGGTGGGGACTATTGTGATAGATGTAGGGACCACTGGATTTTGCAGTGGGAGAGAGGGGCTCAACTCCAAATACAGCATAAGCAACTGGGGATTTCTTTCTTTCTTTCTTTTTTTTTTTTTTTTTTTAATGTGGGTAGTTCCCTGGCTGGGAATTAACCCAGGCCGCAGCATTGACAGCACCGAAGCCTTACCCACTATACCACCAGGGAACTCCTAGAAAGTGGGAGTTTCTAGCCAAGGAGTAGTGTGGGATCTGTGGGTGGAAAATTACTGAGAGGAAACATCAGGGGTAGAGGGACTCTGGCTAAACTGACCTAAGAGGATCCTTGCTAAAGGCAGTCCAGAGCATCAGACATCCTAGGGGTGGTGTGCGTTTCCATGGTAATTAGATATGGAGGGTAGGGGGCTTTTGCCAGCTGACTCAGCAGGGTTCTTGCTAAAATTGGATTTTACAAGGAAGTGCACAGATGGGCCTGGAGAAGGTTCAGGAGCCTAACTAAAGTTGGGTCAAGCAAAGAACCTGTCTTTTGTACAAGTTACTAAAGTTTATTCTTGACTGTGAAAGTAGAGATGAAGTAGCCAGGTCACGGTTTTGTTGTAAGGCATAAATAAGAGCCAGTGTGTTGGTGCTGGCATGTGCCGTGCTGCCCTCTCTCCTGCATCCAGTCTGTCCATCAGCACAGTGGAGCTGTCACCACAAATGAGACAGGCAACACCCTGTACTAGAGCTCAGGCTCCCAGCCCGCACGCTGAAGCAATACAAACATTCAAACAGTAGATTGCAGGAGGGGCTGGTTATGGTATGGGGGAATTCTTTAGGATCTAAAGTGTCCAAAGTTTAGATCATGTGGCCAGGGAGGTCCCTCTGGAGGCAGCTGTCCCTCTGGGGCCTGAGGGTGGGAAGGAGCTGACCAGAAGGAGGGTGAGAGGAGCAGAGAGACAGGCTCTCAGGTTGGAGAGGAGCTGGGCCCTCCTGCTCCAGCTCCTTTTCTGCTGCCTTCACCTCTTTGTTTCCTCTGATGATTGTCCCTGTAGAACAGAGAGGGCCCTGGCTGGCAGCTTTTCCAGAACCACCAGTGACAGTGTCATAGTCCCTGAAGACTATGATGTGTTCCTGGGTGGTGAGACACCTGCCTTGGAGCTCAAATCCCAGCCTTGGTCCTCCCCACCCTCTTTCCCCTTGGACCGTTGTCTAAGGGCCAGTGCAGGACACAGGAAATCCCACATAGCTGGGTGTGGCCCTCGGCTTCCAGGCTTTGCGGGGGCTGGGGACCCACCCTTACCTCAGCCTCCTTTCACACCCAGTTAAAGCTTGTATTTCATGGACCTGCTGAAACCAGGCAGAAAGAGAAATGTCCGATGACTTTTGTAGCCTATGTCCCTATTGTGTCTGGCATTTCCTTTCAAGGAAACATCCGCTCTTTTTCCCCTTGGAGCTGAAACTATCCCTGAGCTAGCAGTGCCATGAATAAGAGAAGCCGCAGGTCGGCATCTGTCAGCTCCCCCGGGGCTGCTGGAGCCGCCGTGCCTCTGCCCCACTTACTCTCCCCGACCCTTGGCTGAGTTTTGCCTGGGCTCTGCTGGGGGTGCGTGTGCACGTGTGTATATGCACACACACTTCTTGTTGTTAAATTGATTGGGGTGACATTGGTTAGTAAAAATTACATAGGTTCCAGGTGTGCAATTCTACAGTATATCACCTATGTGTTGTTAGTGTTCCTCATCCAGAAGACTTGTTTGTTTGTTTGTTTGTTTGTTAGCACACATGCTTGCTTCCTTCCTGTTTCCCCTGTCTCCCATGACTTTTTATTTGGTCCCCTTACCATGATTCGTGTCTTTACCCTCACCTGGCTTTCTCTTCAGGTCAGCCTGACTCACTCCCACATAAACCAGTTCTGTGAGACTAGAGGGAACCTGGAGCCACTTAGCCTGCAGCCTCCTTTCATCCCTGCCAGATCCCAGGGGTCCCCACTCCCCATCTGGCATGTAGTTGTGAACTGAGTGCTAAGCCTATCTCCATTACTGTTCCCCTTCTCCAGGAGCCCCAACAGCCCATATGGGGACGTGATTGGCCTCCAGGTGGACTACTGGCTGGGCCACCCTGGGGACCGGAGAAGGGAAGGTGACAAGAGAGACGCCAGCTCCAAGAACACCCTCAAAAGTGTCTTCCGCTCAGTTCAGGTTTCCCGCCTGCCCCATGGTGGGGAGGCCCAGCTTTCCGGCACCATGGCAATGACCGTGGTCACCAAAGAGAAGAACAAAAAAGGTAAGTGATAGCTGAGGTCAAGGACAATTGGGGCCACCAGACCTCCTGGTCTCCTACTCAGAGTCTAGGACAGAATCTATTTCTGGGAGATCTTGGATGGGGGTAAAGCAACAGAAGTATCATGTGGTCCCACCTGGGGTCCCGCCTCACCTTATGGGACAAGGCCATTCCTTCTGTAACAAAGGACACCGAAGTCCCCAGTGAGTGCACTGATCCTGCCTCTTCCCAGGTGGGAATGGAACACGGAGCACGTCCCAGGGCAGAGCTGGTACAAACAGTGCTGCATGGCCTCGGCCCCCTCCTCACCGCAGCAGGCACAGCCCCACACGGCCTGCCAGTGCCCCGCCGGCTGCCTAGGGGCTTCAGAGACCATCTGGCCCCAGATCCTCGTTCCACAGATGGAGATATATCCAAGCCAGTGGGTGGGGGACCTGTGCTGGGACAGGGCAGGAACTCGGAGATCCTGGGAGCAGGGAGGAAGGAGTAGCTTTCTCCATATTACCCCCCTTCCCACCGGAAGAGGGGGCAGTGGGGTGGGGGAGGAGAGGATGGCTGCTGTACCAGGGGCTGTGACAGATGGCATTCCTGCTTGCTTTCCAGTCCCCACCATCTTCCTGAGCAAGAAACCTCGAGAAAAGGAGGTGGATTCTAAGAGCCAAGTCATCGAAGGCATCAGCCGCCTCATCTGCTCTGCCAAGCAGCAGCAGACCATGCTAAGAGGTGTGGGCGGGGGCGGGAGGGGGGATGAGGGACTGTGGGGGCAGGGAGGCCATGCCCCATAAGGGACCCTGGCAAGATGGCTTCAGCAGTCCTGGTCACACATGCCACCCCCCTTCCTGTCATCCCCAGTGTCCATCGATGGAGTTGAGTGGAGTGACATCAAGTTCTTCCAGCTGGCGGCCCAGTGGCCCACCCATGTCAAGCACTTTCCAGTGGGACTGTTTAGTGGCAGCAAGACCACCTGAGAGCACTGTCTTCTGGCCACTCTCCCTCCTGGCACTGCCACCAGCCTCACCGCCTGCAGGCAGGGGGAGGCTAGCAGGCCCCGGGCCCAGCATCCCCTTTCCTGGCCCTGGGGCCTGCATTTCCCTTGCTCAGTCCTGAAGGACACTGCCACTGGGGACCCTGCCTCCCTCCCCACTGCTCAGTCCCATCCCTGGGCAGCCCCCGACTTCCAAACTCTTTCCCCCACATGGCACCATGGCACCGGTTCCCTTCCTAGACACAGGAAACCAGCAGCTGGCCCATAGCAGGGAGTCTAGCCCTCCCCCTCCCATTTTCTACAGCCCAGCTGCTGGACACAGCTCAGCCTGAGCCCATGGGACCCCCTCCTGTCCACAGTCACAGGGGCAGCTCCCACCCTCCCACCCCACCCCAGACAGTGATTCTGTGGCCATGCTGTGTGTTTCTGTGATGGAGGGCCTTCCTGGTCTCTCCCACACACGAGTTCTTCACCACCCCCAGGTCCCCTGTAGATGTCACGTGTCCTGAGCGTTTCATTGGTTCTCTGCACGGCCAGTCTCTTGGTAGTTCCATGGGACGCACCTGGCACTGGTCCCTGTCCTATGGCTCCCCCTTGTTGCTGAGTCTTCTCCCTCTACCTCCCATCCCTCTACCCAGCACAGCTCTGCCTCTTCCTGAGCTCTGGACTCGGGAGAGAGGGAGGGAGACCTCCACCAGTGTATTGTCTGTGGCCCCCCAGCCCTTTCTCCTCCCTGTGCCACCCATGTCCATTTGTCTCCCTTCCCCTGGTCTATTCTAACCTGCCCACTCCTGGGCCCCTGGTCTCCCTCCGATCTCCCTCCAGCAGGCTCCATTCCCTCCCTCTTGCAATGGACTTGGGGGTCTGAGCCCCTCCTCAACCTCGACCATCAGCCCTCACAGGGGAGGCTAAGCATACTGGGCCAGGATCCCAGCCGCAGCCCTCCTTCCCCTGCCAGCACCTCCAGAACTTGACAATTGCCCTCTCGCCCCTTCTAGAAGTTTTTGCAGAGAACTTCATTTTGAAAAGTGTCTTTCTCATTCTCCAGACCTCCCCCAAACTCTCATTTCTTACCCACGGCGCTCAGCCCTGCTGTCCAGAACATCTGGCGGGATAGAGCGGGGAGTGGGAGGGGCTGAGTGGATGCTGGATTTTTCATTCAATAAACTGGTGATTTCTTACCAACTAGCAAGCCTTGGGCTTCTGTTCCTCACTGACACAGGGTCTGTCCCCCACACACGCCTCTGCACAGTGCAGCCAACTCGACTCAAAACCAACTGGGGGAGTTCCCTGATGGTGCAGTGGCTTAAGGCTTCGGTGCTGGCGCCGTCAGCGCTGCGGCCTGGGTTTGATTCCCAGCCAGGGAGCTACCCACATACCAAAAAAACAAAAAACAAAAGAAAACAAAAACCAACTGGGAACTGAGTAGAAAGAAACAGATTCCCATTTTCTTAGAGAAACAGACATGAAGGTGTCTTGCCCAGGAGGAGGCAAGCAGAGTCAGAAACAGAGATGCTATCCCCACACCCAAGTTCCAGTTTCTCCTGGGACTCACCATCCCCGGACCCCACCTTCCAAGGGTACTCTTCTTTATTGCGGGAGGGGGGGGGGGCGGAGGGTAGTTCCCTGGCTGGGAATTGAACCCAGGCCACGGTGTTGAGAGCGCCGAAGCCTAGCCACTACACCGCCAGGGAACCCCAGAGGGTACTCTCCTGATTGAAAGTTAGAACTTGGCTCTGCTGGCCCTGCTGGGCTGACGTCCTGCCATCGTTTCTGGAAGCCAGTGGGATCTAAGGCCAAAGGGCTCTCTGCCTCTGCAGAGCTGGCTTTCCTTACCGCCCCTAACCTTCAGAGATGGCAAACCGTCCTAGCCCCTGCTCCCTGATGCCTGGCTCTCCACACACTTCCAGGAAGACTTCTGTGAAGTACCCAGAGGTGGGGGTTTGCATGGGGGGCTCGGTGTCCTCACCCTGTGGACCACGGCCACGGCCAAGTGGGACAGGCTGTCACTGGCTCCCCAAGCCCTGTGCTTAGGCGACCTAACAGAGAGAGGCTCTGGAACCCAGAGGTGTGGCCCTGTGCAAACTCTTAGCCTGGAAAATGGAACTCATGCCTGCCTCCCAAGGGGACAGTCCAGTGAGGTCTACGAAAGTCCCAGAATGCAATCTTCATGGCAGTGAATGAGGTGTACAGCCGGTTGGTGAGAAGAATGCGTCAAATTGCATCTGAGGTGACTGGAGAGAACGTGCACGTTCCTCACGCAGAGTAATATGCCCACCAGGGATTCCCAGGAGCCGGCAGCAGGAGGGCAGAGGCAGGGCAGGGGCTGGGGGGGTCCCAGGCAGGCAGGGTGTAGGGCAAGCAGACTTGGGTCCCAGCTCCTCGCCTTCTCAGGAGAAGGAGCAGGTGATGGGGAGGTGAGAGTAAGGAGAAGGCATAAACTTCTCCCAGCCTACCTGCTCCTGTGTCCAGGGCCTCGGTGTCCTGCCTATGGCCATCAACGCCCTCCCTGCTCCCACCCACAGGGGCCCTCCCGCCTCCTCCAGGGCGTCGCTCCTGCACTTGCCCGTCCCCACCAGATCTTTTACGCACACCACACGCAGTAACAGCCACCGTGTTAAAGACAGCGCGCCTGATCCTCGGTCCCCTCTGGGTGCCACACTGCGTCTCTGCTCCCCTTGGAGCAAAATTCTTCAAAAGAGTTGTTCACTTTCCCTGTCTCCACATCCTCCCACTCCTTCAGGCTTTTTCCCCCACAAGCCCATCAAAAGTTCCCTTACCACGGTCACCAATGAATGAATGACCTGGGGAGCCCAATCCAAGGGCCACTCTCTTGTTTGACCCGTCGGTAGCTCGATGTACATGCTCCCTGCTAGAGCCGCTTTCTCCACGGCCTGAGACAGCACCCCGCTCTCCTCCCACCTCACTGGCCGCTCCTCCTCGGCCTCCCTTACTGTACCCTCCTAATCAGCCTTGAAACACCGGGCCCCTCGGGGCTCCAGCCTCTGCCTCCTCTCTCCCCTTGCTCAGCCCTGTGGTGTGAAATGCTCCCTGTGCAGGCTTCTCCTTCCATTCCCCAGCTGCTGAGTCCAGAAACAAGGAGTCGCTTTTGACGCCCATTTCTTTCAAAGCCAACATGCACCCCCCAGCCCCCACCCCGCACAGCCCAGAGGCTTTCCCGGGGTCCAGCGGCTCCCCGCCGCCTTCACTGCTGCCACCTCCTGTCTGGACATTCCAACAGCCTCCTTACTACCTCTGCTGGGGCCTACCGGGCCGGTACTCGCTCTCCACCCGGGAGCCAGAGAGAGCCTTCTCAAATGTTAATCGGGTTGTGTTCGGGGTACCGATCGGAGCTGTCCGACCTTCCGACCTTCCCACCCGAAAGGAGCAGAATGCAAAGCCCTCATCCTAAGCTGCCAAGCCCACCTGATGGGACCTCCACGTGGTTATCGCCTCACTCTCCCCTCCCCCACCAGCCTCCTCAGGGCAGAACATGCCCTGGGCCTCTGCACAGGACGTTCCCCTGCCCACCCTGCTCCTGCCCCTGGTCCACGTGGCGGGCTGAGCTGTCTCCTCAGAGAGGCCTTCCCTGTTCCACGTCTGAACTAGCACCTCTCGTTTTTCTCACCCGTAATTATTCTTTGCCTCTCCTCACTAGAATGTAAGCTCAGGAAAACAGGAACTTTCTTGCTCTCCTCCGGCTCTGTCCCTGGCCCCAGGCACACAGTACTTGTGTGTGGCAGAGACAGACGGACAGACAGACAGACGAGCCCTCGTGCTGCTGGTCGCCACTCAGACACCATGAGGCCTCCTCTGCCCACAGGCCACCCGAGCTTTCTCCGTAGGCCCTGGGGGAAAGTAGACGGGCTCCTACTCTGAGCAAAGAGAAGGAAGAGGGCTGTGTGGGGATGGTTTCCACACCCCCGAACACAAAACGACTCGGGTGGATGATTTTGCACACCTGGCTATTGAGAGTGGAGGCCGGACCAGAGCAGAACTGCCCTTGAGCCACACCTGATCGTTCAGTGATCAGATCCCTCTTCCCTCCACACGGGCCTCCACGTGCTGTTCGGTCCACTTAAATGCTCTTCCGCCCCAGACGTATCCCCTTTTCCTTGAAGACACAGCCTAGAGGTCCCCTCCTCAGAGAGGCTACCCCTCAACCCTGCCCAAAGCCCAGTTGTTGTCTCTACTTCAGCCCTCTCTTCAGTTGTGGCATTCACTGTCACCTGCCACGTATGTCTTTGTCCCACTTTAGATGAGAGTTCCTGGAGGGCAGGAACTCAGGATGACTCATCTCCAGCAGCCATCACTGTGGCATGTGGCAAACACTCAGCTAGCTAGAGGAATGAGTAAGGGACCCAGCCACTTGCCCAATGCACACGGAACTGCTGAGAAGGAGCCAGATTTCTAACCCAGGTCATTGGACTCCAGACATACTCAGATCCCAACTTCCCAACCATGCGTACATCCCACAAGCATTAAATTCCTACCGTGGGCCAGTTCCTGACCTCAGTATGATGACACAAGGATGAATGCAGGATGGGTCCTTGACCTTACCTACATGGGAACTCTGAGGCTAGCAGGGAGACAGACAGATAAACAACTGCCACACAGCACGAGAGGTTGCATGGCAGCACACAGGGTGGGCGTCTAATCCATGCCGGGGAAGGGGTGTCCAAGAAGATAACTCAAAGTAATGACACCTGAGCAAGATGCGGGGCACGATGCATGTTCTAGGACCAGGAACTAGCAGCAACTAACTAGAGAGAAGAGGGAGTCTGGCCCATTCTGAGACGTACACGTGGGGGAGTGCAGCTGCAAAGTGGTGGGGATGGGGAATGACAGGGCAGAGACAGGAAGCAGGCAGGGTGCCGAAGAGCCCGGGTAGTGCCAGAGCTAGGACAGTGCACTTGACCCTGACATCAGCGGGGAGCCAAGAAAAGGTTTTAGGCAGAAGGGTGAGATGATGGACTTCAGAAGGATCATGTGGGAGGAAACAAGACTGGAGACCTGAGGAGTCAGACGAGTGCTGCAGTAATTTAGAAAAGATGTGGCCAACACACTGACTAAGGCAAGGGTACAAGATGTGGGGGAGATGGAGCCCTGAGTCCTCTTTAGGAGGTACAAGCAATAGGTTTAGGTGGCTAGTTAGGAAATAGGAGAGAGGGTCAAGGCCCGGGCCTGGCAGTCTGTCAGGGGTGAACAGGCAGATGGTGGAGCATCCCTGGAGGAGATGTGGGTGGGAGATGGTGGTTTTCGGGCCTGGGGGGCGGGGCGCTCTGCACAGTGGGCATCCAACTGGAATTGGAAGGACAGGTCTGGGTGGAGCTCGGGGAAGGGGTCCCGGCTGGATGGAGAGTTGAACTTCCTTAGCATGTGGGAGAGCTGACCTTAGAGAAAGGGTGACATTGGCCCCGGCTGGGCTAACCTGCCTCCATCCTAGCCACGCAGGGCTTCTACTGTCAGCACTAAATACATGAGCACTTGTTAATTCAGAGTCATCTTTCTCTTTGCTCATTTGTTGTTTGCTTTCATTCTGAGTGTTTTCTCTCCAACACCACCACAAGCAGAGATTGCCCTACGTTTCGTATTTTTTTTCCTCCCTACTCCATTCACTAGCACAAGATCTGTCCAATAGTGAATTTGATGGTAATAAATAACCACTAGTAATTGTCTCTATTATGTACAAGGCATAAGTTAAGATCTGAACTGCTATTTATTCCATTCTCTCGGGGACTCAACAAGGTAGATATTAGGAAGCTCATTCTACAGATGAGGAAACAAATGAAGCTAATAGCATGCCTGAGACTGCAGAGCTAGCAGATGGAGAAACATGGCTTTGAACTTGGTTGACTCCAAAACCTGTGTGCCCTCCCACTAAGCAGGTCTGGGTGGGGGTGGAGGTATGGGACCCTTCTAGTCTTCCTGGAGACCACAAGAAAGAGACGGTGCAGGTTTGCAATGTGTCTTCCCAAAAAAGGAGCCAGCAGCATCTCGGGGAGAGCTCTGAGCAGACTCGATTCTTGGTTTGGAGGCAGAAAGAACTGGCAACCAGAGGTGTTCACAGTGGGACATGCCCCTCAAGAAGTGGTGAGCTGTGCATCACGTGGGGAGACATGATCTTTAAGGAGCCTCCAATCGTGAACATTTATGGGTGAACTCACTGATGTTTCAAAGGGGATGATGTGCTTAGTGAAAGTGCCCCACTCCACTGGCCACTTTAAAGAAAAGGAGTGAAGCCAACCAAAGGAAAAAGAATCATTTAAGAAAGCAGCCTTCAGTGGGATGTATGCTTCGGAGGATCCAAGGGGAAGGGTGGAAGAAGTGGGAGTAATTTTCTAGTAGAAAACAATATTAAAAGTAGCAACTACTTCCCCAGGCTTGGGACCCACCTGAGAGGGCAAGCTGATGAGCTCTGAGGAAAATGGCATAAGGAGCTGAATCACCACTGAGCATGTGTACTCTGCTCACTGAGCACCTATCAGTAGCCTGGCGTGAGACCAGCAGCTGCCCAGAAGGGTGAGGGATGGGGGGTGCAGAACAGAGCAGATGAAGTAACAGTCCTTCCTGTGGGAGACACACAGTACAGTCCTCAGAGACAAGATAAAAAGCCGGGTGATTGAAAAGGTTTGAACACTTGCAAGGTCAAGCACTGAAAGCAAGATAAGAGCCTGTGAACCAGCAGGCCAGGCCAGGCCAGGCATTCTCTCCAGCCACACACAGGGAGGAGTAGGGCCAGTGGCCTGAAGAGAATCTCAGAGAAACCACAAAGCCTGTGGGGATGTCAGAAAAGCCAGAGCAGAAACCCAGCAAAGTCACAAAGAACGATTGAAGAAGGTTCTCTCCATTTACCTAAAAAACAGTGATAAAAGGAATGGGCTCCTTTATCAGACAGTGCGAATGCACAAGGAAGAAAGCAGGGGCTGTGGATGTGCGCTTGGCTTGGCCACGTGTGGCCCGCACCGACCTGAGTGTATAAACACACGAACGAACGTGGAGGTGTGGGTGTGGCACACAGGTGTTTGTTGGTTCAGTGCCTCTGGGTGAAACTGCCCGAGGCTGTGAGCAACTGTGCTTTCGTGCAGGTGTGAACAAGCACTTCGCTTTGGTTCTTTTGACCTCCCCTCCATGTGGTCATTCTCCCTTACACACTGGGACAAAATGACATGGACTCTAGGGTTGGAGAGGGCTGAGTGGCCGCTGGGAGCCTGAGCTTGCCGGGAGCAGCAGGCTCGCTCGCCTCGTGCTGCTGCCTTCCCCTCTCAGTTTCAGTTTCCTTACTCGCACTCTAAAGCAGCGGCTGTCCACCAAGGGTGCCCGGACTTTAGCTTTTGTTTCCTCCCCGTAAATTTGCAGGAAGTTGGGAGCGCAGTCACGGGCTGATGGACATTCCGTGCACAGAGGCAGGCCTATCACACTGCAACCAGAGCACCTCTGGGAGACAGGGCCAATGTGAGGGCTGAAGGACGACTGACTCCCAAACACTATCTTCAGGGCCGGGGAGGAAAACTGACAAGGATAAACACAAGATCTGCACTGATGCACACAACCTAAGGAATGGGGACAGAAACTGGTAACAGCAGATGCTCCTGGGCAGGGGAGCTGCATGGCTGAAGACAGTGGTCAGAGAGAAAGAACTATTTCATTGTAATTTGTATGTGCCCTTTGAATGTTGTATCATATGACTATATTAGCTACCTTTAAATCAATGGGTGGGGAAGAATCATTGGCAGAAGCCCAAGATTGGAGTGAAGAATATAAAACTGAAAGCAACAAAGAGAAGAGAAATGAACAAACAAACAAATAACCCACGGACACAATCAATAGTTTAATGTTTATTTGGGGACGAGTGAGTTAGGGAGGGGAGAAAGGGGAGGGGGTGGGAGAGGAGGGGGGAAGCTAAATGTAAGGTGATAGAAAGAGAAGTCACATTAGGTGGTGAACTTATTATACAACAAGCTGACAATGCACTGTAGAATTGTATGCCTGAAACCTATGTAATCCTTGCTAACAGATGTCACCCCAATAAGTCTAACAATAAAAATGAAAAAAAAAACCAAAACTATATGGGAGAAATAAATCTAAAAAAGAAAAAAAGATTGGGGTGAAGAACCTGACTGGATATAACTGGGATGCACACAATCTAGGGTGTGAACAGAGACAGTGCAGTGGCTGTCAAAGTCAGCCTGATTTTCGACTTTACAGTGGACAGGTGGCATGCTCATCAAGAGGGGCCCATCCCTTTGTGATCTGTGCAGTTCCCCACCCTGCTTGATCCCTGGGCCCTCGACTGAGCACCACATTCTAAACAGTGCCTGGAAGGACATGCTAAACTATACCCAGGAAAAAGAAATCAGGAGGGAGAAGGGCCAGGAAACTGGGGCAGGAATGGGTGAAGAGACAAGGATTGTCCATCCAGGCAGGAAGGCCATCATGGTCTCCAAATATGTCCACTGGCAAAAGGGAGCAGACTGTGCTGAAGAGAGAGCTTCAGTTTGGTGTGGGGAGCGCTTCAGGAAGGTCCTTTTGGGACTACCTATGAAAAAATGTTCTAATCTTTAGAGTTTCACAGTAGAAGGCAGTGAGCTCCCTGTCACAGGACATTCTCAAGCTAGGGGTGCCTGGCCATCTCTGTCAGAGATGATGCCAAGGAGAGTCTCGCACCCACCGGGATGCTGAAGCTGGTGAATGACATCTAAGTCTGGGCCCACCCTGGCTCACAAGGAACACCAGATGCCTGGATACCAGTGCCTCACTGTGCAGATTTTGTCCTTCAGGATGGCTATCCTGCTGTCACCCACTAGTGACATCAATCTAGAAGCAGTGGGGGCAGTGCCAGGGAAGCCACCAATTCAGGGTTAAAGAACACCAGACCAACCTGGACCTGGCAGGGACCTGGCAAGACCAGTAGGTGCACCCTTCTGTCCTTTTTTTAAAGTCAACATTTACTGAGTATTGCTATGTGTGTGGCTGGCCAGGGGCAACTCTGGGGGTGAACAGGACAGGTAGGGCTTGGCCTGCACTCTAGGGAGACAGAAAACCCACAGCAAAAATGTTAGAGGTTTAAACGCTATAGAATTGAATGGGTGCATGAGATGGACTGGAGAGCTACTCTATATGAGGGGTCAAAAATCCAGGAAAGGCTCTCTGAAGAGGGGACATTTCATCTGAGTCTCAAATGACATCATCACTTTGTCTTGATCATCTGGTCAGCAGCATTTGGTGTGGTGTTCACCGGCAGGTGCACGAGCCTTCCTTTGGGCAGATGCTGGCTACCCTTTGCCACCCTTTTCTTCCTTATGACCAGAAGCCTCCGTTCCTTCCCCGCCAAAGCAGCTCTACGGGGTCATGAATAGCTCCAAAGGAGTTGAGTCGGGGCACAACCAGTCTCTAGAAACAAATGAGCCTGAGGTCAGTCACATCGGTGGGATGTGACTTAACTGCTGCGAGCACTTCATGGGGTCTTTGCGAGCAGTCCGAGTTAACCCTTTAAGGCACCAAAGCGCCTGACATACAGCGCTCAGAAAGTGGCAGCTCCCTCAATAAATGTCCACTGTCTCGCTGTGGGTTCCGGGCCAGCTTCCTCTGCCTCAGTTTCTCCTGCCTTCCTCTCTGAGGGCGACAGTGGGTGCGTTCAGGTTCATAGTCTCCTGAGCCTCTCCACATCTCGGCGCTTCGGGGCGCTTTACACCTGAGGAATCCGAGGCCGCAGGACGGTGAAGGCTGCCGCTGGGAACTAGCGCCCCCGACCAGCTCACGCCCCGCCCCTGGTGGCCCCGCCCCCACACCGGATGGCCACGCCCAGGTCTTCCCTTACCCCTTGCCTGCAGGAATCCGGGCCGGCGGGCTCCTTTAAGGCAGCCAGCGGGGCGGAGAAGAGCGTGTTTCGCCCCCTCCGACGCCGCCGAGGTAGCGGCTTCACCTTTAAGGCAGCGCGGGGGCTGTTGGGAAGGCTGGCGGGATGGAGGCGGTGGGACCCGCTCCCGGCTGTCGGTCCGAGTGAAACGGGGCGGGAGCCGGAGCCGGAGCCGGAGCCGGAGCAGGGCCCCGAGCGGGAGGCGCAGGTCCGCGCGGATCGATTGGGCCGGGAGAGGGGCTCGGGGTGGGCCTAGGAGTGGGGTCGTCGCAGGTGCGGCCTGTGGGAGGGACTGGCCCCCCGAGGGGAGAGGGGCGCGGTCCTGGGTGGCCGGGGGCGGGAGCGCGGCCTTTTCGGAGGAGAGGTCCGTAGGGCGTCGCGCCGGCCTATGGGGAGGGTCGTCGTGGGCGGGGCTTGGGGTGACGGAGAACCCGAGATCTCAGGTCCTGGGGGAAGGGTCTCCCCAGGGTTGGCCAGCCCACAAGGAGGGGCTCTGTGGGTTGGTGTGCCTGTTAGGGTGGGAGCTACCCTAGGGGCTGGGGCTGAATCTCCCGGAGTGGCCGGTATTTCCCGCCTGAGAGTGAGCTCCCACGACTCTCGTAAGACCGTCTACGACGAACCCTGCCCTAACTAAGAGGGTCCCCGGGGAAGCCTTGAAACTGGGCCGCCTGAGCCGGTGGTCTCGGCCGAATCCGGGTCCGGCCTCACCGCATTGCGTCTCCCGGGCCGAGACGAGCTGGGCGCGCCCTCTGTAGGCCAAGCACGGGCAGGTGAGGGCTGCCGGCTGGGGCACCGAGGCACCCTGGGGACCCAGGCGTCCGGGGACCGGAGGTGTTTACCTAATCCGGGGCGGACGGCAGTGTGGCCCCAGGCCCGGCACCGCCTGCCTGCCCCCTCACCTTCATAGGCAGCACAGCCATGGCCACGATGGTGCTTCCTCGAGAAGAGAAACTGAGCCAGGATGAGATCGTGCTGGGCACCAAAGCCGTCATCCAAGGCCTGGAGACCCTGCGCGGGGAGCATCGTGCCCTTCTTGCTCCCTTGGTCGCTCATGAAGCCGGGGAGGCCGAGCCTGGCTCACAGGAACGCTGTGTCCTCCTGCGCCGCTCCCTGGAGGCCATCGAGCTGGGGCTTGGGGAAGCCCAGGTAGGCTGGTCTGGGGTGCTGGGGTGAGAAGTCACAGGAGGGAGGGATGGAGCATTCCAAAGGAAGGCAGTGTAGGTACAGAATCTGAACAGGGAACCATCTGTCTCTCCTGGAACCCCATGGTAGAACCCCAATAAATATCTGAAGAAACGAATGGGCTTTGGAGACTTCAGCCTGTCCTTGACCCAGGAAAGTCCTGACCATCCTTTAGCCCCACACAGAACCTCCTTCCTAGTTTCTCTGCTAGGTAGCAGAGTGGTGTAGGGGAACAAAAAGGAAATTCTTAAGGACCCCTCTGCCAAAATTCATTCCTTTATTCATTAACATGTAAATTCTCAAATGCCTACTATGTGCCAGGTAATATGTTAGATGCCCGGGATACACATCCAACAAGACAGACAAGATCCCAGCCCTAGTCCTGTAGGAAGACAGTCAGAAACACATTTGTTACAGATCGTGATAAATTTCCCAAGGAAGAGAACAAGGTCTTGTAATAGCTTTTAGTGGGAAGTTTTATCTATTGGTAAGTTAAGACTGCTGAGGAAATGACATTTAAAACAAGACCCAAAGGAAGGAATGAACAAACCAGCCTCCAGAAAAGGGAGGAGGGTGAGAGGTTGCGTGTGCAAAGGTCCTGAGGTAGGAAAGATCTTGTGATGAGAAAATTGAGAGGGACCTATGTGACGAGCTTCATGGGGAAGGAGAGGGACAGAAGAGACCTGTGAGAAGGCAGGGGCCAGATCATGCTGAGCCTTATTAACTTGGGTTTTATTCTCAGAAAATTAGGAAACCTTAGGAGGGCTTTAAGCAGTCAAGGGACCCAGTGCGACATAGGTTTTAAAAGCTCCCTTAGGCTGAGGTACAGAGAATGAGCTATAGTGGGTCAAGGATGGAAGCAGATAGGAGGTAGTTAGGAAGCCACTGCCAAAATTCAAATGACAAATGGCGGCTTGGACTAAAGAGATGGCCGTAAGGGTGGAAAGAAGGGGACCTGTTCTAGATGTCCTCAAGGTAGGACCACGAGGACCTGGGGATAGAATAAGTAAGGGAGAGAGAACAGGGCAGGGTAATTCCCAGGCTTGTGGTTGGAGCAAGTTAAGGGAATGAGAGGGCCTGGATGATCAGTTCTGTTTTGGCCCTCTTACATTGGGGCTGCCAGGGTGATATGCAGATGGAGAAGGACTTAGGCTCTAGGGGGAAAGAGGCTTGGCTCCCTCAGATCTTAGCTGAGACATTGGCTGGCTCTGTGAATCCTGGGCAGGTGGTATCATCTTGGTTTCCTTGCCTTTCAAATAGGAATCGTGCCATCTGCTATATACACTTCCAGGCTGTTTAGGGAATTTTTTATAAAGCTAGTTGGTTGTGAAACTACCTATCACTTAGGTGTTTATTGATCAACTGGAAACACAGGGTCACTGGCTGCTTAGCCCTCTGGATGGGCAATGTGTTGGATGCCAGGTACAGGGATGAACACTCAGCCCCTGCCCCCAGTGTGTGTAGGCACTGGCACAGATGGGCAACAGGATGGCATGGAGGGAGTGGCAAGTGCCCTGCTTTCCTGAGACTGTGGGCATAAGAGAGAAAAGGCTTCACTACAAAAATGAGCCTGAACATGAAGGATGGAGAAAGGGGAGAGCCAGTGCAAGGCGCCAGGACAGGAAGAGCCTGGAAGCTCAGGAAAGGAGTCACAGAGGGGTAGAGGCTGAGGCTAGGCCTCTGGGTCTCCTTACCTGCCCTTGTGGTTCCCCAGATCATCTGGAGGTTAGGGGTACACACCCCTCCCCTCCTAGAAGGGTAGGGGCTAACCTGGACTGCTGGCAGAAGTCAAGATGTGGTCTTTCTGTGGTCCTTCAGCCATCTGTCAGGGTTCTTCGGGAAAGTGCTAACCCTGGGGCAGGGCACAATATTATAGTGGCTATGGCTGCGGCTGCAGGGGCTTGAGTACAACCCCCAGGAGAGACTGGGAAGAGAAGGGCTAGCTCTAGCTCCGGGAAAGCTGGAGGCCCAGGAAAGGGGATGGACTTTTTCAGTCCAGCAGAGCCGGCCTGGGAGCCCAGGGCTTCTGACCCCAAAAGAAAGCGGGTAGGGACCCCCAAGCCTCCTGGGTTCAGGCCTTCGAGTATGGTCTGTTTGGGACCTTGAGGGAAGACTCCCTTGATGACAGGAGAACTTCAGAGCCCTCAGCCCTGTAGCTCTTCATAGGCTGGGCCAGGCCTAGTCCTTCACTGAGTCCCAGAAGGCCCAGGCTAGGGCTGGACAAGGCTCTGACGCCCATCCCTGCTGTCTGCCACAGGTGATCCTGGCGCTCTCGAGCCACCTGGGGGCTGTAGAGTCAGAGAAGCAGAAGCTGCGGGCTCAGGTGCGGCGCCTGGTGCAGGAGAACCAGTGGCTGCGAGAGGAGCTGGCAGGGACGCAGCAGAAGCTGCAGCGCAGTGAGCAGGCTGTGGCCCAGCTTGAGGAGGAGAAGCAGCACCTGCTGTTCATGAGCCAGATCCGCAAGCTGGATGAGGACACCTCCCCCAGCGTGAGTTCCACCACAGCCACTGCAAGATCAGGCAGAGGGCCTGGGAACAGGGAGAGGGCAGCATGGAACAGTTTTGCCTCCAACTCAGTCACTGACACCTGGTCTACCTTGCACCTCCTTCCCTGATGCTCATCCTGTCTTCCTGCCCAGGAGGAGAAGGGGGAAGTCGCCAAAGACTCTCTGGATGACCTGTTTCCTAATGAGGAAGAGCAGAGCCCAGGTGCGGAGGGGCAGCTAGTTCTGAGGGCAGGGGGCAGGGGGGAGATTGCTGAAAGAACTCTTGGTCCTTGGGACCCAGAGGTCACCAGAAACAGGGACCAAAGGGCTGCCATGTTCTTTTCTGCCTCATTTCTGATTGTCACATCCCATCATGTTAGAGCCTAAAAGGCAGATTTTACATGTTGCTTTGCTCCTCCCCTAAGCTCTGTGAGGAGCAGGCATCACAGTTCAGAGCTTTGAAGCAGCCTAGCCTGGGTTCAAGTCCTGCTGTGCCACAAGTTGCTCTGTGACCACTAGTACAGTTTCTTTTGTCTCTCAGCCTCTCAGGGTTAAAGGAGGATGTGCGTGATGCTGAGCTCTGGGCCAGTGCTCACGTTGCTGATTGTGCCAAGTGAATATCAGAGCCTCCCTCTGTAGCTGAGAAGGCTGAGGCTCAGCACGCAGATGTTTTGCTCTAGGACACACAGCTTGAAGTATTAATATTTGAGCTGGGACACCACCCACTCTTTCTGGGGGGTAACTACAGATGGAGAAACTGAGGTAGAATAGTTTGTGATTTGCCCAGAGCCACATATCAGGTGGATCAAAGGCATGGCTGGTGTATGCCAGTCCACTCCAGGGTACAGTTAATGTATCTGAGCTCCTGCCTTTGACCTTGCAGCCCCCAGCCCTGGAGGAGGGGATGTGGCTGCCCAGCATGGGGGCTACGAAATCCCCGCACGGCTCCGCACCCTGCACAACTTGGTGATCCAGTATGCCTCTCAGGGTCGCTATGAGGTGGCTGTGCCACTCTGCAAGCAGGCACTTGAAGACCTGGAAAAGACGTCGGGCCACGACCACCCTGACGTGGCCACCATGCTGAACATACTGGCACTGGTCTATCGGTGAGGCTACTCTGACCACAGCTGCCAGCCCTGGGTCACAAACCCTCAGTGCTTCCTGTGGGCTAGGACTGGGCTCCTCCGGGCAGTCGGGCAGCAGAGAGAGGAGCTGGTGCCCAGAGGGAGCACTGTCCTGGGCCACACACATGAATAAGCCTCAGTCTAGTGGAGGAGAGGCGTGGACATAACCAGGAAGGAGGCAGCACATGAGGAGTTTGGGAGCACTGGGTGGTTGGCACAGCCTCTTTAGGCACCATGGCTTGATTAGGGTCTTTGGGAAAGATGAGTTTACCCAGGACACAGGAGGATTGGGAAAGGTTTCCCTGGCAGAAAGAGCAGTGTGAGCAAAGGCACTGGGGAACAGAGAATAAAGGGTACCAAGCACGAGGCAGTAGGAGGAAGACGGGGAACTTGGCTCTTACCCCAGCACTGTGCGCCCTGGTGAGTGTGAGTGAAGTCCCCAAAGCCGCTCCCCAAGCTCCTGGAGGGCAGGGGCTGACCAGATCTCCCAACACTCTGGGTTATAATCATGCTCACTCAGCAAATAACAGAAGTGACCACCATGCTCCTGCCCACTCCCAGGGACCAGAACAAATACAAGGAGGCTGCCCACCTGCTCAATGATGCCTTGGCCATCCGTGAGAAGACACTGGGCAAGGACCACCCGGCTGTGAGTGAGGGTGGGTGGAGGCGGAGGCTGCCGCTACCCCATGCAGCTCCCTGGGCCCTGGACCATGGAGCCTCCATTCTTTGACCCCCCAGGTGGCCGCAACATTAAACAACCTGGCGGTTCTATACGGCAAGCGGGGCAAGTACAAGGAAGCCGAGCCACTGTGCAAGCGGGCGCTGGAGATCCGGGAGAAGGTGGGAGGCCCTGCAGGCGGGGCAGGGCAGGGCGGGGCGGGGCAGGGCAGGGCAGGGCAGGTGGGCATGCAGACAGGCAGGACGCCTCCAGGACTCTGAGCCCAGCCGCTGACTCCTGCTCCCATCCCAGGTCCTGGGCAAGTTTCATCCAGATGTGGCCAAGCAACTGAGCAACCTGGCCCTGCTGTGCCAGAACCAGGGCAAAGCTGAGGAGGTGGAATACTACTACAGGCGGGCACTAGAAATCTATGCCACACGCCTTGGGCCAGATGACCCCAACGTGGCCAAGACCAAGAACAACCTGGTACCTGGGCCAGGAGGGGACGGGGGCAGGGAGGGAGGAAAGAAAGGACAAGGCTTAGCTCTCAGCTTCCTGTTCATCCTCTGGCCCCTGCCCCTTCAGGCCTCCTGCTACCTGAAGCAGGGCAAGTACCAGGATGCAGAGACCCTATACAAGGAGATCCTCACCCACGCTCATGAGAAGGAGTTTGGCTCTGTCAACGGTGAGTCCTTGGTTGTCATGTGCCCCCAGCTCACCCAGCACAGGCTCACTCAGCTGTCAGCATCCACACAGCTGGGCATGCCCTCATGCCTGGGGTCTAGCTGGTCCCCAGCCACTTGTGTGCACACCAACCTCCTGGGCCCTACCCGTGTCATAATACCCTTTGCATACCCCATGCTCTTGGCCCAGAGTCTTTCTCCTTTCTCTACTGGGCCACTGCTGCTCATCATGAGAGCCCAGACTAAATGTCTTCTTTCTGGGAGCTACTTTCCAGCCCCTGATGGTCAGTCATTTCCTGCTCTGGGATCCCTCAGCCTGGCACATCATTCATGCCCAATGCACATCTCAGGCTCTGAGCCTGAGGTGTCTAAGGGTCTGCTCCTCCAAGCCCCTCGAGTACAGGCCTGTGCCACAGTCATCTCTGTTCCAGAGGAGGGTCAGTAATGTTTTGAATCTGTTTCTTGTTCATTCATTCAACAAAGCCCAACCCTGGTCCTTCCTGGGTATCCCTGACCCCCTCTTCAGATCCCAGTTCTGTGTCCACCCCAACTAGGAGAGGCCTATGTGGGAGGCTGGTGACAGCCCCCTTTATCTTCCCAGGGGACAATAAGCCCATCTGGATGCACGCAGAAGAACGGGAGGAGAGCAAGGTAGCTTTGTAGGGCAGGGCTGGGGTGGGTATCAAGGGAAGGAAGTCAAAGCAGGGGGTGTGTAGAGGGGAGGACCTTCTCTTCCTACCTCCCCTGACCATTCTTTCCCCTAGGATAAGCGCCGGGATAGCACCCCCTATCGGGAATATGGCAGCTGGTACAAGGCCTGTAAAGTAGACAGGTGAGGACAGTGGGCCAGGGCTGGTGGTAGAGAAGGTCACAAGGAACCAGTGCCCTGGGTAGGGTGAGGCCAGGGTGCATACTTCATACTGCTTATCCCCAGGACCATGCCTCTTCTCTCTTAGCCTGTCTTTCAAAGCCTGGGTCATAGGCTACCTGTCCCAAAAGGGCTTTCTGCACTGGGACAGCCAGGTTATCTTGCTCTTGGGTCCCCCAGTGTTTAGTCCCAGTGGCAGTATCCATCCCACTTAGGGCCCTGGGGTGATTCCAAATCAAGAGTGTGGTCAGGCCTAGCACAGGCCTTGATACAGGAGGGGCAACATTCTCCTTGGCCAGAGAGGTCCTTAAGGCCCCATGTGGGCTGGATGTCAGGATAGGCCCTGGTTCCTGGGGAACATGGAGTTTGAGACTGTTGCGCTGTCCTGTCCACAGCCCCACAGTCAACACCACCCTGCGCAGCTTGGGGGCCCTGTACCGGCGCCAGGGTAAGCTAGAAGCTGCGCACACACTGGAGGACTGTGCCAGCCGCAGCCGCAAGCAGGTGGGGTGACAGACATGAGGGGTGTGGGCAGGGACCTGCGTGGCCATTTGCTCCACCCGATGTACCCTCTACTTCCTTAGGGCCTGGACCCTGCAAGCCAGACCAAGGTGGTGGAACTACTGAAAGATGGCAGTGGGCGGGGAGACCGCCGTGAAGGCCGAGATGTGGTTGGGGGTGCTGGAGCTCGGTCTCAGTCTGACCTTGAGGAGGGAGGGCCTGCAGCTGAGTGGAGCGGGGTGAGTCTCAGGGTTGGAGTGGGCTGGGAGACTGTGTGGCAAGAGACAAACCTGTCCACCCCACAGGACGGCAGTGGCTCCTTGCGGCGCAGTGGCTCTTTTGGGAAGCTCCGAGATGCCTTGAGGCGCAGCAGTGAGATGCTGGTGAAGAAGCTGCAGGGTGGTGGCCCCCAGGAATCCCCTAACCCCAGGTCAGCCTTTTAACCGATAAGACCAGCTCCGCAGCCTCTCAGGAACTCACCCAACAACCCCAGATAAGCTCCTGTCCCAGGGTGCACTCTCTCATCTCCCATCAGCTTTCCTCCCCAGCCCCAACCTGACCCCCTTCCCTGCCCTCTCCCACTTCTACTGTGGACAAATCCTGGCCTTCCTCTACCCTCAGGATGAAGCGGGCCAGCTCCCTCAACTTCCTCAACAAGAGTGTGGAAGAGCCAGTCCAGGTATGGGTGGGTGGTGTCAGGGCACTGGACCACTGAGGCCCAAGGCCCAAGGCCCACATGTCCTATGTACCTCCGGCCCAGCTTCTCCTCACAGCATGTCTCTTCATCCACCAACATTTCCTGTCTCCATCTCAGGCCGGCTTTAGGCTGTTCACTAGGGAGACAAACAAGGGAAACCCAAATAGGTGCACATGCAAGTGGCCAGTGCCTGTAGTCACTGTGAGGGTGGGTAGAAGTGTTAAGAGTATGAGGGCGGGCTGTGGGCTAGGCTCAAGGACTCTGGCTGGTAAGTCCCCGTCCCCTTCCGCACAGGGAAGCACAGACTGGCAGTAGCATGAAGCTGAGCCAACTGCTCCCTCTGCCCACAGCCTGGAGGCACAGGCCTCTCTGACAGCCGCACCCTCAGCTCCAGCTCCATGGACCTCTCCCGACGAAGCTCCCTGGTGGGATAATACTGAAGGGGCACTTGGTTGTCAGAGCTTCCACCTGGCACTGCCCCCACCCCCAGCCCTGTGCATGGGCCTGCTGCTTGCCCCACCTGACTCTCCCAGGGACCCCTGTCTTTTCTGTTCAATCTCAGGGTAACCTCCTCCCTTGTCATCTCAGCCTGAGCCCTGGAGGCTGGGCCTGCCCCGCTCCAGCTCTACCCCTTATTTATTCCTTCCAGCAGGGCCTCCATTTCCCTACATTCAGGGCCAGCGTGAGGGGGCTGGTCAGGGTCTTCCAAGTAGAGACTCAGTGGCCCACCCTCCCCAGACCCCGGAGCCAAGAACACTAAGCACCTGCTGTCCCTTCCCGCACCCCTGTTCTTTCCGGGCCGTTGCTTCTGTATATAGAGAAATAAGTTATTTGCCGCAACCCTGCCCTCTGTCCACGGTACTGCCCAGGCCTCCCCTCACCCCTCCCTTCTCTAGTGGTACCGCCCAGGCCTTAATCACCCCCATTCCGCGTGGTGGTATCTCCCAGGCTCCACAACATTTCTTGGGAGGGGGGCCTCCCCGAACGGTTCCCTGGGCTTTTTCATGCTCCTCTTGGCCTCTGAGGGGCGCGCCCAGCCATGCCATCGCCCGCTACCCTCCAGGACGGAGAGCCCTCCCCTTCCCCATCCGTCCACTCACAGCCGGGCCCTGCCCTGCATCCCGGCCTTATGCACTGCCCCTCCCACCTGTCCCCGCCCAGGCATGGCCTGATCCCACCCCGGGCACTGCCCGATGAGCCATCCAGCCACGCCTCCCAATCCTGCAGCTTCTCGCGAGGGGTAGTGATGTCCCACCCCTGTGGCAGGAGGGGCTGCCTCAGTTGTGGGGGTGAGGAAGTCACTCTATTCAAATGTCGCTGTAGAATAAAGATGGTTTGAATCTGAGCCGGGCTTGTTTTGGGATTGAGGTCGAGGGCTCCCAGCATTTCTAGGTTGGGGATGGAGGTCGGAAAAGGTTGCGAGCGCGTGCGTGTGTATGTGTGTGTGTTTGTGTGTGTGTGTGTCTGTCTGTGTGTCGTTCATGTCTGGTCCCTTGTAGCTGGAGCCCAGATACTCTGCTCCTATCCCGGAATTGTTTGGGAGCCCCACAGGTTCAGGATCTAACAAGCTTCATCTCTGAAGTTCTACAGACACGGGCTCTGACTCTCACTAAGCTGTTTGAGTTACCGATTCGATTTTTTTCATCTATAAAATGTGGATGACGACACCTTCCACCTGACTCTGGCTGTAAGTTAGGAACGCCAGCACTCTGGATAAATGAACTTTATCTAATGTTCACAACTCCGGGTTTTGACAGATAACTATCTCTGTAAGATGTAAAACGTGTCAACTCCAACCCTAAAGTGAGCTCCCAACGTGGTGGGAGACAGACACCCTTAGGTTCCCAAGAGCGCTGTCCTAAAGCCCAGGTACATCTAGGGGAAGAACTACAAGCCCCAGAAAGCAATGCGCGACTATGATGGGGCGTGGGTCCTCGGAGGCTCGGGCTCTTAGGTTTACGCCTGCGCAGCCGGGGGTTGTGCTAGACAAGGTAAGGAGACTACAAATTCCGAGAAGCTACGCAGCTAGTCTCCAATCGAGGACGTTTGCGCCTGCGTGTGGCGGGCGGGGCCTCTGGGGCGGAGCGGCCACCATCTTGGAACGGGAGGCGGAGCAGAGCCGACTGGGAGCGACCGAGCGGGCTGCCGCTGCCGCCATGAACCCCGAATAGTGAGTGAGCCCCGCCCGCGCCGTGCGGCGCAGCCTCGATCCCGAGTACGGGACTGTACGCTTACCGGGGCTCTCCGGCCCGGGTCAGGACTGCGCAGAGCCCCCACATCCGGGTCCTGCTTCCGCTGATTTCCCCCCCCTCACATCCGGATCCTGCCCCTCCCACGGGGGCCCCAGGACCCCGGCTCCACACCCCGAGTTCTTGAACCCGGGGCCCAGAGACTGCGACCCCGAAGGGCCCCACTTGGACCCCGAGGCGCCGGCCCTGCCAGGCCTTATTAAGGGTTAGGTGACCCGCAGCTCTGGTCGCTCCAGGCCTCAGTTTCCCCACCTGCTGGTTAAGAGGTGGTGGTCTGGGTGCCGACTACGGTCTCAGCGTTAAGGAGAGCGTCACCACATAGTTCCTGGTCTCGGTCCAGACTCGGGTCTTTAGGTCGGGCCGTAAATTCTTCTTTTCTTCCCCTTCTCCCGGAATCCGACTCCTGAGGGTGGCTCAGGGGCTGGTTAGAGGCAGGAGGTCCTGAGGCGCGCTTTGGATAACTCTCCCGCAGGTCCTCCCCTCCTGGGCTGCCGTATTGTCCCTTTCCTGGATCAAGCTGCCCATCGCGGGTCCCTTCCATCCTCTTTTCACCTTTGCTCGGTCCCCAGCGCCACCGTCACACCCCTTCCCTTCTCTGTCACACTGCTGATGAAGTTTAGATGAATGTGGCCTTTGCATCCCCCTTTTCCAGTGGGATCCCTGTTCTTTTCCTCACTTCTTGGTCACTCCACCTTGGGTAGGTGGCCCACATCTCTGCCCCAGACTTCTCATTGACAGTTTTCCCCAAGTGTCACTTACCATTTTCCTCCTCTGCCACTTCCTTTTTTCTCCTCCAGATCCAGGCCTCAGATTTCCTTGGGGAAGGGTGAAGCTCTGAGCTGGATCATTAGGGAGAACAGAGAAGGGAACTGACAGGCTCTCACAGAGACTTTGAAGTCTGAACCTGGCCTCCAGGCGTAACATTAACAGCTGTGTAAACTTAGGGCCAGCCGTTTCCTTTCTCTGACCTCTGGTTTCCTCTTTTGTTGGGAATAAAAACACCCTCTTTGGACTATTGTGAGGTTTAAATGAGATGGTGCATTTGAAGTATTTAGCATAGGGCCAGGCACAAATAGGGATTCAGTACATTTTGACTGATTGCCACTTGTTGCCCACCTCTTCTCAGAGACTTCATACCAGGCTGTTTAGATAGATATTCACTTAACAAGCCCTGGGCTGGGCCCTGGCTCCTACTTCTGGGGCCTCCTCTGCCAAGCCAGGTACACGTCTGGGCAGAATGGTGAGAGGAGTTCCCTATATGACCCCTACTGGACTGGAGACCATGGAGTCTGTCAGGAGTGGATAGGATACCCAGCTCTGTGACCTAGCTGATTGTGATCCTCAGCAAGTCATGTCCCTCTCTATGCCTCAGTTTCCTTCTCTGTAAAGTGGGAATTCATGCTCAGGCCTTTGAGGGGTGGTCAGCTCTCCCTTCACAAGACTTGTGGGAGGATCTTTCGATCACCTTAGTCCTGCCTCAGTGTGGGGGAATGCTGTAGCTGTCTGTGACTCTAGGATGATGGTGGGTGGGCTCCCTGCCTTCCTTCACACTTTCCCATCCTTTCTCTCCAGTGACTACCTGTTTAAGCTGCTTTTGATTGGTGACTCGGGCGTGGGCAAGTCATGCCTGCTCCTGCGGTTTGCTGTGAGTAAGAAGCTTCCCATACTGTCCACCTGGGGCTCTGGCTGGTAGCTGAAGGGAGATGGGGCAGCCCAGAGCACAGTAATTAGAAGAGTTAGGGGACCAAGGATGAAGTTGCAGCACCTGCCAGCAACATAGCTGACTGAAGAAGGGCATATGACGGGCAAGTTAGGTGCTGAGACCTGGGGCTCAGCAGTTAGGACCTCTTCCGGGGTCAGAAACTTGAGGGAGATTTTCTGGCTGGGCCTCAAGCCTGTTCACTCAGGCGATTTTGCTGGCCCCCAATCTTCCAGGATGACACATACACAGAGAGCTACATCAGCACCATCGGGGTGGACTTTAAGATTCGAACCATTGAGCTGGATGGCAAAACCATCAAACTGCAGATCGTGAGTATCTCTTTTCTTTCTTTTTTTTTTTTTTTTTTTTTTTTTGTATGTGGGTAGCTCCCTGACTGGGAATCGAACCCAGGCTGCAGCGCTGACAGCGCCAGCGCCGAAGCTTTAAGCCATTACACCACCAGGGAACTCCAAGTATCTCTCTTATCAGGGTCCCTGGTGCAGAGGCACTGGCCCTGGGAGAGGAGGGGCTCTGGTCATGGAGCCCACGGCTGACCTGCCCTTCTCTCCTCCTGACTTGTAGTGGGACACGGCTGGGCAGGAGCGGTTCCGGACCATCACTTCCAGCTACTACCGGGGGGCTCATGGCATCATTGTGGTGTATGACGTCACCGACCAGGTATTCCTGTGCTCACTTTCCCCAGCTTTGCCTACTCACCTCAGGGCTTTGGCTCTTGCTCCTTGTTACTGCTCCCGTGCTCTCTTCCTAATGTGGCCTGGAAGGGAGACTGGACTTGGACTCATTTCACCAGGAGGGAAACAGCGCCGAAGCAGGTCCTCTCGGCCCTGCTGCAGGGTCGTGCTAGAACCAGGCCTCATCACTGTATTTTAGGCCTTCCGGGCACTTGTGTTTGGGGGCATTTAGTCAGTTGATGGGTTGCTGTGCTGGGCCCCTGGCCTCCTGTGTGAAGACACTGTGGAGAGGCAGTTGGAAGGCCGGAGACGAGGGTGCCCTGCACTCTGGGCCCAGTGTGAGCAGAAGTCCGGGCGCCTTGTGTCTGCTATGGCAGTGTCAGTCGCATGTCATTGGCGCATGGTGTTAACAACCAGAAGCAGTCCCGCCAAACCGTGTAGTTTACAGAACCTGCCACAGCCTTTTGAAGTTCATCACAGTCTATAAAGAGATCGCATTATGTCCCCATTTCACAAATGAGGTGGGTCAGAGCGATGAGGAGACTTGCTCAGAGCCCTGCAGCTGGTTAAGAGACAGAAAGAAGGCTCCGGTGTACTGATTCAACCTGCTTTGTTCTTTATTTTCCCAAACCTTGTTGCTTAGTGGGGGCCAGGCTCTGAGGACTGGAGGTGCTTACATCAGCTCCGGGCTAGGAGGAGTCCTGCTCTGAGGGGCAGCTGGGCCCTTTGCCTCACCAGGGACCCATGATGCCTCCTGGACAGCAAGCTGGGTGAACTGTGCTCCACTCAAAGGTCACCAGGGACCTCTAACTGCCAAATCCTGTGACCTCATTTCAGTTCTCACCCTGAGTGACCTCTGGTGGCTCTAACTCCATCTTCTTTCCTCTCCTTGAAAAGTTCACAGTCTGCAGCTCTCCAGTGCCTGCGGCATTAGGTTCTCTAATGCAGTAGCATTTTATAGAGTTGTCCTGTACTGGCACCCATAAACCCATATTCTGTGCTTCCTGACCCTGCCCCAAGCCGCCTCCTGACTGCCTGCACGGTTCTTGCCACTTTGTGGTTTGATTTCTCGTGTTTGTAATTCCTATGTCTAAATAGCCATCACTATGGATTTGTTATCTGTGTCCTACATTCTACTGATACATTATGTTTGTGTATTAGTTCTCATTTTCAGTGTTACCCAGTGAACTAAGTGATGAGGCCCTGGTTTTCCTGGTGAGGAAACATGCTTGGGAAAGGTATTAAGTAACCTGCCCATAGTCTCGCAGCTAGGAAAGTCAAAGCCAGTGTTTGAGTCCAGTGTTCTTTGCTCCTGAGCACATCCTTTCCTGCTCCTAGATGGCCTCTCCTGAGCTCCAGACCATCTGCAGGGCTCAGCGAGTCCAGCACTGGCCTCCCCGTCTCTCCCAGAACTCGTGCTTGCATCTTTGTCGGCTTGACCAGAAAACTCTTCCCTCCCCCAGGGTCCCTCTGTTCTCGCTTTTCATCTGTCTCAAATCTGTCCCCTCATAATAGCCGTGATGAGGATAATAGCAGCTCCCTCTAATTAAGCACTTGTTGTGAGATAGGCCTACACTCATTATCTGCTGCTCACAACAGCCCCACCGGGAGGTACTGTTTTATAGAAGTGAGGAAACTGAGCCTCAGGTCCCCTGACAGATGTAAGGTCACCCAGTAAGTGGCAGGGCCTGCGCCTGCGCACAGGCTGGTATCGTTAAATCCCCTGCCTCTCTCTTGGGTTCAGGGTGTTCATCTTCTTGCCACTCTGCTCCGACTCCACTCCTGCCAGGCCCGTCTCCCCAGAGCGCAGGAGTGCTCCTGTTGCCCGCTTCCTGAGCAAAGCCGCCCTGCTCCTGGCTGCTGCTGCCTCGGTGGGCTGCGCTCCTCTATGCCCTGCCTCTTCGCCCTCTCCTTCCCCCTCAGGGCCCGTGTCCCACAACATTCAGCTCCTCACTCTCCAGAGACACCAGGCCCCTGTCACTCTGTGACCTGGTGTTTGTCTCCCCTTGCACCTTTCCCTGTCCCTCCACTCGATCCTAAGCAGAAGGCAGCTGAGCTTCCCCAGGCAGAGGTGGTCCTGGAGCTCCGCAGTTCCCGCCTCTGTCACTGCAGCAGTGGTCACTGGTCTTGCCATTTTGTGTGTCCTGGTGTAGTCCTCACTGTCCCTGAATACTTTAGGGCAGGACTCAGGTACAATTGACTTCTTTCTCCCTGTGCCCAGCACAGAGCCCAGCCTGGGACATGGCAAGAGGCGAAAGTTGGAACCCTGGCAATACCACTAGGCCTGAGGCTCCTAAGAACGGAAAGTGGCTCTAGCTCCAGCATGTTCCTATAAGTTCTGTGCTTTGTCCACATGCCAGGGGTGGCGTGGGGGTGGGGGAATGGCAGGCTGCTGGGAGAGCCAGACTGAGTGAGGAGGCTGTCAATGTCAGAAGCAGGACGAATGTTAGGCTCTGTTCCCAAGATACCTGTCTCCCTCATAGGTCAGGGTCTCCTCTGTGAGGACCCTTCACCTGCCACTGGGCTCTAAGACTTCAAACCTTAAAGGGACTCTAAGGCCACTGTGAGAACTTGTGATCCTTGCTAACCTGTTAGCCTTTGTTTCTGTCTCCCCTCTGGCTTGTCTCTCTTGATGCCTTTTGCTACCTACATGTGGTTAACTAAGCCTTTTATTGGGGAGAGGCAGGCAGCTATAGGAAGCAGAGATGGCTAGCCCTCAGGCCTAGGCTGTTTAGGTGGTGGGGCTGTGGCCAGACAGCTGGGGCAGAGCTGGGCTGGGGCCTGGCTGGGGCTAGCTTTGGGGTCTTGGAGCACTCCTCTGAGGAGGGCTGGGAGGAGCAATAAGCCTGGAGGAGGGTGCTTCCTCTTGGTCCCTGAGCCCAGGGCTCTACCCCTTCCCTCCAGAGCCCCATTCTTCAGGCTTAGGGTAGAGATGAGAGTTGGGAGCGAAGTAACTTTTGATTGTGGTCCCTCTAGGAATCTTATTCCAACGTGAAGCAGTGGCTGCAAGAGATCGACCGCTATGCCAGTGAGAATGTCAACAAGCTTCTGGTGGGCAACAAGAGTGACCTCACCACCAAGAAAGTGGTAGACAACACCACAGCCAAGGTGAGCAGGGCCTGGGCCAGGCCTCCCAGGGTGGGCTCCGGTCTGCTGGCCCTCACCCTTCCCTCCCCACCTCTTCTCTTCTCTCCTCTTATCAGGAGTTGGCAGATTCTCTGGGCATCCCCTTTCTGGAGACAAGTGCCAAGAACGCTACCAACGTTGAGCAGGCGTTCATGACCATGGCTGCTGAGATCAAAAAGCGGATGGGGCCGGGGGCTGCCTCGGGGGGTGAGCGGCCCAACCTCAAGATTGACAGCACCCCTGTGAAGCCGGCTGGTGGTGGCTGTTGCTAGGAGGGGCACATGGGTGGGACAGGAGGGGGTGAGGGGGCACCTTCTCCAGATGATGCCCTTGGAAGGGGCAGGAGGTGCCTCCTTCTCCTGGGGCATTTGAGTCTGTGGCTTTGGGGTGTCCTGAGCTCCCCATCTCCCCCTGGCCCATCTGCCTGCCGCCCTGACCCTGGTTCTGTCAGGGCCCCCAAGAGAGGACAGCCAGGACCTGTGGCTGGGGTGGGGGCTTGCTCTGCTGCTGCCTCTAGGTGACTTTAAGATAGCCCACCACACACCTTCTTTGGGATGAGGGCTCCTCTGTCTATCTGTCTCCCTCTGCCCCCCACGTATGCTGCAGCGGGTTTCTCTCCTTATTCTTCCTTTTCTCCCTCACGCCCCCTTCCCCGAGAGCTGAGGACCACCCTGGCCTCTACTGCCCCTGGCTGAAGTCAGCACCCAGGGCCAGGAATAGGACCAGGGGGTCCGGGACCTGGAGTCCAGAGCCCTGGGCCAGACCTCAGGACGGGCATGGGGGCCACAGGGCCCAACAGCCCACCCTTTCCCCTCCTCGCTGTCTCCCCTCCCACACTCATAGCTTGAGCCGTCCAGCTGCGGTAGGGTCTGAGCACAGCTAGGGCAGGTGGGCGGGCAGCCACGCTGGGCCTGTGTCTTGAGCCCAGAGGGAGCCTGCTCCTGCCGCCCCCTGCCCTGCCAGAGCCAGGCCTGTGTGCTGCCTACCCACTGTCCCCCTTTGTCCCCAAGGCAGGCGGAGGCGGAAGGCCCACCGTGCCAGAGGCCGGGCACCAGCCTTAACCCTCACTCCGCCAGCACCACCTCCCTTCCCTGAGGCAGCACATCTGGCTTTTCTCCCTGCTCCTTGGAGGCTATTAGGGCAGATCCTCATCCCCTGTTGCTACTTCTCCTCCGGGGAATATGGGTGCAACCCAGGGTTGGGGGCCCCTTTGCTCACCCCCTCCCATCCAGGATCCTAGCCTCTGGCCCTCTGGCACCGCTTCTTCCTGCAAAAAGACAAACCTCTGGTCTCTACCTGAGAAGCCATGCCCCTTGTGCTGTCTCTCACTTGTCCTACCTGTGCCCTGCCCTCCAGCTTGTATTTAAGTCCCTGGGCTGCCCCTTGGGGTGCCCCCCACTCCCAGGTTCCCCTCTGGTGTCATGTCAGGCAGTTTGCAAGGAAAAGCCACTTGGGGAAAGACGGAAAGGACAAAAAAATAAATTTCCACTGGCCTTCGGATGAGCCGAGGGTTTTTGCAAGGAAGTTGTGGTGGTTGAGTGTGGTCTGTGGTGGGAGCTGCCTTGGGCTGGGGAGGATGGAACTGCAGCCCTGGGCCTGTGGGCTGCACAGGGGTCTTGGCTTGGGCTGTGTCCTAGGGTTGCTGGCAAAAGCCCTTGACCCACTTCCTGAATCCAGGAGAGCTGCCTGCTTGTGCTTCTGTGGTCTGTCTGTCCCCAAGGGGCCCAGCACGGTTCCTGCAGGGAAAGAGGCAGGCGGCCATCAGCAAGTAACTGGAGAGCCACCGCCAACACCCACACAAGCACACAACCAGGATGTGAAGTTGGGCTGCAGTGGAGAGGAGGCAGACGTTGGGCCCCGTCACGCCTGTCCTGCCTCCCCTCTGTTTCAGCCCCCTCTTCTCACTTCAAGCCAGGTCTCTGCCCACCTCGGAGGTGACAGGTGCTTCCAATGTAAGACCTCTCAGTACGGCCCTCCGGCTGAGTGAGACCGTCCTGTGAGGGCAGGGTTGCCGTGCCGGTCCGAGTGGACTTAGTGTGTGTGGCCGTGGTGTGCTCGTCGTGTGATGCCGTGGACAGGGGTGGGGGATGGGGGTGGGGCAGTGGGCGGACTTGCCAGCGATGTGCGTCCTTGCCTACGTGTCCCTGAGGTTGGGGCGGGGGCGGGGGCGGGGGCGGGGTGGCACTGGGTCCAGGCCGGGCAGGCAGGCAGCGGGGCGCGCAGAGACCCAGCCCCGCCCGAGGGCGCTTGCACGGCGGCCCCGCCCCCGGCTCCGCCCCGCCGGCTTCGCGGGCTGGAGAGCGAGAGAGCCGCGGGCGAGGGATCGCAGGATGAGCGATCGGGGCCCGGGCAGCCGGCTGCGGACGCGCCCCCCGAGTCCACCGGCCCGCGCCCCACGGCCCCGCGGCCCCGGTCCCGGAGGCGCCACCTGCATCCCCCGAGCCTGTGCCGGAGCCCTGCGGGCCATGCTAGGCCGGCCCTAAGCACGGGCCGGGGGGCGTCCCCTTGCGCCCGGACCCCGCGCTGGCGCCCCCCGGGCCGCTGCCCGGTGCGGGGGCCATGGCGTTCACCTTCGCCGCGTTCTGCTACATGCTCACCCTGGTGCTGTGCGCCTCCCTCATCTTCTTTGTCATCTGGCACGTAAGGCCGGGCTGGGGCTGGGGGCGGGGTGGGGGCAGGGGGCGCAGATTGGGAGGCCGGGCGTGAGGATGGTCTCCCGGCCAGGGAAACTTGGAGCCTCCTCTACTCTCCCCCATTGGCCGGCTTCTGTTGGCCCTTATTAACACCCCATCGTTGGCTGTCTTCCTGGAGGGCCCCCCTTCCTCCGCCGCCCCCGCCTGTCTGTGGGCATGTCAGTTGGTCCCTGACCCCCCTTCCCTGCCCCATGCAGTCTTGGGGTGTGGGGCGGAATTCTGGGATTCTTGCTCGTTTCCCTTCTACCCACCCCCACCATCCAGTCGCCCCCGTTATCCGTCGGGCAGTTTGTCTGTCTGCTTGCCCCCTCTTGTGGGTTTTTCCAGCAGGAGTGATGGAGCCAGTTGCTATGGGAACTGCATCTGTTTACAGGACCCACAGATCGCAGAGCCCATTAACCGTTTCCCTTCCTACCCCCTCCCTGACCCAGCAGCAATGGGCTCTAAGCGGCTTCAGGGACCTGGACCCACCACCAGCTCACCTTGGGTTTCCCTACCCCTACTGTCAGCTCCCCCCTCCCCCCACCCCACACGCACCCCGCTGCCCGCCCGGTTCCTCCCCACTTAACAGTTTCCCTCCTCTTCCTGCCCCCGCTTTCCCCTTTGTCTGATGTTCGCTTTGATCTGTCATCCTGGCGTGGCCTCACACCTGGTCCTTCAGAATGTCCAGGGCTCCTCTCCCCGATTCTCTCTCTGGGGCCCTCAGTGGTGCCCCTGCGTGGCTCCCTTGTTCTCATTACAGTACTGTCCATCAGCCTTCCGCTCATTGTTTGGGGCCTTTGGGCCTCCCCTTCGCTGCCCTCCCTCCACCTCTGTCCCCACCCGCTCCCCACACATCCGGCCCATCGTGGCCCTGGCCCCGCACAGCTCTGCATCCTCTGCTCGCGTGTCCAGCACACACCTCCCTGGTCTTCCCCTGCCCCCGGGGGTGGTGTGTATATGTGTGTGCCCTTACCCTTCTCCGGTCTCTCTCCCTTCCCACTTCCCTTTCTTCCTTCCTCTCACTTCCTCCCTGTTGCCTCACCCCCTTCTTTCCTGGTCTCCCCACCTCCTCTCCTTTCTTTTCCTGGGGCCTGCTGCCTGCCTTCTCCATGGTCCTCTTTGCCTCTGAACCAGTCTCCCTTGGCCATCCACTGCTGCAGTCCCTTTTACATCAGGTTTCCATGGACTCAGATTGCCCCTCCTGTGTGAGGAGTGAGCCCCCACAGGCACCTTCACACATACACCCCATCTCCAGCCTTCTTTCTCCCTGGTTTTGTCTCTGTGTGAGTTTCTCAGTTGCTTTTCCTTTTCTCTCCCCCTTTCTGTTTCTCTTTCCCTCCCTCCAGTCTCCCTGGGTCCATCTTGATCTAAGTCTCCTATTGCATCTGGGCCTTGGACAGTTCTGTGGGATAGGAGCAGAAGGGGTGGGGTCCTGAGGATTGGAAGGAATTGAGGCGGAAACATAGCTAACCACCTCCTGGGAGAAAGGCCTCTGGAATTCAAGAAGCCCCTTTCTGGGCCCCTTCCCACCCAGAAGCCTCC
This sequence comes from Lyroderma lyra, assembly GCA_004026885.1. Lineage (NCBI taxonomy): Eukaryota > Metazoa > Chordata > Mammalia > Chiroptera > Megadermatidae > Lyroderma > Lyroderma lyra. The sequence goes on from PVJL010002092.1 coordinate 144,479, forward strand.
CACGGGGACAAGGAGTTCCTGTCCTCAGGGGATCCTCAGAGCAGACCTCCATCCAACTAACTTGTGTTGACAGCTCCTGGGAACCAGCTCTGGGAGGTTTGGGGGAAGTCAAGAATGAGTAAGACTCCAGCTTTGCCCTTGTGGGGCTCCCAGGCTGGGAGAGAGGGCCGGAGCTTTCTCAACAAACACTCAGTGAGCACCTACCTCCGCGTTAGGCACCGTGTTGGCTCAGCTGTCTAGCTGGGTGATCTTAGCCAATCCCTCGTCCTGACTGTTTCCTCGTTGGTAAGGTGGGCTTACGGGGAATAATACATCACAGTGCCCAGAGCAGGGCCTGCTCAGGGGTGGGAAGGGGTGCGGGCAGGAGGTGTGGTTCTCAATTCAAATTAGTAAAAACTAGAACCTTCTAGGGCAGGACCCCAGAATCCACCCCGCACCCTGAGCCCAGGCTGCACAGGTCGCTAGGCAACCCTGATGGTGAGTGACGCGTGTCAGCTGTCACCGTGGGGGATTGTTTGTTCCAGGGGGCTGAGTCAGTGCTAGGCAGCCTGGGGGGTGGGAGGCGAGACACCCGCCTCCTGCTGGTGGTAGCTCTGGGGCAGACATACGGCACCCTTCCGCTCCCTGCTGGACCCTGTTGCTGTGCCTGGCAGGCAGGGGGCTGCCCAAAATAAATGGGGCATGGGAGGTACTGTTCCAGATGGCCCCCAGTTCCCTCCAGGAAGCCCATGTTCTTTCCCTCCCAGCCTTCTGAGGTCTGGGCTGCTTGGGTTTGGCAGACTTGCTGCCTTATCCTGGGGTTGCTTCTAAGGGGAGGAGACCCTAAAAGGCTCCTCTGCCAGCCCGTCACCTATGCCGCCTCCTCCCAGGTCTGTCCGTTTGTCCCATCATCCCCTCAAACACCTGCTGTCCCCTCCTCCGCTGAGAGTTCCATATCCCAGTGAGGACACTGCCTCCATGAGGTACCCCAAACACCCAAAGGCACCTTGGGCCATCCTGCCTCCACTCCACTGCCATTCACACCCTCTGGGTCTGGCTTCTAAATAGCTCTGGAACCCATCCACACCTCTCCATAACCATTACTACTCTCCTCACTCACATCACCATCGATGTCCCACCCCCACAACACTCCAGCAGTTCCCTCACTGAGTATGATAAAAATGGTTAAGGATTTTAACCCCTGGAGTCTTGAGTTAGAATCCTCACTTGCCAGCTGTGTGGCCTTAGATAGTTACTGACCCTCTCTGTGTCAGTACCTACACTATCAGGTTGTTCCAAGTGTCATAAACATAAGCCTGCTAGCACAGAGTGAGCATCAGGTATGTCTTGGCTGGGACTGTCAGCCAGTTTGTACATCCTGCCCCGTCAGTCCTAAAACATCAACCTGACCACCCCATTCTGCTGCTTTATACCCTTCAAGGGCTCCCCCTTACTTTTGTGTTAAAGTCTAAACATCTGGTCTGGCCTCACAGGACACCCATGTCTGGCTCCACTGAGCTCTCCAGCCCTTCATTATTTTCTTCACACTTGCTTCACTTTCATTCTAGCCCCATGGAATCTACAGCTTCCTGAATATTCCTTGTCTTTTCAGCCCTCTGCCTTTGAACCTACTGTTCCTGCTGCTCAGCCTGCCCTTCCCCCCATGTGTTCACCAGACACCTACTCAGAGTCCAGCCTGAACTCCCCCATCACCCCACACACTGTCTGAGGCCCCCACCCCAGGTCTTCCCTGGACCATGCAGCCCTGATCACCCTGAAATGTAGTCCCGATTTCCTCCCAAGCCTAGGGTTCTGCCTGGGTAGAGCCTGAAAGACAAGACACCATTTCTTGGGGTGTTTTGGATGGAGGCCTTCCAGACATGCCCTAAACTGGGCATCAGCACACTAGGGTTCCATTTCAGACTGTTGTGTGACCTTGGGCCAGGCCCTGCCCCTCCCTGGGCCTGTTTCTCCACCTTTACAGCAAGCTCCACCTGGTCTGCTCCCCATGTATGAATTCCAGTCCTACAGAAGGACGGGTGGGGAGCCATAAGACGCTGCTCCAACCCTGACAGGCACACGCCCCTCCCCCAGATCATAGCCTTTGACGAGCTGCGGACCGACTTCAAGAACCCTATCGACCAGGGGAACCCAGCGCGGGCAGTAAGTGATACATGTGCTGTGCCGAGGTGTGTCCGTCCGTCTGTCTTTCCATCTGTTGCGGGCTAAGGAGGGTGGGGCAGGGGAGGACGGGTGTGTGTGGGGGGCGGGGGATGTACCACTGGCCTTGATCCTTTATCCCCGCCCTCAGAAAACACCTGGAACAGGCTCAGGGCTCGGGTTCCTCCTAGCGGGCAGCCGTTGTCAGGCTCTGGGCCATTACCATGGAGACGCGGGTGAAGGTCCCTCCATGGTGATGGTTGCCATGGCGACAGCTGCTTCCCCGTCATGCTGTCAACGCTTCAGGCTGCTCTGGTGCCCCCTGGCGGCCACGTGCAGGGCGAAGGGGAGCATGGGAGGGTGGCGGGGCAACCCTAATGCCGCTCCTCCGCCTCCCCCACCCCCATCGCGGCCTTTTTCTCCTACAGCGCGAGCGTTTAAAAAACATCGAACGCATCTGCTGCCTCCTGAGAAAGGTCAGTGTCAGGGTTGTGCAAGAGGCTCCTAGCCCAGCTCAACCCCCTCTCTCTGTGACTTTTTTTCTGGGGCTTGACCCGCTCTGCTACCTGGGAGGGAGTGGGAGGCTAGAGGCCCTTTTAATCCCCAAGGGTCATGGTGGGTAGGCCCCTTCCAAATCTCAGCTCCCCTCTGTGCCCTTTAAGCCTGGATCTGTCCTGGCACCAAGCCACTGACCTCTCACCCTCACTCCTAGCTGGTGGTCCCAGAATATTCCATCCACGGCCTCTTCTGTCTGATGTTTCTGTGTGCAGCAGAGTGGGTGACCCTGGGACTCAACATCCCTCTCCTCTTCTACCATCTCTGGAGGTGAGGGGGGCTGCTGCCTTGGGGAGGGTGAGATGGAGGGGCGGGGCAGGAGGGGGGCAAGAGCCTTGATGGTGGACACTCAGACCCCTCCCTCACCCCAGGTACTTCCACCGCCCTGCGGATGGCTCTGAGGTCATGTATGATGCCGTTTCCATCATGAATGCTGACATCCTCAACTACTGCCAGAAGGAGTCCTGGTGCAAACTCGCCTTCTACCTGCTCTCCTTCTTCTATTACCTGTACAGGTGAGGCCCTGCTCACAGCAGTCAGAAGTTAGGGAGGGGATGCTCCAGGCACCATACCTTCAACCCCAGGAATGGTTGGGCCCCAAGTTCCTGCCCTCTGCCCTTGAGGACTGACAGCAACCCAGGGTGTGACAGGTTGGGCTGCCAGTAGCCGGGCCTGCTCAGGACTCAGGTTACTGCCTCGTCTTCCCACAGTATGGTTTATACGCTGGTGAGTTTCTAAGGGGGAAGCCGGCCAGGGAGCGAGCCCAGAACGGACCGGACGCCTGTGCACCCCCAGCCCTGCCCCTCGGCCACAGAGGCCTCAGTCCTGGGGAAGAAGGGGGCACTGGTGCCCCCAGCCTCCTCTCCACACCCCATACTGCTGCTGCGGGGACCTCCCGCCTTCAGAGCCCATTCCCCTTGGACTAGGGCTGGGCAGAGCTCTAAATAGGGGCAGGAGCTCCTCTGCCAGCCTGTAGGCATGGCAGTCAGTCCTGGAAGGGGTGGGACCTCCAGCCTTGTCCACTTCAGTGGGACCTTGGGCCCTGCCAAGGGGCAGGGCTTGACCCTGGAAGTTTTGGGCCGCCCCCCCTCCACCCACACCATGAGGCTCCCCCTGCAGGTGGGGGGGTACCCACACCCAGAATGAGCGGGCTCAGTAGGGGGGCAGCCCCACCTGTAGTCTGCCCTCTCCCCTCCCCCAGGCTCTCTCTTCAGAACCCTCCCTATTCCCACCTGCCCCAATCCCAGCCCACCCTGTCTCTTGAACCCATTTTCTATGTTGCCTGGAGGAGTCCAGCACCCCCTCCCCGGCCATTTGTGACAAAATATGAATAAACTACGCAAATACACATGCCCTAGTTCTGCTCCTGAAGGATGTGGAGAAGAGATGGGGCAAAGGGACTAGATAGGGGACAGCCCTGAGCTAAACCCCCACAGGTCCACAGACTCCTCTGGGGACCCCCTCAGATGACTCAGAGAACTTGGACTTCAAGGTCTCCTTGGCAGCTGCCCCCTTCCATCGTTACTTTCCCACAAACAGCTGTTCCCAATGAAATCCTTTCATCTGCCTTTCAAGGTAGTATCAAGGTCACCAACTCCAGGAAGCCCTCCATGGGTCCCCCTCCTCCTAGACAACCCCAAGCCTGTTCTCCTAGACAATGCAGAGAGGCCCAGTGGTGTCAGCAACTCCCTCTCAGACCCCAAAAACAAGGGTCAAACAAAATCAAGGATATCAAATCTTCAATATATGGAAAAATCAGGGAGGTGGCAGGGGTCACCGGATCAGGTGGAAGGTCAGCCAGTATATGATGAGGGGCTGGAAGGCTGCAGCACCCAAAGTCAGGTAGAGCTGGAGACGCTGTCGAGGAGCTGGGCTCCCCATACTGTCGGGGCCCAGAGCTGCTGTTCGCAAAGAGCGCACCTGGAAGAAATGAGCTGAAGCTCAGCTGGATGAGGGGAGGGTTGTTTCCAGCCCCAGCCCCGGGGAGGAGGGGGCAGGGGGCAGCCCAGACTCACGATGAAGTACATGAGCGCAGACGAGGTCCAGGCCAGTGCCACATAGTAGCCATTGCTGCCGAAGAGCAGCCCTGTGAGCACACTGAGGATGATCCTGTGGGGGACAGGGATGAGAAGGCTGGAGACCCCTCAAGGGTCCAGGTCTGAGACTGTCCCCACTCTCTAGGACTAGGAGCCCAACCAAGACCCCACCCACCACCACCTGGGTCCCTTTACCCTCAGTCTGCCCCCACAGGGACCTAGACTCAAAATGAATCTGGAAGGTCCAGGATGCAGCCCAGGACCTGGATCTGAGATGCCCTTCACCACCCCAGCTCAAGGCTCTTTTCGCGTGCTCCTAGGGTGACTGTACATTCCTGACCTCCTGACTAACACTACACCTTTGCTGAAGAGACTGCTGGAAATAGCACATTCCTCTATAATAGAGAAGATAGAGGCCAAGGGGGGACAGAGGCATGTCTAGGGTCACCATTCCAGGCTACAGCTAGGCAGGCCAGGAACCCAGGGCCACAGGCCCCTCCCTCAAGCCAGCTTCCCGCCCAGCCCCCAGGTGCTCACCCGACATATTTGTAGCCGCTGTAGGCTAGCAGGTGGAAGGTGCTCAGGTCACTGCGCACGGTGGCCAGGTAGATACCCAGGAGCAGGGCTAGCACCTCCAACACAACCCATACCAGTGCTGTGCTTGCACACAGGCCCAACACCTCTGGGGAGAACCTGTGGCCAGGTAGGAGTGGGGCAGAGAGAACTGAGAAGCAGCCATCCTGTGGCAGATGTAGACTGGGCTTCAGGGGTGGGCTTGGGATCGGGCACAGATCCCTTAGGGAGGTGAGGAAAAGAGCAAGGGATGGGCAGGAGTGGTGGGAATGGGGAGAGGGTTGATACTGACCTTTTCTGAATACCCAGTGCCATCCCAGCCAGCAGCACATAGGTGATAAAGGCCATTGCTGCCAAGAGCCAGAGAGATGCCATCAGCCTGGTTATCTCAACCAGAGACCCTCCCCACTAGGCATCCAAGGCCTGACACCCCTGCTCCTCCCCGCAATAATTCCCTGCATATCCCAACCCAACCAACCTCCACGTTCAGCCCCCTAGTGTGCTGCCCGGGATGCCCTTCCTGCTCAGCCCTCTCCCCTTGTGTAAACACTACCTGACCCTTCTCTCAGGACCACAAACCACCTGCCTCTCTGTCCCTATGCTAGGAAACTCACCCAAGTTTCCTGCTGTGTCTCAGAAACTTTACCACCGGCCAAGGCTATTGCTCATCCTAGAGCCACAGGCAGGGGCAAAACTGATCTGAGGAAAGACTACAGGACCTAAGTGCCCAGGCTGTCCCTGGAGTCTGGGTGAGGTCACCACAACCTGAAATTCTAAGTCTGGGCATCGGCGCTAGCTACAGCTATGGCCACCCTGCCAGTACAGAAAGCTCCACATTTAGCTGTTGTTTTCACAAAAGCTTGGAGCCAGTGGGAGCCCAGTTTCCACAGCAATTTTTAACTCATCAGTTCTGTCCTCTGCCCTTTTGAGGCACCAGAAGTGATGTGCCCACCAGAGGGCAGTGTCTGGAGTCAGGCAACCAGCTTTACCACCTCTAAACTGTGTGGCCTCAAAGACACTCAAGTCTCCGAGCCTTGGCTCCGCCATGTAAAACGGAAATGGAGTTCCCACCTCACAGGGTGGTCCTGAGAGGGAAAGAGAATGAAGGATGAAAGAGCCCATGTGTTCCTCCTGGGGCAACTGGGCAGGCTAACCGCCCTCCCGCCAGCTCCTCTGAGGGCTCGCCCCGGGCACTCCTCCAGTGTCCACCAGTGGCCTTATCCTATGCAGGCCAGGGAACAGAGAGGTGTCAGACGCAGAGTCTGCCAACCACATTCAAGTGTGGGCAGCCTACCCTGTGCCCTGTGGACGGGCAGTTTGGGAACTCAGAAGGGAGTGACCACTTCCCCTGAGGAGGGGGATGCTGGAGCAGACCTCGAGGGACAACAATGATGACCACAGCTACTATTTACTGCGTACTTCCTGTGTGCCAGGTGCTGTGCTGAGTGCATGTCACCTCACTGACTCTCCTTTCACAACAACCCTTTGCAGTAGGGACTGGAAGGGGCAGGGCCAGGTCTAAACCCAGGGCTCCAGGCTGGTGAGGGACATAGTCCAAGTCAGAAGGCAGGAAGGTGTCAAAAGGAAGTACCCTGAGAGCACTGAAGGCACACCTGAGAAGCGCCTTACCTCAGCTGCCTAACTGGTTATCTAGTGACTGCCACACACAAAAGCACCAAGAGCAGATGATGAGTCATCACATGAGCCTCTCCTCTTTGATGCCTCAAAATAAAAGTCCCCCCATGTCCCCCAGCCAAAGTAAAAAACTTACTGGGGATATAGAGGTCAGGGGCGTTGAGGTCTTGTCGTGGGGGCAGAGGTACATCTCGACTGTACTGCACTTCCCAGTTCTAGCAGTGGCAGCAGTGGACAGGTCAGGAGAAAAAGACGAGAAAAGAAAGGGTTGAGGTCTGGGGGCCACACTCAGGCAGGATGAGGGAGGCAAGGGGGCCCGCCAGCTCACCTGGTGTGTGTAGGGGAAGACGAGTAGCCCTAGCTTCTTAGCCACATAGGCTGTGTCCACAGCGAAAAAATACTTGAGTTTGTTCACAGACACAAAACGGTGCAGCTGGGAGGGGAGAGAGAAGGCTGGGCAGGCTGCACCCAGAACCTCAGGGTGCTCCTCTGTGTGCTCTTTCCCTGAGGGCTGCTGTGAGGTTTAGGTGGGATCCCGTGATGCCCCAGCCCTGGCCAGAAATCCTGCCACCCTTGCCCTGGGAGAGGGCCACACCTCCTTGTGCACCATCTCCTTTCCATGGGATGCGATGGAGCTGCCATAGGCCATAGCCACATTAGCCATTGGGTCCCCAAGCAAGTGGTTGACATTGAAGGCCACGTCGGCTCCTGGGGCTGGGTATCCCCCTGGCTGGCTGGAGTAACCACTGCTTGTGTCATCGAAGAGGGGAGGGGGATCTGGAGCTGCCCGGGCCCTGTGCTTGGAACCTGTGGGTTTGTAGGTAGCAGAATAGGTGACAGGAATACCAAGCATGAGCCCAAACCACCGCAAAGGTCCTTTCTAAGACGTGCTAAACGTAGGAAGAGCTGAGACAGAGCCTGGAAGTGGCCGCCGACCTGAGAGATCCTGGAATCTTTTCAAGGGAAGTGATCTCTGAAGTGAGCCTTGGAGAGTGAGTAGAAGTATGCTAGGTAGAGAAGATAATTGGGAGGGCACCCCCAAATGGACAAAGGTGGGAAAGGCGACAGCTGGGTGCCAGAAGGCCCTGAGCAGTAGTTAGGAACCCTACCAGGGTCATGACAGGGAAAGGAAGTTCTGGAAGCGAACCATGTTCGTGCCCGGATAGTGCAGGGGAATCCCAGATGTGCTGTAACCGCCTGATCTCAGGACTAGGCCGAGAGAGCGAAGTCCGGGACGCGTTGTCAAGTCGCACTGGGCAGGAACCCGAATGACACCCGCCGCCCTAGGCAGCGGTCACGGCTGCCCCAATCCCTCAGGGTGAGCGAGCCGCGCCGCCGACCCTGCTCAGGCCGGTCGGGCCGCGCCCCGCCCGCCCCACGCACCGTGCCCCACGCACCGTGGGCTCCATAGCTTGAGTGATAAGCCATGGCCGCAATTCTCGCTCTCCCAGAGGGCCCGCTGCGCCTCCTCGTGGGTACAAATACTAACGAGGCAGCTGCTCCGCTCCCTGGGCACCGACCGAGTTTAGCCAGCAGCCCGACACGTCCCAGGGTTGTACGACCGCAGCCGCCATATCCGCAGCGTCAGCCTGCGCCGCCTGCCATTGGCTCCTTGGCGGCGTCGGCTCGTCCCTCCCTCTCCCAATTGGCTACTGGCGCGCCGTCGTCGAAGCGGATTCAGCATAGTCAACTTCCGGGAGAAGAGATAGGTGGAGCGATTCGACGCGCTCTCTGATTGAGTGGTGAGTTTGCGGGTTCGGCGGGAGCAGCCAATAGATAGGTTAAAGCAGTGAGAGCTACTTCCGCGCCTGCGCAGTGGCGCACTTGATGCTCTTGCCACGACTGCACCAGGAGACCCGGAGGAGGCAGGCGGCAGCGACTGAAGTCGAGGCGTGAAACCTCACTCACGGCACTCACGCCTGAAGGGAATGGGGCGGTGGGGCTCTGACTAAGCCCCGCCCCTTGGGGGGCTTCTCCCTCTCCCTTCAGTGCTGGCTTTCTTCCTGCGTCCGCCACACTCCCCACCAGCCCAGGCGCGGAGCCTGGGCAGCCTGGCCTGGGAGCTGTTACAAGGAGGCCGGGCCGGGGAGTGACAGTGCAGCCGAGCGAGCCCCGGGATGCTGACTCCTCCTCCCGCCTCCCAACCCCTCCTTTCCGCGCGGTGCTGTCCATAGTCCGGTGCTGAAATGCCCTACCTCCATTGCTTATCCCTGCAGACCCCGTGGGGCCTGCTGCTGGAACGTCTTGGGCTCTCCATCCACACGAACAGTCATAACACATATTGAAAAGAATGAGGTCAGAATATCTGAAGTCCCAGAAATTGGATGGTATAGTTGGGACAGGTGCCTGACCAGGCGTGTCCCGTCGACTCTCCCGTGGTTCACCCGATTTACGGATAGAGGTGTGCTGATCCGCCTCCTAAAGCTGCAGTTGAAACACCTGAGTCGTTGCTGGCCCTGCGGTCATCTCGAAGTGAGACCTCCAAGCCTCACTCGTGATCCCAGGGACTCCTTTCTCTCCACCCAATTTCTGAGCACTCCCACCTTCCCCAGAGACAGTCCTCAGGGGCCAATCTTCTCTTAGACCTTCAGCCATCACTTTTTAGAGAGCAAGATCAAGTCCTCTGCCACCTGTCTTTAGTCAGCTACCCAGTGTTTAGTCAGCTACCCAGGTGAGCTTCCTGCTCTCCAAACACCCACACAGTCCAATCGCAGTGCCTTTGCCCAGAAATCCCCTCCACCTCGGATGCCCTTCCCACTCATATCCACTTGTCCAAGGCCTACCTATTCTTTAAGAGTCAGTTCAACTTGTGCCTCTCAGAGAAACAAGGGGAACAGAGTCCTAACCTGGCTTGGGGTGAAGGCAGAAGGCCAAGTTCTAGGCTCCCTCGGGGCACATTAGTTTGGCCTGGATGTAAATTCCATGAGGACAGGGCCTGTGTCATTCTGTACTCCTACCTTTGTCTTCACAGTGCCAAACACAGTACTTGCTCATAGAAAACACCTAATAAACATCAGTGCCAATAAATAAATAATGAATGAATGAAACCCTAGGTCAGTCCTTTCTTCTTGCTACTATTTCAATTACCTCATTTTTAAATGGGTAGGTGTCCTGAACCAAATGGCCTTTGAGTTGCTCTTTGGGGAAAAATCACAAAACAAAACCCATCAGCTTTGCAGCTCCCTATGTTCTACCCACAGATTGTCTAGCTTGGGGTCTAGGCCCAGACCCAAGGTCAGATGTGAAAGTCTGAGGCCCCTGAGGGCCAAGGAGCAGGACTGGGGCCACGGGTACCTAGGAGAGGGTCCCCCCATGCAGGACAGACTCCACTTTCCCTTACAGTATGATGAATGTTTGTGTGTTGAATCCAACAACTTTCCATTTCCATTGATCAGGCTGTAAAACTGAGGTTGTAGGTAGAGCGTGCCAGCCCCAGGTCACACGGCCTAGGGTCCAGTGTCTCCTGGCCCCTAGCCTGCCTGCTCTAAGTGGAGCCCAGAGCCTCTCCGGCTAATGAGGCTCATCACACCTTTCTCAGCAGTAACTGCCTCCTTTCCTACCAGCGAGGTTTCCAGGGTGGGGGCTGGGTGGGCATAGGCCTGGGCCTGCTCCTCAGAAAGGGGACACCCTCGGATTTCCCTCTCCTCCTTAACGCAGGCCCCAGACAGCAAGGACTCGCCCAAGGTCGCAAGTTCAAGCGCAGCGGGAGAGGAACCCAGACATCGGTCCACCCAGCCTGGGTTTCTTGGGGGCGGGGGCAGAGCCCGCAGTGCCAGGCGCTGCCGGCGGCGCCGCGGGTGTCGCGGGGGCGGGGTCAGCGGAGGGCGGGGCGCTGGGCACCGTGGCTGCCAACGCCGCCGCCGCGCTCGGGCGGGCTCAGTGCACTCCCTCCACGGCCGCTGGGCGAGCGGACGCCCTCCGGGGCCGCGCCGCAGTCTTCCGCGCTCCCCTCTATCATGCCCGAAGCCCGGGCGTGGGCCGCCCAAGCAGCCAGGACACCATGCCCGAGGGCGACGGTGGCGACAGCGGGGAGGTGCCCGTGCTCATCACGGACGGCGAACCGTTGCGCGAGGAGGTACTGGCGCTGAGTGGTGGTGGGGCCTGAGCGGGGCTGGAACTGGACAACGGGGACAAGGGAAGGGGCGAATCCCAGTACCGGAGCTGAGGAGGGAAGTCCCATAGCCTCTGCGGCCAATGACGTCATTGGGGTACCCTGCGTCCTGCGAGGGGTCCTGGGGCCTAGAGGCCCGCGTGGGGCAGCTGGGAAAGGATGTGGGGGGCAACTCCCACCCCCGGCGCCCCCTCCTCCAGCCTCGCCTTCCTGTGACGTCAGCGCCTGTCCCCTCGCGTCCCTATTCCGCAGTGCTGCCCCTCACCCCCAGGGCCCCCGGGGTCAGGCCCCCAGCCCGGCCGCTCACGAGGTGCCCGGGCGGTGCCTGCAATGCAGCAGCAGTATCAGGGACTTGGGGTGGAGGGGAGTGGGGGGAGGAGGGGAAAGAGAAAGGGAAGAGGCCTCAGGTACCCCTACTCCCTCTCTTCACAGTGAGGCCCCAGGGCCATCCTGCTCCCTGGGACCCCCTCCTCAGCCCTGGCTAGAAAGAGGGTCTGCAGAGGTGTGGGCTCAGCCTGGGTTGTTGGAGGTGATAGGTGGTGTGTGGGTCTATGTGTGTGTGTTAGGGTGAATGCAGCATGCTTGTGGGTGTGTGAATGCTGGTGCGTGCTCCCCACACCTCTGGTGGGAAATATGGGCCCTAAAGTCAGGTGAGGGTCTGAATGGTCCCTTGACTTTGGTGATGTGCTCATGTGTGAGTGCACGTGAGTGCATCCTGTCGTGGGTGGGTCTCTCCTGTAGAGTCTGTAGGGTGTGGGTGTCAGTGCAGTAGGGGTGGGGGTGGAGGATGTTTACTATAGTCAGGTGAGGGTCTGCTGTGTCCCTGAGCGTCAGTGAGTGTGTAATGTGTATGTGCACTGTGTGTCCTGTGGTGGGCTTGTGTGTGCATGCCCATCTGTGCACCATGTTACGGTATGGGGATAGAGGCTTGTGCCCTGAGCACAGGTAGGCAGGTGTCTGTGATGAACATGTGGGGTTGGGGGCTGTGGCTGAGTGAGTATGTGCACCTGACTGGCCTTGCAGGTCACAGTGGTTGTGTACACCTGTAGTGGATAATTTACTGGGGGCAGGCTACTCTGGGCTGTGATGGGGGTGGTTCCTTTCCTCTTGGGTCTCTCAAGGCCTAGAGGTGGGAGAGGTGGCCCATTCACCCTACTTTTGCTATTTCCACCAGACCACCTCTCCCTTCTCCTCTTTACCCTTCCTCTTCCCACTCCCTCCCCACTTCTCTCTCTATAGGGATCTGGGGGTGAGGTGGAGGCCAGAATGGCAGCCCTGCCAGGGAGGATGGGCCAAGTTCTCTGGACCAAGCAGTGGCCCCTGCTGCCCAGCAGCTGTGTCCCGCCTTCTCCCTCAGCACAGATGGGGAGTGGAGGCTGGCTCTCCATCTGCTCCCCCCCCCGCAGACTCACACCTCCCCCATTCCCAGCTCTCTCTCTTTCTCGCTTCCTGAAAAACCTCTCCCAAGTCTCTTGCTGTCCCTGCTGGAACCAACGGAGGAGAGGGAGTCTCAGAGTAATGGTAATGATATTTATTCCCATGGCCAGACCCCCGTGCTGAGCTCTTCACACATAGGATCTCGTTGCATCCTCTCAACCAGCCCAATTTACAGATGAGCAGGTCGAGGTACCGAGAGGATGAGGGACCTGCCCAAGTCATACAGCACGTGGTAGAGCCAGCACTGGATCCTGAGCAGTTGGGCCCCAAGCCCATGCTCTTTACCCTTAGGACTCCTGCCACTCTGGCCTCCCACACCGCCAGCTCCAGGAATTGAGGTCCAGGGATATGACCAAGACCACATGGCAAGTTAGCGACAGAGCTGGGGCCAGAGCTCAGTGTTTTCAGTGGCTAGTCAGGAGGCCCTTTCTTCTCTTGGCAGAGATGGGTCTGTTTTGTTCTAGATGCCCTTGACTAAGAGATGACAGGGCACAGTAGAGGACAGGCTCAGGGCAGAGAGGCTTAGGTTTGAATCCTGCAGCTGTACTGTGAATTAGCGAGAAGGGTAAGGCCTGGAGCGATTATAGTTCGAATCCCTCAGAGCCTCAGTTTCCTGCTCTGCAGCGTGGGGCGCTTAGCACCACCTCCTTCACTGGGCTTAATGGCAGACACAGCTGACAAGCTCGTCCTGACCTCACCTCCCTCTCTGCCCCGCCCTGCAGCAGCGGCCCCTGAAACAGTCCCTGGGAAGCTCCCTGTGCCGCGAGTCGCACTGGAAGTGCCTGCTCCTCACACTGCTCATCCACGCCTGCGGTGCCGTGGTGGCCTGGTGTCGCCTGGCCACAGTACCACGGCTGGTCCTGGGGCCGGAGGCAGCCCTGGCCCGTGGGGCTGGGAACCCACCACCCACCTACCCAGCCAGCCCCTGCTCGGATGGCTACCTGTACATCCCACTGGCCTTTGTCTCCCTCCTCTACCTCCTCTACCTGGCTGAGTGCTGGCACTGTCATGTGCGGTCATGCCAGGCGCCTCGCACTGACGCCAATACCGTGCTTGCTTTGATCCACCGGCTGCAGCAGGCGCCACCCTGTGTCTGGTGGAAGGCCACCAGCTACCACTACGTGCGGCGAACCCGCCAGATCACACGCTACCGGAATGGCGACGCCTACACCACCACGCAGGTCTACCACGAGAGGGCGGACAGTCGCACGGCGCGGGGCGAGTTTGACTACTCAGCCCACGGTGTCCGCGATGTCTCCAAGGAGCTCGTGGGCCTGGCTGACCACGCGGCCACACAGCTGCGCTTCACTAAGTGTTTCAGCTTCGGCAGCGCGGAGGCCGAGGCCTCATACCTCACCCAGAGGGCCCGCTTCTTCAGCGCCAACGAGGGCCTGGACGACTACCTGGAGGCCCGCGAGGGCATGCACCTGAAGGACGTGGACTTCCGCGAGTCGCTCATGGTCTTCGCTGACCCCCGCAGCCCGCCCTGGTACGCCCGTGCCTGGGTCTTCTGGCTGGTGTCTGCGGCCACGCTGTCCTGGCCCCTGCGTGTGGTGGCGGCCTACGGGACGGCTCACGTGCACTACCAGGTGGAGAAGCTTTTTGGCGCCAGCTCGCCCCCGCCGGGGGCCATGCCCAGCGGGCCCCCGCTCTCCCGTGTGGCCACCGTGGACTTCACTGAGCTTGAGTGGCACATCTGCTCCAACCGGCAGCTGGTGCCCAGCTACTCAGAGGCTGTGGTCATGGGTGCCAGCTCGGGTGCCTACCTCCGTGGCTGCCAGCGCTGTCGCCGCTCTGTCAGCAGCAACTCACTTCCCCCTGCCCGGCCCAGTGGGCCCCGCCTGCCTTTTAGCCGCAGCCGCCTCTCCCTGGGAGCTGGGGGCCGGGCCACACCGGGGGTCTTCCGAAGCCTGAGTGGGGGGCCACTGGGGCGCCGCGGGGAGGACACGGAGCCCCTGGAAAGCCCACCATCCTATGAGGATGCCCTTTACTTCCCGGTGCTCATTGTCCATGGGGACAGCGGCTGCCAGGGGGATGGGCAGGGTGCACTCTGAGACCCACGTGGCCCCTAGAGTGGCCCCTCCCCACCATCTCCCCAAGGGCTTCGATGGCTGAGTAACTGTTGTCCAAAACAAGAGGGAACACAGAGCAGCACACAAGGGCAGGGTGTGAGGGCGAAATACTTAGACTAAAATGCCGTGACTCCGGGTCATTTGGTGGGGCAAATGGGCACCACTGAAGTTGAGTCTATGAACTGTCCCAGCGTGGCTCCGGCCTACCACCACCGTGTTCCACCCCCTGCAATGGCAGATGATCTGGCTTGAGGGCCTCTAGGGCTAGGCAGGGGAGGAAGTTTTCAGAAAGCCTTAGATTGGGGGACGAGTCCTGGGGACAGCTGTTGCCTACAGCAGAGGGACTCCTGTGGGTCTTCCCTGCATGGCTGAGGCCACATTGGGAGCCCCTGAGCAACCCAGAAGCACAAATTGGTGGGCTAGGGACATGACTGGCTGGGCTGACCTTCTTGAAGCTGAAGGACTGGCTATGGCTACACCACAGCCTTGGCCCCACTCCCCACCCACAAAGTCCCCACCCTCCTCCCTTGACAGGTCCCTCTGCCTTCCCTCTGCCTCTGCGTGAGGCCAGTTCTCCATCAATCCCTGCAGCGCGGCCCCTCTATGGGGAGCTTGGTTCTTGGAGCATGCCCGGACCCTTCCCCCCACCCCCACTGTTTCCTTGGTGTACCCCGCTCCCCCACATCCAGCTTCCCCTATAACTGGGGTTCCTTCTCAGGGCCCCACTTCGATCCCACATCCCCTGGTCTTCGCTCCTGCCCCACAAAGTCCACGTCTGCCTCTGTCAGCCATGCACACACCCACTCTGGGCTTTGTCCTCATTGTTCCCTCAGATTTCTCTGCTCTTCACCTTCCTGGTGACTCATGGGGCCCAGGGCCACAGGGCATCCGAGGGGCCTCAGCCTCTTGGACGATGCCCTTGCTTTGCCATGGAGGCCCCTGCTTCCCCGATCAGTAGGGCCTGGCTCAGGGGACACCATGCCTCCTCCAGGGAGGACAGAGTAGTCCCTTCCCTTCCAACTGGGGCTTCCACCCTTCTCAGGGGCCGGTGGGGGAGGGAGGAGGCAGAGAAGATGCAGATAAAATAAAAGGTATAAAATGGAAGCTCTTCTCCTGTGCATTCCTGAGTGGCAGGTCCAAGACCTCCATTCCCAGTGCAGTGGGCCAGCCTGGAAGGGGGTTCAGGGTTGGGCTCCAGTGTTTTCCAGGAGCAAGGTAAGCTGAAAGGGAACCTCCCTGCCTGGTCTAGAGCCTCTGAGATTCAGATTTGAGTTGCTCCGAGCAGCTGACTGCAACCAACAGGTATCTGGACTACTTCTAAGGCACTCTCCATCCAAGTGTTCCTTCTCCCAGCCCAGTGTTTCCATGCTGCAGCTGGACATGCTGAGGACTAAGGGAGTGGTGACAGCCCCCCAAAGTGGAGAGACAGCTATGGCCTATGGCACAAGTCCAGTTCCCCCAGTAGCTATTGGTGCTAGCGATCCAAGGGGGTGGGCACTGAGCAGGTTGGAGGACACAAAGTAGGAAACAGCCCTAAATCAGGCCTCGGGATCCAAAGACAGAACAAGGGCAAAGGAAGGGCCTCACTCACTGATGGAGCTAGAGAGCTCCCTGGACATGGCCTCTTCACATGCACAGCTGTGCAAGGTGTTTACTGTGCAACAGCACGCGGCTGACGGACAAGTCGGGGTGGAATCCAGCCTGCGGGCCACTCCGCAAGCCCTGGTGCAAATGTGCCATCAGGGCTAGCAGTGGCCCCAGAAGGATGCTGAGAATGAGGGGTACTCCCCCAGGCGGAGATAGGGCAGAGGGTATGCTGAGCAGTGGGAGCTGCCTGCAGGAAGGCCTGGGTGCAAGCCACAAAGCCAGGCACAATGAGGAGGTAGAAGCCAAGAGCCATGGAAGATTTGGCTGAGGCCTTCAATACCAAGCCCCAGAACCGTTCTGCAAACGGGGGTCATGAAGGGGGTTGAGCAGGTAAGTGATAAGGTCAGGGCTGCATGTTAGGAATTTAGGCCACATAGGGAGGGTGGGGTCAGAGACCAGAGTTTTCCCTGCACATCAGCCCTACTGCTTCACTTCTTTGGAAGCCAAGTCAATTCTTTGTTCAGAAGCAACTTACATGGAAAACTCTAGGGTGCCCAAACATTCAAGAAGGCTGCATGGGCAGGAGGGCCAATGCGTGGGCTCCAGCTCCTGCCCAGGGGGATGATTTCCCTCTTCCATCATCCTGCTCTACCACCACCAACTGCCTGTTAGCCACTATCCATTCTCTCCTCAATAACAGAACCCCAGTTTTACTTCAGATGGCAATGAGCCCAGTTAAAAGGTAGCATTTCCAGCCTCCCTTGCCCATATAATGTGATTGTGACTTAATGTTAAGAGATATAAGCATAAGGTGTTGCAAGGGATTTCTAAGAATGCTACTTGAAATAGCAACAATACTGGTGAAGGCTAATTCTGTCCTCTTGCTTCATCTTGCATTCAGCCTGGGATGCAGATGTGATAGTTGGAACACTGGCAGCTATTTTGTATCAGGAGGTGGGCTTGAGAATTGCAGCCAAGTGCTGAGGATAGCAGAGCATAATATGTACCCCAGAACTTAGTGGCTTAAAACATCAATAATCATTATTCTCTCCTGGTTTCTGCGGGTCAAGAATTCATACAGAGTAAAGAGGGATGGCTTATCTCTGCCCAGATAGGTGACACGGTCAGTTCTGGGTCTGTGGAGATTGCAGTGTTTAGGCCCAGGACATCTAGGGCCTCTGTGGGAAGACTCAAAAGCCAGGGGTGAAATTGTCCAAAGGCTCATTCACTCATATGTCTGACAGTTGATCCTGGCAATAGCTGACGGCCTAACTAGGGCTATTGGCTGGCACACCCAAAGAGAGACTCTCCACATGGCTTATGCTTCCTCATAAAATGGTGACTATGGGAGTTCCCTGGTGGTGTAGTGGCTTAAGGCTTCAGTGCTGGCGCTGTCAACGCTGTGGCCTGGGTTCGATTCCCAGCCAGGGAGCTACCCACGTACCAAAAAAAAAATAATAATAATAAAATAAAATGGTGACTAGGTTTCAAGGACAAGCATACCAACAGGGTGAAGGCTGTTGCCCTTTGTGATCTAGCCTTGAAAGTCACATACTAGTTTTCAGTAACCCAGGGTCATACTCGAAAAGACAGATGTATTTTTCTTCTCTTTGACTGCTATTTTAGAAACTTATAAAATGAAACTGGCCAAAATAAAAATACTGACTTTTTTTTCAGTAGAAGAGTTTTAATTTATGCATTATAAAAGCACACTATGTTATAAAAGACAGTAAGAGTGTGCTATAAAAGACTGCAGTAGTATAAATGCTAACATTTTAATAAAGGTCAAGTTCAAACCTCTAAAAAAACCTTATAAAACAAATATATAACCATTCAAAAATTCAAACAAAATGGACACTTATGAAGTTAGGAGTCAAATTCCCCTCCTGCACCACTTGCTTCTCGAAGTAAGGGATGAGGAGTGCTAGGACTCCCCAGGTGAAGGTGGCACCACAGGGAGTTTCTGGGATCCCCCAGCCATAGGGCATAATGGAAACTCAAGTCTCTATCTTCCATCTGGACCTCAGTTTTGAGCTTCAGGCATCAGTTGCCTTCTTCAGCAGTCCACTTGGGTGTCCTCTAAACACTGCAATCTCCACAGACCCAGAACTGACAGTGTCATCTATCTCACCAGCATGGCTCCTCCCCCATCTCCGCCCCCTTGAATGGCACCACCTGGGAGGCAAAGTCCAGCAGCCATCCTTCGTCTCCTGCAGGGTCAGCCAGTGGTTGGGTCCCATTCAAATATAGTCACCAGCCCCCTCTCATCTTCTCCCATCCCAGGTCTACCTGTCTGGGTTCAGAACACCACTTTCTCCCGCCTGGGCAGGGTCCTGAGGGGTCTCACCTTACATATTTGTGCAGCTCTCTTATCTCGTTACCTTTGTATCACTGATCCCTTGTAGACTCACTGACGCATAGTAGTGTCTCAATAACTATTAGATAAATCAGTGAACAGTTTACTATTTTAGTAGCAGGGGGTTCCAGTGGCCTTCACTTGACCTTTCCTCCTGTAATAGCCCTTGATCCCATGGAGATGTGGGACTCTGTAAGTGACACACACAGGAACCAGACAAATAGCCCTAGGCGGGTACTCTGTAAGCAAGTCCTGCAGTGGAGCACCTACTAGGGAAGAAAATTAAATCTACTTTTTAAATTATTTGCTTATTACTGACAGAAACTGCCACTTTAAACCCAGCCTGGTGGGTCTGTAATTGGGAGCCGTCCCTTCCTCTTCAAAAAACGAAACTGCAGTCACATGACCCAGAAAAGCCAAATTTCCTTGGAATGGAAATTTTAGGCAAAGTCTCAAAGAGTCTGAGAATGGCTGGGGACACGCATCCTGCAGTGGCCTGACCATGCCGCTCCAGCCTCCCGAGCGACCCTGCCTCTGTTTGTCTCCAGGGCTGACTTCCAGCCCACGTTCACCTCCCAGCATCCTACCGAAATTTCTCTTTATATTACTTGCCATCCAAGGACCCTGCCTGGCTGGCTAGGGGCCAAGAGGTCTCTGGGAGGAAAACATTTAAGATCTCTTCTCCTTTTAGGAGTTAAAGTAACTAAATAGTCCCAGATGGCTGGAGACGAACCTGAACTGAGATCAGGTGGCAGGAAAGCACCTCAAGAGCCCTCAAGAGAGGGGTGGTCACGCATGGGGGTGGGGCAGCTAGAAACAAATTCAGCGCCAGCATCTGGTTCCTGGATGAAGGCAAGAAACTCCTGACCCAGCCCCTCACTCCAGTGGCTGTGACAGCTGTAGTAGCATGCTGTACCCCTTCAGTCACACGGTCACCTGCCCAGGAATGATGGTTATGTGGTCATCAGCAACAATGGCAGCTGTCCCAGCTGTTTGGACTGCAGTGTAAAGTAGCTGACAATTTTCAGATGTCTGTTTCTCTCACTAATACACAAGCCAACGATGAAGAGTAGATTTCACCTTCTGTCCTACTGGGGATCCACTGCAGGACCTCCTCTTTGTGGCTAGAGGGATCTCACATCAGCCTGGAACTATTTTCCTGATCCCTAAGTGTAGTTGGCAGAATAATGGCCCCAAATATACCCACATCCCAATCCCCATGACCCATGAGTATGTTACCATACATGGAAAAAGGGACTTTGCAGATGTGATTAAGGTTAAGGACTTTGAAGGGGGTAGATTATTATCCTGAAATTTCCTGGTGGAACACTCATTTTAACCAGTCCAGTTGGGGGCTTCATTGGTCAACCTACTCTCAATGGCCACCCGGTGAAAGTCTGTGTGGTGGGATAGACTGATCTGACCGTTTCTTTCTCCTGAAGACTTGGGATTCTGTCCTCTGTATCATTCCAAGGGAAATCTCCTTCTTCCTTGTGTGCTAGGCCCAGGCTGGAGTGAGCACTCTGAAGAAGCTGCTGCCAGATACCTGTTTTAAAGCAATGGATCCTTGCTCCCTGTAAACCACGCCCCCCCAAGACGGTCGTGTGTCATGACATAAATGCTTACTTTCTGCTGCCTGATAGTGCACCCCCAAAGTCCAGATTTGCATGTTTTTAATGGGCTTCCATCATTCATTTTGGATGTGACATCATCTTCCGAATCTGATTTGCACAGCATCCCCACAGGCTCACTTTGATTTGTTTGCACCCTCTCATCAGCTACCATCGGACAGACCTGGCAACAGAGTAGAGAAAGCAGGGAGGGGAAGGTTTAGCAGCATCACCCATCCTGCACCTTCTTCCCAGTCTTCCTAGTGTCCTCCACCAGGATCCTGGTGTCTAATAAGACCCTTCCTTTGATGTAGAGCCCCACGCACTGCAGCAAACTCACATGGATGCCATGAACTATCATAAACCCTTGAGAGAAACACAGAGATACTGGACCTCTGTCAGACAACTGGCAAACTTCTCGCTGGAGGCACTTCACAGCTTCAACACTGGACTGCACTACGTTCCTTTTGGTGACAAAGTATCTTTGCAAAGCTGAGTTTTTGGCAGTTGCCGTGATAAGAAGCAAGTAAGTACCACAGGGAAAGTTGATGTGGAACAGGAAATGAAGGCGCCATGTCCAATCTGATTCCAAGTTTTGAGAAGTTGTACAGCATGCAACACATACCCTATTAGCTATAGTGATTATAGTTTAGAATAAAAATATTTTTGTATCTTTCAATGTCTGTGTATTATTTTTTCAAATGACTATTGAGGTATGAAAACATGAGCATCTCTTACGTTGTTTGGACCTAACAATTTATTAAATAGGACTGTTAGGGTTGGGGGGGTGCTCCAAAGGAGGCCATGAAAAACGTCCCTGAGACGCTTAGGATGTGATGAACTGACGAAGTTTGGGGACATCTGCGGTAAGGACTTGGTGGGTTTAGGATGTCAGTTTCCCCCCAGTCAACTCTCCCATGATCAGTTTCTGGTCTGTCTTCGGGGCTCCCCAGTTCTAGCTAAAGCAGACAGCACTGCCTGCAGGAGGTTCGTGCAGCCACCCCGAAGGTCTTCACTGACTTCTAACAGGAGACCCTGACTTTCCTCCAAGAGTCCTTTCTTCTCCCCAACAGGTTATTGTGGCTAAAATGGGTACATAGTGTGCCCAGTTTTCAAATGAGGAGGCAAACATAGTTGTGATTAGGGAAGCTCCCTAAGGGCCCTCAGCCCTCAAGTAGTAGAGCTGAAACCAAAGCACAGCTGTGTGGTACAGGGTGCCTGCTCTTACCCACTACTAGTTGGCTTCCTGGTGAGAAATCCCTGAAGTCACTCAAATCACGCGAGAGCATGGCCACCGCCAGATGCCCTAAGGCTGCATCTGGTCTGGGCCCCTTGTCTGGGTCACACCTACCAGCCTCATTTACCGGCAACATCCACCGAAATCACGACTCTCTGGGTGGGGAAGGGTTTACACCAAATCCACCACCTAATCACAGCATGATCAACCTGGGAGTCCACAACCGGCAGACTCCCTCGTAAACGAGAGTTTCCTGGGGGCTAGTGACAAGACACGTGGTGATGGTGACAGACATGGCTATCATCAGGAACTGGTCCTGCTCTAGGGGCGAAGATCACAAAATCCATCCGGGTTCAAACCTCCATTTACTAACTTACTCAAATAGGGCAGGTGGCTTAATGCAGGGCACTCAGGCAAGTGTCTTCAGCTTTCCGGCCTGTAAGTTGTGATAAGAATAGCACTTACTTCATGGGAGTTGTTATGGATCTTAAATGGGTTTAAACATGTAAAGCCCTTAGACTAGGTCTAGGCATATAATAAGTGCTGCAAGCATTCACTATTATTTATTATTATTCGGCTCCAAACCCCACGCTCATTCACAGCAGCCAAGGCACCAGAGCAGAATCAGGTTTGAGTTTGTCACGAGGTGACTCCACCCAGTGCATAGTGCAGGGAGTGAAGGGTGTCCAGCTGGGTGCTAGTAACTACTTGAGCTCAGTAGGTGTTAGTTCTGCCCTCCTCAATCTTAGCCCCCACCCATATGTCCCAATAACGTTTGGAAAATGTTATATTGAACCCCTAGAGCTTAACTCCAGTGCTCTGGCCTCCTGGAGCCCCAGTGTAGTGTGGGAGTGAGCAGGTGAGTATTTTCTTTTTTTGGGGGGGTGGGGTCGGGTGGAGTGGGGTGTTTTTCTTTCTTTTTTTAGGCGAGTATTTTCAAATGTAGTGATGAGCTCTGACATGGAGATCTGCCCTGAGTTGGAACCCCCTCCAAAATCTGACTCTCAGCTCCTATAGGAGGGCCTCTGAGCCCAAATCCACTCCCTCCTACCAAACACCGCCCCCCGCCCCCCGCCATCAGGGAAGGTGTCCACACTTTGAAGTGTTTGTTGGGGGAGGGGAGGACCCAGCCCTAACAATTCTGGGCCTCCGGAGAGAGTCTGTGTTTTCGCCGCCGGGAAACAGGATTCACGGGGAAGATACAGCAAGAGCCTCACCAGCCTCTGTAAAGACTGTCAGGGACCACCCTAGCTCTGAGTGGCTTGAGGGCCGGTGCGAAGCCCCCTTGCGGTCTTCCAAATATGACCGAGGGCCCTGCAAGTAGATCTGCTGTTTTGCCGGGGGAGGGGGGTTGTCGTTGGCAGATATTTGAGTAACACAAACATTTAATAAATCAAGCAACTATTTACTGACCCCTGGCGTGCTTTGGGAGAGGGGCGGGACTGACTCCTGCCGGCTGCAAGCTGCGGTGCGGAGGGAAGGTGGCGCCAGAGGCCCGTTCATCAACGCCATCCACTGGGTTCTCGAGACCGTCTCGGAGTTCCCTTCAGAGAATCCGCAGTCCAGAAGGACAGAAACCGTGGGCGGAGAAGGGGCGAGGTAGCTTGTGCTGGGTTCAGGGGCATCCTGGTCAGGGACTTGGGGGTTCGGACCCACTAGTTAGAGCATGCTCAGAAAGCGGTGAGACTCCGAGAGTCCTTGCCCAGAGCAGGCGGGGCTTGATAAGCAGGAGGCAGAGCCTGGGAGAAGAGGTTGGGTTACGTTTTCTGCGTGGTCGGGACTTCGGGGACCTTCAGGGGCCGGTTTGTGGGCATTCCTAGTGGGCGGGCCCCGGGGGCTCTGTGTAGGTGGGCTATTACTTCAATGTGAAGGAAAGTGCATTAGCCGTACGTGGGCGGAGCTCTTCCCCTGAGATTTGGGACACTGGTGAAGGAGCGGGGCTTGTGACTGGAGGCGATCACACAGAGAGGATGGCGTAAACTCCCGGAGGGCGGAGTTTGCATCGCCCGTGGACGGAGCTGATATCTCTACGGGATTCCTGGCGCTTGCTGACCGAGTCCCTGGCTCTGCGAAGGAGCGGAACTTTAGTTCTATTAGGCGGGGCTGCTTGAAGAGAATGTGTAAATTCTGGGCGAAGTCCATACCTCCTGGAAGCGAGAACTAGTAACTTCTCTAGTCTGTGCTAGAGCCGCGCTGAGGAGGCGGGGCTTATGTGCCTGGTGGGCGGGGCCACAGGTACTCCCTCGGTCCGGGTGGGGCAATGGTTCTGCGAGAATCTCTGAGCTGGCAGGGGGCGAGGCTTAAGGCTTTAGTGGGCGGGGTCTCTGGAGAGTTCCCGCGGGTGCGCTGGACAGCAGTGGGTGGGCGTGGCTCGTAGTTCCTGGGGACCGGGCCGACGGTGGCGACCGTCTTGGTGCAAGCTCGGGTCGCGCCTGGATGAGGCGGGGCCTGAGAGTCAATGGGCAGAGTCTGAGATACGGCTCTGGGTTTCGGCTTGGCTCAGCGCAGGCGGGGGCTCTGCCCTGGGAGGCCGTCTGTTTAGGCCCGCACGCAGCTCCGCATCTGGTGCTCATTACAGGATGACAAAGAGCCGGCTCTGGGCCCCCTTCCCCACACCCATCTCCTCCCCCCGACTGCTGTGCCTTTAACTCCTTCCTGCCCTAAGGGCTCTCTGGATCCCCCGCGCAGGGTCACAGGAGGGAGTTCCAGTCCTTCTCGTCACGACAGGCTTTGTCACCCGCCAGGCTGCGCCTGCACCTCTTTCTCAGAACCAGGCTTCTGGGCCACCCCGCGACCCCCTGTCCCATCAGCGAACCTCTCCGGCGGCGTCTCCGAGGTTAAAAGCTTGGGCAGGATCTGGCGGACGTCTGGTTTGAGTTAGGGGAACGTGAAAGCCGCGGGTGGGGGGGGGCGGGGGCGGTGCATAGCGTTCCCTCCGCCCCCCGCCCCCCAGGTTCGTCCCCATCTCCGGCCCCTAGTCTCCTAGTCCCTTGGGCTCATCCCAGCCTTCCAGTCCAGGCCCAAGCCCTGAGGCCAGACGGTGGCATAGGGCACCGGATAGGGAAAGGGTCCCCTCTTCGCCTGTCCGGGTGGTCGTGGTGATTCTTCTCCCTTTTAATTAGAGGCCCCTTAGAGGCTGCAACTGAAAAATTACAGAGGTGGTGGGAACCAGCGTCTCCCCCAACCCAGGTCCTGCCTCTCCCTGTCCCAAAGGCAGTGAGCCCAAGAAGCTGGAGGTTGCCGGTTTCTCCCAGGCTGTGATCTTTGACCATCCCCTCCTCCTGTTCATGGGACACTTTAGCCTTGGACCCTTGCTCAAACCGGGGTCTCCTGGGTCCTTTCTGTCCCCACACCACCCGCACAGGGAAGGGCAGAGTGTGGCCCAAGATGGGAAGGAAGGTCTTGCTCAGGAGGCTGCCCAGAGAGCTGGATGTGAGCTCTCTCTCCTGGATCAGTGCTCTCCCCAGCCCAGCCTGCCAGGCTCTGACTCCCACCTCCTCCCCAGATCAGGGAGGAGTGCCTCAAGAGCACCTACAACCCAGAGAGGTAGCAGCACTTTGTATGACCCTGGCTCCAGCCACCAATGTCTGGGCAGCCTTCAGGGATGGGAAGGGAAGTACCAGAAGAAAGTTAAGAGAAGCTCACCCACTAGACCCTCTTCATTCCCTAGTATCACTAGGCCCAGAGCTTATCTTTGACCCCTAAACCCCAGTTTGGCTCCAGTTCAGCAGAAGCACTCATTTGAGAACCCTCCCCCAGATTCAGCCCCACCTTCTTAGAGTTTTGGTATGAGGAAGAACAAATATGGGATTCCCTCTATGCCAAAATCCCACCTCTGGGCTTTCTGTGTTACACTGGGCAAGGCTCTGCCCTCTCTGTGCTCCTGTTTCCCTGAGAATTGCTGAAGCATACCTCCTGGTCTTACCTTATTTCCTTGGGGGCCCAAACATGATGAAGGAAGATCCCTTCCTTTTTTCTGAGTCCTCCCAGACCCTCCCCTCAGGCACCAACGGAGGTCAGGAGCTTTGGGTGAGGTTGGCACCCCGGTTTATTGGAGGAGACCCCAGCACCCACCCGTGAGGTCCTGGGGGCCTTGATGTCTCCTCTGTCGTGAGTGCCAGGCCAGGAGCAGAGTTTCTGCAAGTCAAGTCTAGTGGTTGACTGAGAGAGGAGCCTAGCTGGGCCTGGGGGAACAGGAAGCTCTCTCTCCATCTGGGCGGCCCCCATGGGTCACTGGTCCAGCATGGGCCATGTGTCCAGTGCACACCTCTTCCCCTCACCCCACAGAGGTGGGAGCTGTGCCCATCACACGCTGGTTCTGCAGGTCTGCACCCCTGTGAGGCTGCCCCGGTGGGGCACAGGTTCCGTTGGGCCCTTGTTCCCAGCATGGGTGACCCAGCGATAGCAGTCCGTAATGCGCTTGTTGGGTGCATGGGGGCCACAGCGAGTGCAGTACACAATGCCCAGTGCAAGCAGGACCACCAAGAAGACACATGTTGGCACTAGCAGTGCTACCAACAGCCACCGGTCATCCCTCTGGCTTCGGCCTGCAGGACTGGCTTCCCCCAGGGCTGTGGGGGCTGCTGTGGGGGCTGCTGAGGGGGCTGTTGAGGGCAGCCACGGGGCCAGCCTGGGGTCAGAGGCACTTTCCCGTGGGACCTGTGTGGCTTTGGAATAGGTGTGTGTAGGGCTGGTGGGAATGGTCTGATTAATGGGGCTTTGAGGGGGCAGGGGAGTGTGGAGGACGGGGGTCTGGGTGGCAGCAGTCACAGGGACTTGATGTGCAGGAGGCACAGGGGACCTGGAGGTAGTGGTCAGAGGGGGCTGGACAGTTGAGGTGATGGGAAGATGGGTGCCGTGGGCTTTGAAGACCAGTACATCTGGGGTCCCAGGGGGGTGATGAGCACTGGAAGTGGTGGCCAGAGGGGTGTGGCTAGCTGGGATTGGAGGCAGCTTAGTGGTGGTCTGGGTATCGGTGATGTGGGTGTCTGGAAACCTCGGGGACTGATGAGCAGGGGACAGTTCAGGGTATCTGGCTGAGATGATTGGGGGCTGGTGGACAGGGGGCTGTGCTGGGTGCGTGGCAGAGATAATGGGAGGTTGGTGGACAGAGGGCAGATCTGGATAACTAGCTGAGATCATGGGGAACTGGTGGTCAGGGGGCAAAGCTGGGTGTATGGCAGGGATTCTGGGGGACTGAGGGGCAGGGGCCAGAGGTGGGCGTGTGACAGAGATAATGGGGGGCTGATGGGCAGAAGGCAGTATGGAATGTGTAGCAGAAACCACCACAGGCCGGGTGACAGAATGCACTGAGGAGTGGTAGGGGGCCCTCGGAGCACTGAGTGGGGGTGGCCAGGTAGGGTCCAGGTAGGGTATCTGAGGCTCTCCGTCCTCTGGGAAGCTAGGTCTATAGGCCAGGCCAAAGTCAGGTGACTGCGTGGCCTCCAGCCACGGGATCCCAGGCATCTCTGTCCAGCCATCATCGAAGTCCTCCCAGGCTTCATTTTCATCCTCTTCATCCCCTCCGTCATCCAGCAAGTCGTCCCCAAGGTCCTGGGAAGCACGAACACCCATGGCTCCAGCAGGGCTGCAGCTGATGCCATCAGCTTCAAGCTCATGACCCTCACTACAGTAGCATTCGAAGCCACCAACATAGTTGACACACATCTGCTGGCACACACCAGCGATCTGGCACTCATCTGTGTCCACACAGCGGTGGGGCTCATCCTCGGCCGGCCGGAAACCCAGGCGGCAGTGGCAGCTGTAACCGTGTGGCCCCCCAGGCTCACACTGCTGCTCACACGGGGCATGGGCGCAGGGGTCCTCGCAGCTATGCCCGTCCACTGCCAGCTGGAAGCCTTCGGTGCAGCGACAGGACACACGACCATCCACCTCCTCCACACACTCGTGTTCACAGCCCCCATTGTCCGGGCCGCAGCCGGTACCTGGGCACAAGGGCCCAGCCCGTGACCAGCGCACACCACCTTCAGGCTGCTTCACGCACAGCAGAGAGGCTTCTCTGCCAGCCTGGCACGGCACGGCAGCCACGGAGCCGAAGGGCAGCCACTCAAACTCGGTGGAGACCAGGTGGAAGGGCGTGGTGTAGACAGCTGGGCCAGCCTGGCCCGCCTCCTCCGGTAACGCTGGGCAGGAGCCCTCAAAGCCAAACTGGCACAGGTAGCCATCGACAGCCAGTGTGCAGGAGCCCTCCAGCCAGCGATGCTCACCATTCGCCTCAAGGGCCGCACAGCGCTGGGCTGGGCAGGGCCCACCAGTGGCAGGCTGGGCCCAGTTGGTGAAGGCGGTGTCCTGGTCTCCCGTGGTCCACGTGAAGCCGCGCAGTGGGCGCTGCGGCTGGCATTGCCGGGCCTGCCGCTGCAGCCCGATCCACAGCAGCTGGCTGGCTGGGCCAGCACCCACCAGGCTGTCCACGCGCTGGGCTTCTTCGGGGGTCCGTGGGGTAGCCAGGTCGCCCCCCAAATCGCGACAGGCCCGCCAGGCCTCCAGGAAGGTCCGGCGGCGCTGGAAAAGCGCGTAGCAGCTGTTCGGGCCACAGGCGGCACGGGGCTCGGTGGCCCAGGGGGCCTGGCCCAGCGTGGGCACCATGGCCGCCCAGGCCAGCAGCAGGCGCAGCACCATCGCGACGCCCCCCGACTGGCCCGGGGCCGGCCGGCGGCCGCTCTTGACAGGGGGAGGGACTGGAGACTCTGGTGGGCGGGCCAGGGGCGGGCCGGGCCGGACTCAGACCTTGTAAGGAGTGGGCTGGGGCCGCTGCCAGCTCCGTGCTCCCGCTCCCTGGGGGCCGCCAGAGCAGGAAGCAATCGGGTGGGGGGCAGGGGTGGAGGTACGGGGGGCGGGGCAGGGGCGGCGGAGGGGAGGAGGCGCGCTAACGGGCTGCGAGTCAGGGAAAGGGGAACTGCCTGCCTGAGGAAGCGGCCGACCCTCAGAACACTACAGCGCAGTCTGGAGCTCTTGGCGGTGGGGTGAGGTCACTTCCCAGAGACAGACAGTGACCCAAATCTGGACACAGCGATCTCATCACTTCTGAACAGTCTCACAGCCCAACTGCTTGTCATACATGCGGCAACATGCTTAGACTCAGCCCTTCACAGCACACACACGTGTGCGCTCCCCTCCCTACACGGGAGCACTCTGGGCCGTCTGTCCCTTCGTCCCAGATTTGGACACGCTCTGACATCTAAGCCCTTCCCCTCACTGTGGAGCCAGGGGGGCCTGCAGGCCCCTTCCCACACATTCACATGCTCTGACATGCTACCCCAGTTGGTGCACACACAAAACAGTGTGGCATTCTACGTGCCCTAACACATGGAGTCCCTCACACGCGTGTGCAGGTCCTGAGTGGGAGCCACCTTATCTCACAGGCACGGACATCCTCAACCCCTCATTTGTATACTAAGCTTTTGCCTCAACCTCCCCCCAACCCCAAGCTTCCTGGCTCCAGCTGGCTGGGAGTGGGTGAGGAAGGAGGAGGGGCAGGGGGCTGCCCTCCCTTCACCCCTGCTCAGCCTGGGGCCCTGGGAACCTGGGCTTAGAGGGGGAGGCGGTGGCCCCCAAACAGGAAATGCTTCTCTGGGCTCTTGCTGCAGGGCAGGGTGCAGGAGGTGGGGGGCTGGGCAGCAGCTAGGCTGTACTCAGGGTAAGCCCTTGCTGCTGGCTGCAAGGGAACTGGTGAGAGGCCATGTATGGGCATGGGGCACACAATGACATACACGTGTGTGTGACACAGGCGTCACATGTGCGGAGCCCTCCCTGCCCTCAGGGCCTGCTGTGTAGCCCTGGCCAGGGTCCTCTTCCCGCCCCTCTTGGAGGCCTCTGGAGGCATGTGCACTGAGCCCACCATCCAGGATGGTCCCTGGGGAGCTGGTTGTCAGATTAACCCATGCTCGCCCACTGCACTCTTGGCAGAAGTTTGAGCTGTGAGTAGGGGACACGGAGGAGAGGTTCTGCCCCTCTGTGCATTGCCCTGGCCTAGCATCCCACTCTGCCGCTGATCTGCTGTGTGCCTGCAGGGAAGTCACTGACCCTCTCTGAGTCTCCATTTTCTTTATCTCTAAGTGGGGGTAATGTGTCAGGGTTTTTCCCCTCAGCAGAGCTATTGTATCATAGCACTCAGTGTTTGCTGCAAAGCAGGGGGCAAGTGTTCCCTAGTCTTCTGAGCAGATCTGGGTGTGGGTGGGGCCCAGGGCCACTTTGCTAACCACCTCACAGCACAGGGCCGACCCTGCAGTCACGGCCGGTCCTCCTGAGAACCAGGGCTTTTGAAGGGCTTGCTCTGGGCCCGGAAGGCGGTGCTGTCAAGGTCCACTTGTGTGAAGTACATAGAATGATCGCCCTTCTCGAATGAGAGGGAAGTCCATAATGGCAGTTCAGCCTTCCGTTGGCTCAGGCCCAAAGCCTTGAGATCATCCTTGACTCCTCATTCTCCCACACCCTACATCCAACCTCTCAGCAGATCCTGCTGGCTTCACCTTCTAAACAGATCCAGAATCTGACTGCTCCTCACCACCTTCTTTGCCACCCATCTCTGGCTCCTGCCACTACCATCTCCCATTAGATTCTTGCAACAGCCTGTCCCCTGGTCACTCTTTTGTCCTCCCCGTTTTGCCACAGGGCTCCTTCTAGAACCTAAGTCAGATCCAGTTACTCCCCTGCTCAGAACCCTGGAGGCCCCCCTTTTCCTCAGAGGAAAGGCCGAAATCCTCATCACGGCCTCCGGGCCTATGTGATCTGCCCCCAGATGGCTCATCCCACTCCCTCCCCCACAGCCCTTCTTCTCCAGCCACTCTGGCCTCCTGGCTATTCCTGAAACTCTCCAGACTCACGTTACCTCGGCACCTTTGCCTTGGCTGTTCCCCACCTGAAACACTCATCCCGCAACACTTGAATGCTCTGTCCCTGCGCTTTCTCCAGCATCAGAGCCACTGACCACCTCCCTCCCCCTTGTCTCCTGGGGCTCCCTGTTTGCTAGTTTTGTTCCATTTTTCTCCTTTGCACTTCCCACTATCTGACACAGTATATATTTACTTGTTGGCCAGAATCCCCCAATAGCTAGGGTTTCTCGACCTTGGCATCATTCATATTCAAGACTGGGTAATTATTCCTTATAGGGACTGTGCTGTGTTCTGTAAGATGCTTAGCAGCCTCCCTGGCTCCTACTTCGGTGCCAGTAGCATCCCTCTAGTTGGGACAATTAAAAATGTATTCAGACTGGATGTGCAACCTGCCCCTCTCTCCGGGACCAAAGTCTGCTCCCAGACCAGTCCTAGGGCAGCGCCTCGCGTGCCTTTTGCACACCTGGGAGGGCACCTGGGTGTCAGCCTCCCAGTCGCCCCTGGTGAGATCACACCATCCCTGCTCCTGTGTCCCACAGGCTCTAAGTTCCTTGAGGGCAGGGATGTTTTGGTTCGTGGCTGCAGTGCCAGTGTCTGGCACTGCACTTAGGTGGTCGATAAATATTCGTTGAATGGTGAAAAAAAATGTCTTCAGACATTGCCAACTGTCATGTCCCCTGGGGGCCACATTGCCCGCTCCCGGGGAACTCCTGCCCTAGGAGACAGAACTCCATGAGAGCAGGGTCATCGTCTTGTTCCCTCCTGGCCCATAGTTGCTGCTAATGGGGGTTTGGCGAATGAATGAATGAATTAGACTCAGCCCGGGGAGCGCCTGCCTCCAGGTGATGCGGGGAGAAGCTGAGATCCTGCCTGGAGCCCAAGCGCCCTCGCTCCCCACCTTCCCAGAAGTCAAATCGTCCTACAACTGCGACGTCCCTGGAAGTCAGCAAGCCTTTTTGCAGGTGGGGAGACAGGCCCAGGGAGTCTCAGAGCACGTCAGTGGCAGCGCTGAGACTAAGGCCTCTTGACTCTTATTCCAGTTCTCTTTCGGTGCAGTGCCCCGAGGAGTCATTTGAGCATGACATCGGGGAATGAGGATGAGAGGAAGACACAGCAGGAAGAAGGCTCGGCCTAGACAAAGGGACGGAGGTGGGAGAGTTCAAGATGCGTTTCGAGTGAGGGACATCGAAAGGGACAGTCAGGAGTAGGGAAGCTGGCTAAGAGGCTGGCCTCTGTTGTGGGGACTGGGGGGAGGATGCAGGATGGGCAATCCCTGTGCCTGGTGTGTGGTGGGTGGAGAGGGGACAGGAGGCCAGGGACCAGTTAGGAGGTTGTTGCAATAGTCTGGGAGAAAGGAGTGAGCTGGCTGGAGAGCGGGGCAGCAGGGCGGGCCAGGCTGGGGGAGGCAGCCTCTGGAGGCTCCTTAGGGGCGAGCCAGAGCCTGGTCCAAGGGTGTGGTAGCCCAAGTCATGATTCAGGCAATGGCCAGTGCTGGGGCGTCTGAGGGGAGGCTGCGGGGCGGCTGGCTGGTGGGCGTGTCAGAGCAGAGGTCAGGACTCCAGCTTCAGTGGGGTGAGGGGTTGGGGGGCAGGCAAGGGAAGCAGGAGGGAGAGGGGCAAAGGCCAAATTCCAGATGGTCTGGCTGTGCCTCCTTCCAATTGGAGGGAAGCCTGGAGTTGGGGTGGGGGCAGTGGTGAGGAGGAGTGGGGCACACCTAACCCCAACAGGGCTAAGAGGTTGGAAGGTGGAAAATGAGGCTTGGAGACATACCTGGGTGCCCAGTGTGGATGGGTCCCTAGCACTCACCTGCCCCATCCAGGTTGGGAGAAGTGGGGTTGAGGCAGCCTAAGACCTTCCTGCCCTAGTTGGGACAGAGGATGTGGTAGGCACGGAATCAGGGATCTGGGGGTGAGAGGGTAGAGAGAGGCTGTGTGGTCTCACGCGACCTGCTGCCCTTGTTCAGCCTGACTTGTTTCGGTTCCCCCATAGCAGAGACGATGATAAATGCTTGGAGGGTGGGCGGTTGGATATTTGGATGGATGCATGGATGTGTGGAGGCGTGGAGGCGTGGAAGGGTGGACAGATGGAAGGAAGGGTAGTTAGATGGAAGAATGAGTGATGGGGGGACGGGTGGTGGACAGGCTGATAGCTGGATGGATGTAGGAATGAGTAAGTGGATGGACGGACAGGTGGCCACGTGGATGGGTGTGTGGACGAGATGTTTAGATGCGTGGGTTGGGTACGGGCTTCAGGCAGAAGTGCTAATTCATAACTAGCCTCCACCAAGGGCGATGGCACGCTCAGAGTGTAACTCTAGGGGTCTGTCGGCACGGCTTGGGCTACCACGGGCAGGGCGCAAGTGCGATGCTTACCACACAGCCTGTTGTCTCTGTTGGGGCCTGAGGCCCATGTGTCTCCCTGGCTGGGGTGGTGACAGCTCTGGATGCCAGGCTCAGCTCACATAGGGGGTCAGGAGTCTGGAGCTCCCTGCTCTGATTGTGGCCCTTATGGGGAGAGCTCACCTCCAAAGAGGCCTGAAAACGGAAGTCTGCTTCCCCAGAAGGGGCCTTGTCTTCCCGCTACTGGGATAAGCCAGATGGTGGTTTTGGATGCAGCGTGTAGGCCCATGGGGGTGGGGGTGAAGGCAGCAGCAGAGGGGCTGGCCTGAAGAGGGCCCGGCAGAGCAGCCAGGATGGGGGGTCGAGTGTGATTAGCACCCCCCACACACACCGCAGGCATCCTAGAGAGCCTTGGCGTGCCCTGCTGCTGAGCCAGCAGATTGCTTTGTGTACAAATCACCTCCTTTCTCTTTTGTCCCCATCCCCCGACCTCCTTCCATTTCTAGATTCTTCCCAAACCACCCCAGCCTTTGAGCTGTCTGGAGGAAGAGCCTATGGGTGGGCGGAAGGCGCCGGGTCTTGGGTAGGGGCTGAGGGAGAAGAGGTGGGAGAGGTCCCAGGGCAGGAGTAGGGAGGGAAGGGAGCGATTTTTGCCCTCCTCCCCCTCTCCACACGTGGGGGCCCCACCCTGTGTGCTTCTGGATGGGCAAGCCCCGTGGGAAAGGGGTGGTGCAGGGACTGGACTGGACAGGGTGGGACAGACAGGCTTGGGGAAGGTGGGGCCCAGGAAGGAGGGGTGCTGTCCAGGCTTGGCCCCTAAGCGTAAAGGATTCTAACAGCTGGGGGGCCGGGGGTGTCTTTGTCTTGTGGGGAGACGATGTGTGTTCTTGGTGTGGCCAGGTGTCTGTGCGTGATCATGGGCGTGAGCATGTGTGCTTGCACCGGCAGTGCTGTGGTGTGCACAGCTGGCTGGTGTGTGCATGTGTCCTCGCAGGCCCACACCTGTACCCACAGCTGTGAGGACAGAAGCACATGGCTGCCCTCAGATTGCCCAGCCTGGGCCCAGCTGGGGCCCCAGTCTCTCTCCTGGCAGATGCCTGACCTGAACATCTGGCCACAGCTGCCCTTCAGGCAGGGAGTCCTGGAGTCCTCATCAAAACTAGAAGGGCCCAGCCCTCCCCCTCAGTGTACTAGTGTCTGGTAGTGGCCTGCCACCTAGGGTGACCAACGTGGCCCGGTTTCCTGGTCTCGGTATTGCAAGTCCCATGTCCCAGGAAATCCCTCAGCTCCAGGCAAACGAGGATGGCTGGTCACCTGCCAAGGACGTTTCCTACTGCTGCCCCCTCTCAGCCTGCCCCCCCACCCAGTGTCTACTTGCATCCCCGGAAACTTCCCCTTCTCTTCCTGCCCGCTTACTGTCCCCAGGGACCTCCCATGTTTCATTGTCCCTCCCTTGGATTGCAGAGTCTCCTTCCCTGTTCCTGCTCCCTCCCTCTGTCTCAGGCATCTCTCACTCTGCTGTTTGTCTCTGGGTCTCTCTCATCTCCTGTCCCCAACATCATCACCTTGTGGGTTTCTGGGGCCTCTCTGTTCTCCACTCACTCCCCTGTCTCCCCTCTGGTCCCTGGTGTCTTGCCCACCCTGTCTCCCTGATCCTATCCCAGAGATTCTGGCTCACCACCTTCCCTGGGTGGTCCGGGCCTCCCTCCTCTCCCCCAGCACGCACCCTCGGGGCTGGCTGGGGTGGGAGCCAGGTCTGGGGGCTGTGACTGGCCGGGAAGGGGAACCCAAGCAGACATGATATTTATGTTAGGACTTCAAAGTGGGACAGAGCCCGAGGCGGGGACGGTGGGGGCTGGCGGGGGTGGGGGGTGGGAGGATGGCGGACGAAAGTCAGACTAAGGTCGGCTCAGGCCCCTCCTTGGGGAAGGTCTCCTTGGTGACACATACCTCCCCCATGGGACACTGAGACCCAGAGTAGGGACAGAACAGGCTATTTTGGTGCAGAGTTCCAAGAAAGGCACTTCCTGTGCCCCAGTTCTGTCACCCTACAGGAGCAACTCGGTCCCCTGAGCATCAGCCTGGCCTGGGAGGCAGGGGGTGCAGGGGGTGGTGGGAGCAGAGGGCTCCATCTCAGCGGGAAAACACCCTGGTGCTGGGACAGCCCTGCGTTCTCAGCTTTCTGGCAGAAGCCTCACTGGGTGGGGCAGTGAGGGTCTGTAATTCTGTGGGCCTGGCAGGGCCAGGCAGGTCCAGCCCTCAGGGCCTCTGGTGTCCACTCAGGCTGCCTGCCTGAGGACCCGAGGGGCCAAGATGGCCATGAAGGTCACCCCACCCTTGCCCCCACCCTTGGCCTAACCCCTGCTAAAGACACCCAGCTGCTGGAGCTAGGAAGGCGTGGGGTCACGGGCCCAGGCCCTGGGCGGGAAGGGCCGATTGTCTCATCCTGGGGCTCTGCTCTGTGTCCTAAGCCCCTCCCAGGAGCCTGGCCCAGCAGACAGCCCTTCAGGTTAGGCTGCCCCCCTCATGAAGCCCCTTGCCCCAGAATAGAGGCTTTCTCTGGACACAAGACCCTCTGATCTGAAGCCCATCCAGGACTTTGCAGCCCCAGACCCTGGGCCAGTGCCCCCCACCCCCATCCTCCCCAAGTGCTTTCGTGAATCACTCAGGCTGGAATCTGATGAGCTCAGGCCTCCCCACCCAGCACAGCCGGCTTGTGCCTCCTGCCTGGCTAGTGGGGTCGCCACACGCCCCATCCAGGTCTTTTCAGCAGCTCACAGACCTCACCAAAATCCACCATGGGGTGGGGTGGCTGAGTGGTGGCAGGGACAGGCCAGGGCTGGGAGTAAGGTTAGTCAAAAGGGTTTGGACGTCTTCTACAAGATCGAAAGTCCACAAAATGTGTGTGTGTGTGTGTCTGTGTGTGTGTCTGTGTGTGTGTCTCTGAGTTTGCATACGTGTCCATGTCTTTGTATGTGTCTGCATTTCCTGTACCTGAGGAAGCCTGTGTGCCTTGTCTGAGTGAAGGACCTGGGTGTCAGTGGCAGTCCTGCAGGGGTAGGCATCAACATGTCAGGAGGTTGCTGTGTAGTAGGCCACCACATGTCTGTGTCAGCCTGTTCCTGTGTGTATCAGGGAGTCACATTCTGGACCCAAGAGGGAGGGTGAGTGTGCAAGTCTATCTGTGTCAGGGTGTGGGTTAGGGGAGGGGCCTATAAGTGTCACTGTGTCCCATACCACAGGGCACAAATGGTTAACAGTGTCAGAGTGTTCCTAACACTCCTGTGTTCCTGTTAAGGTTGGCAGTGCCCAGGTGTTACCGTGCATGACTGTGGCAGGCAGGGTGTCACAGTCTGCAAATGCGAGTCAGGGCACTTCTGTGTGTTAAACTGGGGGTGTGTACATGGGCCCCAAAGCCCAGGCAGGGTGTTAAACGCTCTGTGTTGAAGGGGGATCAGGGTATGGTTGAGGGTCTCAATGACTGCCTTCCTGCCCACCCTTCACAGGGTCCCCTCTCAGGCCAGCCTGCCCGACCAGTGAAGTTCTGGGTGGTAGGGGGCCCCTTCCTCTGTCCTTTCTCAACCTTTGTTCTCAGGATCCCTGTTGGAACGACAAGCCCTGGGCCCCACTGCAGGGCTGCTTCCTTCCTGGCACCAGGCTGGGTGGCGGTCTTCTGAGTGCCCTGGGTCACTAGGTGGCCTCAGGTGAGAAGGGGACCTGGCCAGTGACTAGCAATGGACATGCTCGCCTTCTGGTGGCAGCTGTGGAGAATACACTGCCTCCACCCCAGGAACTTGGAGGAACGGTTTAGGCTGAGCCTTCCCGAATCAATCACTCCTCATGTATTTACTAAGTGCCATTCCGGGCCAGGCATTGCTCTAGGCGCCGGAGATTGGCAGGGACCGAAGCCGACTTGGCTCTTCTCTGGGGAAGACAAACAGTAAACCATCCACACATGAAACTGCGGTGACTGGAGGTGCTAAGGGCAGCCCTTCAGAGCGAGGACAGGACATGGTGCTCCTCAGGATCCAAAGGTCAGGGTTCCCGCGCTCCCTGCAGCAGTGGCTGCTAGACAAGACCTGGCCCCTCTCAGAGCCCGGCCATCCTCTTCCCGAGGCCGCAGGTGGGAGGCTGGGGTGGGGGAGGGGCAGTACAGACTCCTGTTCCTGCCCAGATACACATTTCCCTCTGGCCAGGGCTGTGGGTGCTTGGTGCTTGGTCTACACAGACACTGGACATATTATTGCTGAGTGGACGAGTAAATAGTCCTCCTGTTTTGGAGGACTGCAGAATCAGAAGCTCCGCAGAACCTGGCGTCCCAGCCCTTGGCCCTTGAACAAGCCACTTGCCCTGAGTAAGCCTTAGTTTCCTCACCTGTGAAATGGGGATAAGCAAAGCAGCCTTAGAACAGCCTATCACTGACTGTCCTGCCTGAAGCCCCAAGCCCTGTATCGTGACCACGACCCGTGGTCATGCTGAATTACCCAGCCTGGACCCCCGACCAATCAGAATCTCCTGAGGAGATAAACCAGTAGTCTCAGGGCCTGGGAGTGCTCTCCGGAGCCGCTGCTGGGGGCACGCTGAATCCAGACTCAGCGCCGGAAGGGGGTGGGAGGGGCTTGCAGAGCCCTCCCCGCCAGCCCCCCACGGCAAGTGCCCAGAAGCCTCGGCCAGTCCCAGTTTCCGTAAGTCTTGCTCCACATACGGCCTTGGGGTCCTCTGAGCACCCCCTGCAGCCATTCCAGGTCCTTTCTCTGGGACTGCACTTCAGACATCCAGAGCCCAGCCCTCCCTTAACCTCCCGCCTTCCCACCTCAGTCTCCTTTCACTCTTAGTTATCACACTCCAATCAGTGGACAGAATTTATTGAGCGCCTGTGGAGTGCCCAGCACTGTGCAAGGCACTGGGGGTGGGCATGGGATAGGGGCAGGACGTACAGAAGAGCGAAGGCGAGACTCCCAGCCAGCAGGAAGCCGGGTGGGGGGAGTAGGGAGGGGAGCGCTGCACCTGGGCTGCTTTTAGTTTGTCTGAAATCCCAACGTCCAGGATATCCGCCTTCCAGTTGTCAGGTCTGTCTGACACGTGGGCTGATGTTCCTAGTGGCAGCGCCTGAGGGGACGCCTGGAGACTAGCTGGGGGCCTCCTCCTACCAGGGGGCCGGTGGTTCCTGGGAGGCTGGCCTCACTCAGACCCGATTCCGGGGACGCTGAGGGCCAGCAGCCTCGGCCCCTGCTGTGTCCCATGGTTGCCTGGCGGCTGCAAGAGCGCAAAGCCCGTAGCCACCCACTCTGCTGAGGCCCGGAGCCGCCCGTGCCCCTCGCAGTCACAACCTCCGCAGCTTCCTGGGTCACGCGCACCCCCTTGTGGTCGTTGCGGGCATTTTCTTCGCTCAGATTTGCTGCCAGCTCTGCTGGGCCTTGAGGGTTAATTTATTGGTGGTTTAGAATAGGGGTCCTAGTTGGAACTTGATGCTCTGGTTTGGGTGGGGAACCCCTCACGGCCTGATGCATGATATCTTAGGAGTCACTTTCCGGAACCTCAGTGGGTAATAAGCATGACCTCCTGTAATGCTCTTGTGGGATCCACAAGAGGTAAGTAAGCACAGAGAAAAGAGTTTCCATTTTAGAAGTTTGGCTCCCTGTCCAGTTACCCTGGGAAGGCCTCACATCGTGGACAGACTGAAACTTGGGTGCTCCTCTGGCTGAACCTGATCTTCAGGGTCTCCCCAGGGCCACCTGAGGGACATCACCCTTTGGCAAGTTCAGGGAACGACGCTTAAAGGGTGTGGGGTGTTAATGCTAACGTCTCACCCCCTTCCCTTCCCTTTCCCCAGTCTCAGCTCTACTTTGCAGCAAAACCATCTATTTCGACCCCTGGAAGACTTCTGGGAGAAGACAGTGTGGCAGTGCACCCCCACTTTACAGGTGAGGACACTGAGGTTTGGAGGTGCTACTCCTCCAGGTAGCCTAGAGCAAGACAGGGCAATCCCTTGCTGCCTCCCTGAATCCTCCTGAGTGGGTGGAGCCTTTCAGGGCCTTGAAGCCTCTAGCCTGGAGGGGCTGCCTGGGCTGTGCCCCTCTCCCACAGCCAGAGGTTGGGCACACTCACCACTGCAGGCTGGCTGGCCTCCACCAGGGGGAGGATGAGAGGAAGAGGACCCTGGGCCCTTGGTCTGGGGTCCCCCAAACACTGTCAACTTTACTTCAATGCCCAGATGTGGACAGTCCAGGCACTCCCCCAGCAGGTATGGTCAATGGAGATAAATATCAGACAGAGGTGGTGGCAGACACAGGTGTGGCCAGAGGTGGGGAATGCTAAGGGGAATGTGGCCTTGGTCAGTGGGCCTGATGATTCTGAAAGGCCTTCCCAGCAGGCTCAGAGTTTTCTGCCCCACGTGACCCTTCTGGCCACTCCTAGCTACTCCTCAGCTACCCGGCTTTCCTTAGCCTCTGGCTCCTCTGGCTGATCAGGGCCTCCCCTGGCCTGGCCCTCGCCCTGCTCAGCAGTTGCCTCAGACTCTCCTCTGCTGTTCCTGGGACTAGCTTTGATCTCGGTGTCCCCATCTCCCTGGCTCCCTTTCTCCTCCACCCCACCCCCTGCCTTTGGCTCCCTGCTGCCTTCCTCTGTGGCAGCCCCAAGTGTCTCAGGCCTCTCGGCCTGGCGGTAGACCAGATAGCCGGTTGTGGGAAGCCCATGGGCCAGGGCTCCAGGGGGCAGGTGGTGGTAGCCCTGTTCCTTGTATAGGAAGAGGGCAAAAGTGTCAGGCTGGGTCACTCGGAACTTGGTGGCACAGAGCTGGTTCAGGGTGGCAATCGAGGCCCCTGGGGGCACGGCCAGGGTCTTGGAGGTACAGCCACTGCTGGGGTCCTGATAGGCTACTCGGAGGAGGTGCTGTGCAGGAAAAGCAAAAACAGGAACTCAGCCTTGCCTTGTACATATCTGTCTGCAAAGCCTGAGGTCTCAGTTTAGGCCCTGCAGAGATAGGGGCGGGTGGCATGAATCCAGTGGTAGAACCAAGTAGAAAAAGATTTTTGGACAGGATGAGCTCCAAGAGGTCCCTAAGGAAGGGAGAGATGTGCTTCAGATAGGGGGTCACACAGCAGGCTGGAAGGTGACCCCAGCAGGCCTCTGCAGTGTGACCATCATACTTAGAGCTAACTCTGTGTTCCAAGTGCTGTCTATATTAACGCATTTAATCCTCTTATCAACCCCAAGAGGTAGGTACTATTATCCCATTTTACAGATGAGAAGACTGAGGCACAAGGAGGTTACCTAACATGTTTAAGCTCCCACAGCTAGAAAATAGCAGAGCCAGGATTTGGGGCTTGAGCCTGGCACCTGTGTCCCTTTCCCT
Source organism: Lyroderma lyra (assembly GCA_004026885.1). NCBI lineage: Eukaryota > Metazoa > Chordata > Mammalia > Chiroptera > Megadermatidae > Lyroderma > Lyroderma lyra. Next base: position 184,372 of record PVJL010002092.1, read on the forward strand.
CTCCATGTCATGTCACAATTTCCTCATCTAAAAAATGGGGATAACAATGGCCCTATTTCAGAGTTCCTGTGAAGATTCAGGGCTAGAGCACTGAGCAATGCCAGCACATGGAGCGCATTTATGCTAGAAAGGCTGGCTGGGATGTTTGTTCTGCATGGGGCGCTGTTTCTATGGCAGGGTGGCACAGACCAGCCCTTGCCCCGGCTGGGTCGCATGCTTTGGGGTGGATGGTGTGGAGGCCCTGTTACCTGGCAGCTGTGGGTGGCGGGCAGGCAACGCTGCTCCCAGAGGCTGAGGGAACGCTGCAGCTCCTGCGAGGGGCTCAGGGGGAGGGCGTGGGCCTGACCCAGGCCACTCAGCAGGGCCAGGCTGGCCGAGAGGCTGGTCAGGTAGTAGCCACCTGGGACAAGTGGGACAAGGAGAAGAAGGCAGCTCAGGGTGAGGGTGGGTGGCCTGTCTGCTCTCCTCTTCCCTGCTCACTCAAGGCCGTGCAGGTGCTCAGGCGCCCTGGCCCCACCCAGGCAGAGGGCTGGCATGTGTGCATGCATGTGCCTGTGCCCGCGCCTGTGCTTGTCCCTCACCCTCTCCGGTGAGCAGGGTGGGCTCCAGCAGCTCTGACATGTATTCAGTCTCCAGCAGCAGCTCGGGAAGGTCACACTGGGCCAGGACCAGGCTCAGCAGCGGGAGGAACTCATCGGCCCCTGCGCCCTCTCCTGTGGGGTGCAGAGGGAAGCTCAGGCTCCTGGGTGCCACAGGGTCAGAGCCGGCCCCTTGTCCTCCTCTCCACCTGCCAGGCCTCGGGCAATGTAGTCTCTGTGGCAACCACCAGCAGGGGCGGAGGAGAGATCCTTTACAAGTTGGGCCTCAGTGTCACTGTCTGTGAGATCAGGGGTGGGACCCATCTTTCCCCCTGCTGGGCCTTTCCTGGAATCTCTGCCTGGGGGGCCTGCCTCTGCCAGCAGGGAGCCCATGGGAGGTGGTGGGAGGGGGCGTACCCCAGTGGGTCTGCAGAGCTGTGTAGAGCAGCTTGCAGGCCTGCAGGAGCCGCTTGACCTGGGCACTGGGTGAGTAGGCATGAAGCAGTTGTAGCAGCTTCTGGCGCACCGGCTCCATCTCGACCAGGGAGAGTGGGTCCAGGCAGGACCCGAAGGCTCTGGGACCTTGGGCACGGGCCAGGCGGAGGCCTTTCGCCAGACAGCCCAGGGTGCCATCCGCAGAAAGCCGGCACCTCAGGCGGGCCACGAGGATGGGCCGGAGAGGCTTGAGCACTGAGCGATGCAGTGACTTCTCCAGGACGTGTTCTGTGGAGTAGAGGCAGGCAGAGGTCAGGGGAATGGGGCTGGGGTGCAGAGTCCCAAGGAGAAGAGGCATAGTTGGGGAAGGAGAAGCATGAAAGTGGGGAGCAATCTTGGTGAGACAGGAAAGTGGGGGGAGAGAGGTGGGGGTGCAATTCACTTGAAGGGTGGTGGGACAAGAGACAGGCTGGCACTATGGAGAGGAGAGTGGAGTGGGTGAGAAGAGCTGGGTTGATGAAGGGCAGGGCTGGCCCCGCAGAGGCAGGGGCTGGCGTCTCACCCAGCCTGTTGGGCGGCAGCAGCTTCTCAGGGCCCAGCTCAGCGCTCAGCATGGCCCGCGCCCGGCTCAGGGCTGCACGGACACCCTGCAGCTCCTGGGGCTCGGGGCCAGCCCGCACCTGGGTCAGTAGGTCCTGTACTAGCTGGCCCACGGCAGTGTGGCGGTCTCGCATTAGTGCTGCAGCTGCCCGGCCCACCTGCCGCTCGGGTGCCAGCAGGGAGCAGAAAGCAGCACTCATGGACCGAAGCAAAGGCCGCCTATGGCCCAGGCGGGGCGAGGTGGCTGGGCTCCTCTGGGGCCCCTGCAGCCCTTCCTCCTCCGAGCTACTGGGGGAGCCGCAGTCTACCTCCTGGAGGGAGGGCAGGGGCGGGAGGCTGGGGCTGGTAGCCCCTGGCACACGGTACCCCACTGAGCTCTCCCTCTGCAGCAGCTGGCGAGGGGGCAAGTTTTCTGTCTGGCTGGGGGCTGCCCCTGGCAGCACTGGGACAGGGGGAGGAGGCACGGCAGGTGGAGACAGGGGGCTGGAGGTCTCTGTGGACACGCGTACTTTGAAACTCCTCTTGAATTTTTCCCGCTTGGTGGGGCCCAGGTCCCCTGGGAATAGGGGGTTGAAGAAGCACAGGGCTGCTCCTGTGCCCTGGTCCAGCTCCTGTGGGGACCGGGGCTTTAGCCGGGGCAGCCGTGGGCCTTCAGATGGGCTGGGCAGAGCCTTGGTGTTGAGGGAGGAGCTCCAGAACTCTAGGGAAGAGAAACAAACGGGGCCTCAGGGACATTCGAGGGTGGGGGGTGGGGGGGAGCTCAGGGCAAGGCACAAGTGCAGACTGTATGCCCAAGTGCCTTCCCTTTCCCCTTTGGCCTCAGCTTGTCCATCTGTGCCATGGACAGCAGGGGAGCCCTTACCAACGCCCAGATGGGAGATGGCTTCCAGCTCCTTATGGGTGGCTGCCTGGTGGATGGCTCTGGGGAGCTGGAGCTGGAGGAGAAGGATATCCCTAAGGCCAGAGAGGGGGACAGAAAGACAAGAGTGAGGGATGCTTGGGGCTGAGAGGCTGCTGGGGTGGGGAGGACAGGGTGTCCCATGGACACCAGGTGCCTTACAGGCAGGCTCACCGGGTGTGGCAGTAGGAGCAGATGAGCTGGACCAGGTCTGGGAAGACGAGCTCAGATCCTTCCAAGGAGATGCCTGAGAGATGGGAAGTGAAGTTCTCTGGGGAATCTCCCTGCACCCTGCCCTGACTGAGTCCAGCCCCTTCCCTCCAGGCCAGTCCCTCTCACCCCCAGGGCTTTCCTGGATGTAATGGCTGGAAACGAAGGAGGGGCCGCTGGCCTCGGGCAGCCGCACGCACAGTGCTTGGCACTGGCGAGTGTTAGACCTCCGTACCAGGAACGTCTGCAAATGGACAGGGCTGGAGGCTCAGGTCCAGCCCGCTTCCTCCCACCCTCCAATGGCAAGTCCCAGGGGGCAGGGGCAAGACTCACCCCCGGGGGCTCGGTCCTCAGCACATGCAGCGCAGCCGCGGCGTTGGCCCGCAGCTGCAGCCACACGGGCCGTGTGAGCAGCAGGCGCTCCCGCAGGCTCACAGTGCGGCCGGGCCGCTGGGGCCCACCTGCCTGCCCACCGCCAGCATCAGGCACGTCGTACAGCGGGTCTTGGGCTGGCCTGGGGCAGGCACCAGACCTGAGCAGGGGGCCGGGGCTGGGACCTTTGCCCAACCCTTCCCCCTGCCCCTGCCCCAGGACAGACTGCTCTGCAGTCCATCCCTGCCCCACAAGGCAGCCCTTCCAACTTCACTAACTTTACTCTCTCCAGGTGCCCAGGTGCGAAGTTTGATGGGCTGGGGGCTCCGAGAGGGCCTGCTCCTGGCTCCCCAGGGGTGTCCATGGCTGGGAGCTCCTCCGGCTTCTCCTGGGACGCAGGAAGACAATCCAACCCCCAAGGCAGGAGTGCTCACATTCCCAGTGGTGAGTAACACTTCCTGAGGGCGGTGCGCCCTGTCACACCCTGCCAGTTAACTCTTGTGTGTCCACTCAGCCTGGGCATAGCGCACTTCCTCTCTGTTCGGGGCCCAGCCTCGCGGGGTGGGAATCCTCTCCACGCAGGTGCCACTCCGAGGACCCCAGGTGTGGGGTTGCCGCCTCCACAGAGAGCTTCCTGCAGCCTTGCCAGTCACCTCAAGCCACGGAGGTGGAAGAGAAGGAGTTAAGTAGGGACTCTCTCTCCCCACTACAGGTCCAAGCCTGGCCCTTGGGACACCTTTAAGTCTGTGGTCAATTGCTCATCAGTCCAGGCCGTGTGCGTGCGTGTGTGTGTGTGTGTGTGTGTGTGTGTGCGCGCGCGTGCGCGCGCCTTGTGAGAGAGTGCCCCCTACTGGTCACAGATGATCCATTCCTGAGCCTCACTTGCATTTTGGGATCTCAGGTTGCCATGGAGAAAGGATGCTGCATCTCCATGGAAACTAACCTCTTTGCTTAAATGAGGTTCTGCGGGTGGTTCTAACGCTCGGCACCAAAGAGGGGGGAGTATGGCTGTGAGGTGTCAGCACATGGCACTGCTGCTGGCTGCCTCCCACGCACACAGGCCCTGCCAGCCTGCCTCGCCAATCTGCCGAGCCACTAGGGCAGGTGCAGACACGACTCTGTCTCCAGGCGCTGAGCACCCAGCCCCCTTCCGCATCTCAGGCCACATGTTTTGCCTGTGCCACGTTCTTCAGACTTTATTCACCAGTACAGGGTAGTTCAGGGCCCAGCCACCTGCCTCTAGGGGGATGGTAGTAGGAGAGCCCCCCTTCCACAGCCTATACCCCAAGTCAGAGTGGGTAGGGACCCCAGAATAGACTGCCTGTCTCAGGCACTCCCCATGGGAGCCCTGACTCCCTTCCAAAATAAATCAGACATGTGGGTCACGCAAGAGTCCCAGGAAAAGTTTTAATTCCCATCCCCACAATCTGGGAGGCAGTCACCAAGGAGTGCCCAGAGAAGACCTGGGCAGTCTGCCTCCTCACCCCCGGCTATGGCCAGGACAGAAGGCCTCCAAAATGTCATTTCTGGCTCAGAGTTCCCATGAAGACTGGCTCAGTGACTGGAGAGCTGGGTCCAAGGTCAGCAGGAAGGATGTGCTTTGGCTTATGATGAATCTTGTCTTCTTTGTCAGGGAGGGGACCGAGGAGGCTGACCTTCGGGAGGGGAAGGTAGGGGGCTGGTTTGGGATGGAGGAGAAAGTCTTTCCTGGCCAGGGCTGCCCACAGCTGTACAGGCCCCGAGGAGGGACAGAGGTGGTGGCCAGAGCAATGAGGGCAGGAGGGGAGAGCCAGCTGGGCAGACCACGAGGGGTCTGCCAGTCTGCGTTTCTGCAGCAGGAAAATGCAAATTCTGGGTTTGGTCCCAGCTGCTCTGAGGGGCCCCCTGGCTGTGAACGGCAGGAGTCATGGTCCTAGGTGTATGTGGGAAGGGGAAAATCATTGCAGGTGAGAGGGAGGCAGCCATACCATATGGGAGACTGAGGAGTGGCTTGGTCTGGCCTAGGACAGCTCTACAGCCCTTAGGTGTGAGCCCCTCTCCACTGTGGACCCACTAGGGCCCTCGGCTGCTGGAGTTTAGTATTCTAGCCCTCCCTGACTAATCCTGGTGGGAGGCTCAATTTAGAACCTCCCCACCCCCACCCTGGCTCCTGCTCCCTGAACTCCCACAGTGCCCTCAAACCCAGACCCTCTGAACTCTCTCTGGCCACTGCCCCTCTCTGGGCTCCTTTTTTGGAAGCTGGACTGGGGGAGGGAGTGGGGGGAGGTAGAACCACCCCTGCGGTCCTTACCATCTGATTTTCTCTTCTGAGGGGACACAGCTGCCCTAGCCTGGGTGGGAGAGAAGAAAAGCCCCCTGAGATCCCGCCTCCCACCTGGCAGGTCCCATCCTCATTGCCCTCTCTGGGGCGGGGGCACAAAACACTTTCCAGACAGAGCTGTCAGAGGCCCGGCCAGCCCTGCGGCTCTCCCCGCTCCCCTCCTTCCCTTTCTCCCAATCCATCAACACCTGCCTTAGCACAAGAAAGGAGCTGACACAGACTAGAAGTTCCCTCTTCCAGGGCAGCCTTGAGCCAAAGGAGGCTTGTGAGCTGGCAGCAATGCCAGGGAGCCTGGGCTGAAGGCAGGGGGCGCCGCGGGCTGAGCAGAGAGCTCCGCAGGCCCTCAGAAAGCCCACAGGTGCAGAGCCTGCAGAGACCAAAGCTGGTGTCTGGGCGGGAGCCACACTGCCAGCCCCTCCCCCGAAACAGGCTGGAGTGAGTGGGCAGCAGGACCCACCTTTTTGATGGCCGTCCAGTCCTCTAGGATGTCTATCTCCTGCAGCATGTACACGATGTAAGGGCCTGCAGTGGGGGTCAAGGAAGCAGGAAGGCCAATGGAGGGGGCAGGAGCCGGCCTTGGCCCTGGGACTGCACTTGCGAGAGGCAGTGCCGTGGATGGGGCGGGGGCGGGGGGTGCAGCGGAGAACACAGGGTAGAGCTTGGGCTGCACCTCCTACCTCTTGGCCCCCAGGTTCTCTGTGGTGTGTGTGGCTGTGGCCTATTTCACCGAGTCTGCTGGGGGCATGGGTGGCGAGGGCACTGAGCCTCACCCCTGTCTCTCCCAACTTGACTCCCCCTCACCGCCTCTCTCCAGTCTCAAGGCCCATCCCACCAGGACGGGGACCTCGCTCCTATTCTCTGTCCCTTCACCTGGCCCCTGGCCCCATCTACAGACTCTGGGCTCTTCCATCCTGAAGACAACCCTGCTTTGGTCTCACACTTCCCTCTGGGGACCATGTACTCTGCCCTCCTGAGCTCTGTACCTGGTGTCTTCATCTCCTCATTGCCCATTCACCCCTCAAGTCGGTGCAGCCCAGATCTCCCTCCTTGAACCTGATTCCTACCACCAAGTGGCCAAGGCCGAGACTGGCTACTGCAGGGGTACAGGGGGGTGGGGTGTTCAACTCTGTGTGGGCCTGTGCCAGAGGGGTGAAGGCACAGCAGGCACTGGATTGAACGGGCTCAAGCCTAAGGTGGGGCAGAGGCAACCACTGCCAGATGGGATGTGGGTGCTCCAGTTTAAGCCCCAGGGGTGCAGAGGAGAGAAGCCATAGCCTTTGGGGGAAGACCTGGAGAGGATTCACTGAGGAGGTAGTGTCCGAGATGAGCGCTGAATGGGCACAGACAGGCAGAAGGCACTCTGAGAGAAGGTGGAGAGTGAGCAAAGGCATGGGGGTGGGAAGGCCCAGGACATGCCCAGGGCACTGTGGGAAAGCCAGAGGGCCTCAGAGGAGATTTCTCTCAAGCTATGGGTAGTCACTGACTGTATGTTTCTATTTTTCCATGGCTACACAGCCCAGGAGACCCAGCACCTCACAAAAAATTCCCGACAGCTGGGTTTGCCTGGACATAGCCCCAGGAGGCCAAATGACCATAAATGTGTCTAGTCTGACTATCTTCCGTGTCCCTCCCCACCCCTACCCACCAGGTCTGGAGGCGACCCTGCCATCCTGCCCAGCTCAGCTCCGTGGGTGGAAGGATACCAGAAATGAGGGGTGCCTTCTTCCTCTTGCTGGGCGGCAGGGAGTCCCAGGTCTTTGTGCTGCCTCTGGCGTGCAGTTTGTCATCCCACCACTCTGTGACCCCAGACCCAGAGTCAGGATTGGGGTGTGGGCCCTCCCAGGACACCCCCACCCTCACAGCCTATGTTGCTCACATGAGCCAAGTCTGCCCTTCCCCATCAACCAAGACAGTGGAGTGAACCCTGGGCTTGGGGGTTGGAAGTCGAGTTCAGGTCCCAACTGCAGAGCTGTGCAACCAGGGGAAGAGGTCCCTTCTGGGAGGCTTTGTCTCATTTGTTTAGTGGACAATTCCTGCCTCCCTAGGGTCTCATAGGATGGCAGGCACTATGGACACGGAGGGGACTGTGGATATTGTATGTATGGGAGTGTTATAATGACATCTCATGTTCTGGAAAGAGAGCAGGAGCCAAGGAGGGGAGGGGAGCCCACTCTTCCTGAGCCCGTACTGTGTGCCAGGCACTGGGCTAAGTCCTTTCCATGCCTGGCTTCAGTCAGTCTCCACAGCCACCCTCCTACTACCCCGTGGTGCAGGCAGGGAAGCTAAGGTCCAGGCAAGGGCTGGGCACTGACGGAGCCAGGCCTGGGGCAAGGGTGCTCAGGGAGGGCCCCTGGCCTCACCTGAGCTAATGTCCAGGCTCTGGCGGTCTTCCTCCAGCCTCTGGATCCGCTCCTGCAGCTCCCCTTGCAGGGTGTCATAGAGCAGCAGCTTCTCACTCTGGAAGAGGTGGGAACAGCTGAGCCAGGAGGGATGGGGGGCCACTGCAGCCCTCCTCCCCGAGGCACCCAGCAGTCACCTCCAGGTGCTGTTTGGCTCCCTGCAGCTCACACTCGTACTTATTCCTGATCACATCCAGACAGAAGCCCTTGTAGATCCCTGCGAGGGAGGGAGGGGGATGGAGGCCCAGGTTGGCCAGGGACCCCAGTGTCCAGAAAGTGGGGGCCAGGGAATGGGCAAGGCAGGGATGGGGGGGACAGAGAGCCAAGGGTTGGTAAGGGGAACAGAGAAGGGACCGGGTGCCGCCCCGGGACAACCCACAGACCTGCCACCTGAATGCGAATCTTGAGGCTCCGCTGCAGCCCCCCCAGAGGCTCTGTGTATTCAGGTGCTCTCTCAGCCCCCACCTCCTCCAGCCGTACCCGCAGCTGACTCAGTCGTTCCCTGAACAACCTGGGAGGTAAAACGTGCTCACCCGTCAAGCACCTGCTGGGTGCTTGGTCCAGGGCCGGCCCCGCTGGGCCTCAGCCACCCCTGCCCAGCACCAGGCCCACGGCCTCCGCACCCCCGGTGCCTGAAGACCCAGCCCAGGTGCCCCATGCTCACTTCTCCTTTAGCTCCGAGAACTGCTTCTCCAGGTCCAGCATCTCATGGAGGCACTCGCTGCGGCGCCGCTCATAGTCCTCGTCGTCCATCTCTGGGACGAGAGGCCAGTCAGGGCCGGGGGCAGCGGGCGGGCGCTGGTACATGTGTGTGCGTGCATGTGCGTGGCTCACCTGAGCTGTCCTCCTCCGACTCCGTCTGGCTGCCGCTCCGTTCCTCCTCACTCTCTTCTTCTTCCCCATTCATCTCGGCGGCTGAATCACCCTCTGCTTCCATCTCTTCTGTGTCTTTGCTTGGAGGCTGGATTGGCATCTGGGCTCTGGAAGGAGGGAGGCCATCACTCATCACTGCCCACAACTCCGAGGAGGAAAGCGGTCACTAGGGGAGTCAAACCAAGCCTGCGATAGCTGGGGATGTGACCGGACTCGCCACAGCCTGAGCACACACTGGGTGGGCAGGGTGCAGATGGCCCTGTCTGCAGATCTCCCAGAAGCCATGGAAATGTTCATGCCCTTGGACACTGTTGGTGATCCCAATCCTGGGACTGTTGGCCAAGGTCATGATCCATAAGATGGGAAAGGCCAAGGGTGGGCTCCTCACTGCCTATGGGACTGGGCTCAAACTTCTGACTGGGGCTTTCAAGGCCCTGCACAGACCAGACTTGAAGTACTGGTCCAGCTCCTTCACCACACCATCTAATGGCCAATTCTCAACTATACCAGGCACTACCTCCCCGCACCCGCCTTGTGCTGTTACTTCTGCGTATAATGCCCTCCACTTCTTTTCCTGAGAACACTCTATAACCTCTTGTCTTCTCACTGTGCTCTGGGTCCAGTCCCATCTCCATCTGCTTCCTTTGGGGCCTCATGTCAGCACTGCTCCTCTCTCTCTCCTGTATCTTCAACTCTCCCACTCGACACGACAGCTCCTTCCCATGAAACTTCAGACATTCTCATTTAGGAAAAACGGAAACACAAAATTTCACCCTATTCCATTTAACTGCTCCCCATTTCCACCTCACAGCTACCCTTTTCCAGGCCTACGTACACTTGCTCTTCTGACTTTTTCACTGCCTGCTTGTTTCCATTTGTTTCTGTAGCATCGCTCAGCCGATACTAATCCTGCAGACTTAACTAATGACCTCCTTGGGCCTAATGCCAATATTTTTCAGTGCTTATCATAGGTGACTTCTCAGCAACATTGAACACCGTTAAGCATTCTTCCTTTAGTTTGCTCATCTATTATTTATTGAAATCTAATATATGCTAGGTGCCATCAGACTGGTTCTCCCAGGCCTCTGCCCAGGTAAGTGCTGGGCACAAATGTCAGACAGACAGTCTCTGACCTCAAGTTGTTTACAAGTACCTGGGAGAAAAAGGCAAAGCAGCAGACCATTAGTGAGGTGTGAGAAGAGTTGGGAGCAAGGGCATCTAACTGGGGCCTGGAGTTGCTGTAGCAGAGGACTTGCAGGGGAAGGTGGGCAAACAGATGGGCTGAGCTGCTTGAGGGAAGGAACATTCCAAGTAGAGTAGTATGTGCAAAGACCCCAAAATGAAAGAAGGGGCAGGGTTGGGGGCATATCGGTCCAAGCCTCTGAGAGAAATCAGGGCTGCAGAGATCTGGTGATGACATATAGCAAGTTGTTCAGGCCCTGGGAGAGGTTGCACCCTGTAAGGCAGAATGTATGGAGTGAGAAGACATCCATGATGGAACTCCCTGAGTCATCAAAGGGGCAGATGATGAGACCCCTGCAATGGAGAAGGAAAACAGCAAGAGGTAGAGGAGGAAAAATTTCAAAGTCATGGGGAGAGAGAATTTCAGAAGGAAAGGGATGACAGTGCCAAATGCTTCCAAGAGATCACAGAAGATGAAGACTAAATAGTCCTTTCAACAGATAATCTGTCTACTGGGGGTTCTATTTCATTGTGATATTCTTCCAACTTCTCTGGGCACTTCTTTGTAGTTCTTGAATAGGAATAGACCCCACTCCCTCCAGGAAGTCTTATCTGATTGCATCTCCTCTCTAATTGTCCATTCTCCTGTCTGTTTCCCCTACTAGTCCCTAAGTCTCACTAGGGCAGGGTTGCACATGAGCCTTATTCACCTAGTACAGTACTGGCTCACTTGATGATTAGAGGATTAGCAAATACAATTAAACAAAACGAGGGATTGTGAGGCTGGGATTGCTTGGCTTTTACTTAGTAGCCCCAGGCCGCTGTAGTGGTAGCAAACCCAAAGTGTTTTCTTAATCCTTGACAACAATTCGAATTGTGTAATATAACTGGACTAGAGGACAGCTGAATCACATTCCTCAATGATTTCACAAATAATCTGAACCAAACCTGAAACTTTCGGTTCTCCAAACCAGCCTCATCATTCCTATTCTCAAGCCTCAGTTCCTACAGTTCTCAAATTTTGCAAATCCTCTTTACCGTTAAATATATTTACTTTATAAGATGCAACGTAATCGGGACCAGAAAGGGCAGGGGCGAGGGGGAGTCACTCCAGATGCCTCTGATTCTACTAAATGAGCTCAGTTTGATCACAACCTCCCTTCCTTACCCCGGGTGCAAAGAGAATGACCATTGATACTCTGTGTGTTGTAAAGACCGCAAAGGGTAAGGGATGGAGACCCAAACTGTAAGGCGCTGTACACATGCAATTTGTCTTTTCAGAAAGCGAGCATCTCGAAGGTAGGTTTCCACGGAAGGCAGATTGTTCCCCACCCTCGAAGAGGCCAACCCAGCCCCTCCGCGCGCGCCCGGAGCCTCCCACCCCGTTCCATCCCCGTATGCGTCGGCGCAGGTAGGAGAATCTCTTAACTCTCTCGCGGCCGGTTTGGGGCCCGCGGCACAGCACGCATTCGGCAGGTTAAGTCTCCACTTCGGCCCTGGATTTGGGCGGGCTCCGGCCCACTGGCCGGAGAGGCAGAACCAGGCGCCATGGGTGGTGTTACGCACCGCAGGGACTGAAGCCTCCGGCCTCACGTCCGTGACTCCCTGACAGATGTCCGCTGTGTGGGTGATGACCGCCACCGCCCGGCTCCCGGAAGCGTAGCGCCGGTCTCTTTACTGGGAGGTGGAGGCCTGTCAGCGCTTCCGCATGCGTCATCAGGGGGCGCCTGTTGGGAAGCTCACAATTGGACAGCTGGGGAAGAGGCATGCTGGGATACCGCGGGTCGGTCTCCATAGCAACTGACCGACATTCACACTGGCAGTCGGCCAGCCGGAAAGACCCTTGTGGTTTCCTTGCTTTGCACCGGGTATTCCTCGATCCGCGGTCGCTATCCCCCACCCTCTCCCGGCGTGAAAGGGTTGAACCCGCGACCCTCCGCCTGCCCAGTTCAGGAGAGTAATGGAGCCAGCTGTAGGTGTGAACACGCATTTATTTATTTACACATTGTCATTGGTAGGCAAATAGCCCAGCCTATTCGAGGGTACAGACCTGCAGAGTCTTCCCTTCTCCAGAGCCCCCCAGGGCAGAGGCCTGGGACAAACAGTAAGTTTAGGCTTCTGCCCAAAAGCTAAGAACTAAATTTGACGCCTTTATCTATTTCTTTCCCAAAAGCCCATTTTGGTAAGTACTCAGACTTCTCAGCTCTGTCCCATTCATACTTTTTGCTCTCCTCTTGTCTACACACCCAAGATTGTTAATAACAACAACAATAACAACAATAATACTGTAATAATATTAATAATACTTCACATTTGTACGAAGCTTACAGAATGTTTTCACATATAGCATCTCATCTGAGCCTCCCAACAGTTCTGTGAGGTAGGTATTCTCACCTCCCTTTTTACAGACGGGGTAACTGAGGCTCAGAGAGGAAATGGGATTTGCTCAAGGCCACACAGCTAGTTAGTGGTAAAGCTAGGACTTGATCCCAGCACCCCATATTCAAGTCCAGTGTTCTAACACCACAGCTACCACTGTAAAGTGGAGTGACATTTCTTAACTCCTGTCAGGCCTGAAGAGTGGCCTAAGGAGAGAGGAGGCTGAGACTTCTCAGACAGGGCAGGGAAGGGCTCAGCAGTGACGGGGGGATTCGGGGTACTTGGCCTTCAACTCCTGTTTGAACTGGCGGTAGAGAATCTTATTGTGCTGATTTTCAGCCTCCTTTTGGGGATGGAACTTCAATGCTTCTTTGAAGCCCTTATGAACCAGGAAACCTTCATTCAGCACCTCAAAATCAAATCCTGCCACGTGCAGCTCACAGGCCTGTAGTGGGAAAGACAGGTCAGCAAAGTTTGATGACATTCCTAGGGCTGAGACTAACATCCCTAAAGCCGACTTCAGCATCCCCACTCCTCTGGAGGCATCCTGGATCTTTCACACCATCCAACCACCTCCTGAACTATGATCCCTCCTGCCTCATTGCCCCCTTTCCACCCAGGGCCACTCATAGCTTCCTGACCCCACCATCCCCTCCTGCCCATTTCCCCTGCCCTCTCCCTTATGGGCACCTGGCTGATGCGATTGAAGCCATACTGCCGAAAGCGTTCGTCGAAGGTGGGCACCTGGCCTCCAGCCACGTAGAAGGGCTCCCAGGGGTCCTGCCAGGGCACCACGTAGGCAGGCCTCAGCAAGGTCTCTTCTGGCAAGTTGACCCAGCGGGAGTAGTTGGTAGGTGCCTGGCAGGGAGTGCACAGCCCATAATAGAAGGGCCGCACCTCTCCCACCTGGTAGAGCTGCAGCAGCTCATTCTTGTTTGTGGGCATGCGGCGGGCTCGGCGTATCTCGAAGGCAGGCACCACCAGCGCTGTACCCGCCCACTGCTTGCTCTGATCCAGCATTTCCCGCAGGCCTCTCCACAGCCCCTCGCTGGGCACCATGTCTACATCGATTACCAGGGCATAGTTAGCCCCTTCACGAGCCAGATTCCTCAGCAGGTTATTGGGATAGGAGACATTAGTGCCCAGCGCGTAATTGATCCCAGGTTGGGCCACCTTGGCTAACTTGTCGAAGACCTCCTGGCAGGACCGCAGCAGGGCAAATTCCCCCGGCTCCCGGGGGTCGGGCACGGCCGCCTCATAGCGCGAGGGGCACACAAGGTGCATGGCGACCCTAGCGCGCATATCCGGGCAGTGGCTGCTCAGTGCGTAGGTCAGCACCGTGGCCAGCTGCGCCTCCTCCTTGGTGGCCGCGAACACCGACACAGATAGCGGGCCCTCCCAGCGCTCCAACAGGCCCGACAGATGCAGCAGGTTGTCCACGCTGGCGTGCGTGGCCAGGATCACATCATTGGGATCCATGGTGGTCTTCAGTAGACCCCTATAGACTCGGTAGTCGCCGCTGGCGTCCAGGACACCTCCGGAGGCCAGCGCGGTGCGGAGCTGCGCCTTGACCTGGTCCACGGACCGCGGGGACGGGGGGAAAAACTCGAAATACTGCTCTTGTTCCTCCTGTCCGTGCATCCCGGATAGCAGCGATAAGTAGAGGAGCTGCAGCATCGCCACCAGCATTAGCGCGGCCAGCAACAGCTGGTAGAAGGCGCAACGGATGGCGTACGACATCTGCATGGCTCTCGGGGCTCGGAGCACGCAGCAGGGACCACCCGGCCGTAGCCTCTGCCAGCCGCCGCAAGCCCGGATTTACCGCAGCCTGCCGAGCTCTGCCGAAGCGAGCCGAGGCGAGCCGAGCCCAGTGCGCAGCGCCGCGCGCCTACGCTGGCCTATGGGCGCTCCAGCTCGCCCCCTATGCACCAGGAGGATTTACTGCACTCGCCGCGCGCGGGGCGCGTTTTGCAAACACTAGATCTATCCGCCCGCGGCCGCGCCTCTGTATTACCAGCTACATCGTACCCACTCTTTCCTGGTCAGTGCGCGACCTCCTGGACCAAGCGCGTCCAGAAACCCCTGCGCGCTCGCCCCCGATTCAGGGAGGGGAAACTGTGGCAGAATTCGGCCGCAGCTTGATGAAGGACGGCCCGGGTTCTCAGCAGCGTTGGGAAAAAAGGAACGCACACACAAAAAAATCCTTTCTTTCTGCATTTTTTCCTCCTTTAGGTCCTACAAAAACTGCACTGGAAAATGAATATAGCGTGGGAAGGGGTTCAGAAAGTGCAGAGGAGGTAAGAGATAAGAGACTCGGGGAACAAAAACTTTCCTGCGTAGGACGAGGTGGCCGAGTGGTTAAGGCGATGGACTGCTAATCCATTGTGCTTTGCACGCGTGGGTTCGAATCCCATCCTCGTCGGTGGTGTTTTACGTGGGAGATGATTCTTAATTTTCCACATCTCACAGGTCTGGAGCACCAGGTTAGGTACATAATTCGACATATTCTGGGTCTCTTTGTTCACCATACGTCAATCTATCAGGCTCTTCATACTCTGGGTATTCCCCACCTTTCAGTCAGGGGTATACTTTCTCCCTAGAAAGAGGGTCCAGGATTTGGTGACACCTTGAAGACCAGAAACGGAATTCTGGCTAATGCCAAATTAGGGTCCAACCTGTTTAAGTAGAGAAGCCACCCCACCCCTACTCCCAGCCCCCCCCCGTAAGCACCGCCCTCTCTATAGTGGAACTTAAGGGTGGTGGTGGTGTGTTTGGTCATTTAAATTATGTAGCCGACTTATTCCCCTTCCCCCAGCACTTCTCTCAAAGGAGAGACTTTGTATTCACACACCTTCTTCCCCAACACACACACACACACACACACACGTGCGCAGAAGGTCTAACACCAGCTAACTAAACAGAAGGCATAATATGTTTGTGTTATAAGTGATCCATGGACTCTTTAGAAGAGGAAAGGCTGTGGGAAAGGGCAGGCACTTCAACTGCTAAATCAATTATATGTAGTAATTATTTGAGCGCTGTGAATCTTGGGAAGGTGGTCTGGCACAGAATGGGGAGGGACTGCAGTGCCAGGGTAAGGTATTTGTCCATTACAAGCAGTAGGGAGCCAAAGTTGTTGAGTTGAATGATCAGGAGAAGGATATTCTGCTGTCCCAGGCAATAATGCCTACTGAGTACTTGCTCACACCAGAGGCTGTGGTAGGCACTGGGGACAGGTACTGTCTTTGTCTTTAAAGGTGTTTACTGGGAGTT
The DNA here is from genome assembly GCA_004026885.1 of Lyroderma lyra. Taxonomy (NCBI): domain Eukaryota; kingdom Metazoa; phylum Chordata; class Mammalia; order Chiroptera; family Megadermatidae; genus Lyroderma; species Lyroderma lyra. The sequence continues at coordinate 199,891 of PVJL010002092.1, forward strand.
CTCTGGTGGTGTAGTGGCTTAAGGCTCCGGTGCTATCAGTGCTGCGGCCTGGGTTCGACTCCCATCTAGAGAGCTACCCACATACCAAAAAAAGGCAAAAAAAAAAAATAAAAAATAAATAAAAAAAGGTGTTTACTGATGACTTGTGCCAGAAGAGAAAAAGGTATGAGCAGATCTTTTTAGCATAGGCCTTGCAACCTGGAAGCTCAGAAGCCAGATTTGGTGCCATTTGGGTTTTCTTTGACCTGCTCAGTGTTTACAAATAATTATTTAAATCACATTAGTTGTTAACTTTGGGGAATCAGATTTCACATAAAATCCACATTTCCAACTTGTTTTAAATTCTGGAAGATTTGGCAATGCCAGGCCTGCATTCCCACAGAGTAACAATTTGCCAGAACACAAGAGTGTCTCTCCCTTTGCAAACAGTCTTCTCTTTGCCTAAGTCTCAACCCTGCCCTTCCCTGTCCACCCTAACCCTTTGAGCATGTGTGTTTCATCTGCAGTACTTAACACAATATATTTTTTTTTTACCTCGATTGAAGACTTGTTTGGGCATCTGCCCACAATAACCCCCTCACCCACTACAATGCTAGCAGGCATCAATTCATGTCTGTTGAATGTGTAAATCAGAGGTTTCTGAAGTGTCCCCAGGGGACTTGAGCCTTCCTAAGGTGTCAAGGAAAGCCACATGGAAGGGACTAGAGGAAGCCCTAAAGCCTACTATTGTAGCCTAAGAGGCCTGGCCAGGGTGAGGCACTGGCTATAAGATGGAATGGGACATGAGACATTCAGAGGCCAGAGTTAAAGATCATTAACAAGGGGTCTGCTCCCCACATACCTTGCCCTGTGCATCTCTTCCATATGGATGGTCCTGACTTACAGCCTTTTACAGTAAACCTATAATCCAGTAAGTGTCCCTCTCAAGGCCTCAGTCATCCCATCTGCCATACGGGTCCAGCCATCCCCACCCCACCAGCTCATCAAAGCCAATAGAGCTGAAAACACTTTGGAAAAAAAAAAGACTCAGTGAATTCATTATACAAATGCAGGTTGTTATTAGACCCAGGAGCAGGGTCAGAGGGAGAAACAGGAAAAAGGTGAAGTGCTAAGGGCTCCTGCCTTGAGCCCATGGGGGAAAAGAGAAGCAGGTATCAGGCGGAAGAGCAGCACCTACAGGGAGGAGGGAGGTAGGGGCTGGGTCTGGGCTCTGCCGTGGACCGGTCCCTTCCCCCTGGGTCTTGGTTTCCCCACCTGTACGAAGGCAGAGCACAATCCCTGCCTAGCTCCCTCCAAGGGCCTCAGTGAGGCTTCAATGAGAGCAGGTATGGAAGAGCTTTGCAAACTGTGAAGTGTTGTGCACACATGCAGGCTAACTGCAAACCTGGGACCAGGTCCAGCTGGGCTCTGGGGACTGGGGACAAGAAGTGTTGGCAACAAAAACACTGTGATGCTCAGAGGGTCCTCTGAGCACCCTCTGATCCCTAACACGTGCTCTTTCTCCCCGTGCCCCTCACCCTTCCTGGCATTCTCTGTCCTGGGGTCTGGGAGACTTGACCAGGGGGTCGCTGAGGCCTGGGGAGAACAGCTCCTGCCCTGGGCTGGCCCCCACTTCTGAACTTGAGGTTGGGGCCACACCAGCCACACCCTCGGCAGGACCCCACTGGTGACCTCTGATCCACAGCAATTAGCAAATGGGTTTCTTGTGATGAACAAATGCACTTCTGATGGCGAGGACGGGCCATGGCTCTTGGCTCTCTTTTCCCTGATTGTCACCCTTTCAGGTGAGGTCTTATATGTGTCTAGCTAGTCTATCTCTGTGTCAACTCCATTCCTGGGTGAGGGTTGGAATGACTGGTGGTGAATTCTTCCCTGCAGCACCCAAGTGACCTCCAGCCCGGGGCGGCAAGCAGCACCTGTCTCCTCCTGGCACCCCTAGACCAAGAAGCCCCAGCCCAGCAGAGGTTCAAGCTGGCTCGCCATTTCCCTGCGCTGGGTCTTGGCTCCAAAGAGGGCGGCGAGAAGGGAGCTGCTGGGAGAGCCCTGGATGGAGCCCTTCAGAGCAGTGCCTTGAAGAGGAAGGAGAGGGAGGCTCCACAGGACAACCCCAAGGCCAGGAAGAAGGTCATGAGGGCGCCGGCCACCTCCCTCTCATGTGGGAGCACCTGCCTAGAACACACAGGAGCAGGAGTGCTTAGCAAATGCCAGGCTAGACCTGGACACAGCCCCGGGGCCCCCTGCCCTCCCTACCCCCAGACCCACCCCACTGTCCCTCAGACCTGGGTGCCAGGCACATGGTGAGGGACACCAGGTAACCGTTGGAAACAGCAAAGACCAGCATGAAAGTGATGAAGTAGGCGTCCTGTGGGAAGAGGATGGGCAGCCGGGACCTCTCGGGCACGTGACACAGCATGAAGAGTGGGATGAACAGGACACGCAGGCAGACCAGCAGGGGCAGCAGCCGGCTGTCCTGGTCTGGCTGTGGCAGAAGCTGGGGTGAGGGCGGCGGCCCCTGGGAGCACGGTCCCTGCTCCAGGGGCACCCAGGATAGACTCATCTCTCACTTCCCATGACCTCCCCTTCATGAACTCGTGAGGACCAGCACTTGGGCCTCTGGGGAGGAAGGGGCTGGTCCATGGCCCCCAGCGATCCAGGACTGGCTTGGGGATGGCCTCTGCCCCTCCTCATCCCCAGCTGTTCTCTCCCCTTGGCAGAACTGGAAGAGACCTTGGATGGCATTTTCCATTTTCAAATGCCCCTGGGGGTTCCACAGGCTGCTTTGGGGCAGATGGGATTGCTGAACTGGATTGGAAGCTAGGGATTGGGCCCCACCAGGCCGCACCCTGGTTTGGATCAGAGCAGCTCCTCTTGGATGTACTTTATTTATTGTGTCTCCTTGGAAGATTTCATTTAAAGAAGCAGCACTTTGGCTCAAAGCAATTCAAACACTAGGAATCTTGTCCCATCTCTCATGTGAGCCAGATCTGGCTGAATGCCAGGCTCACCAGGTAGGGCAGGAACCTCCAACTAAGAGTCTCTGAGCACCGAGGCTGGGCCCTGGGCGGGATGCAGGGAACATAGGTCAACTGGACATAGCTTCTGGAGCTCATAGTCCAAGTCCTGGCATGCATGCCTCCAGGGGCCAGATGCTCACTGCCACCTGGCGGGCTGTTCCGTTGCCAGGGCTAGACCAGTCAGATAGTTGGGCAGTCACTTTTCTGTGCTTTTTCATACCTCAATTCCCAACTGCTTCCTGAAACCATCAGATCACCCCAGCCCAGGTGTGCTCACCCACAGGAAGTAAGAGGTCAGGCTCCGTCCCAGCCAGTCCATGATGTTGAAGAGAAGGAAACAGCAGATGGGGTTGAAGAACTGACCTGGAAGAGAGAGAGGACTCATCCAGGTCCCGTCTCCTCTCTTCCTTCTTTACTCGTCATGCCGCTGCCCTGCCCTTTTCTGCTTCCCAGCACTTACTCCACTTCCCAGGACTGGTGGAGCTGGTCACCATGGCTGTGATGGCGGGGAAGACGGACAGGGTGACTGTGAAGACCAACACAAGGCACAGCGCCGTCAGCCAGATCTGGGAGCCGGAGGCAGGGGTGTGAGCAGGTTGGGCAGACCTGGGGCCCTACACTCAACCCTGACCTCCCTGCCCAAGCCCTGGGGCAGGACACCTGGAGCCTGGCTTAGCTGTGTCCCCAACCCACTGTGACCCTGTCACCTTGGGGTAGACAAGGTGAGCACTAAGCCTTCATTTCACTCTTTAAGAGTCTGTGGAGAGGGTTGGAGAAAGCAGCCCTCTCTTCCCCGGGGATGGTGGTTGGGGGTTATATCCAAGCCAAACCTTTTGGAAGACAATGAAAACCGAAGGTTTTCCTGGTTTCTGGGGTTCCTCTGGCTCCAGTTCTGGCTCCTTCTCAACATCAAGATCCAGAGTCAGGACTGCCTTCTGGGGGCTGTTGGGAATCCCATTCTTCTCATCTGAGGCAAGAGGGGAGGGCAGGGCCATGCCTGTGACCCCTGCCTGTGACAGGGAGATTCCCAGCTATAATAAGTGACCCTTCTTCAGCCCAGGATGCAGGCAAAGAGAATTAACAACAGAAAATTGCTTAGCTACTATTTATTAAGCACATACATGTGCCACACAGATTAAGTACCTTAGATGGATTATCTCACTGCTATTGCTCTACAAAGATATGGAGGCTCAGAGGGGTTAAGTGACTTGCCTAAGGTAACACAGCATGGATACTGTGAAGCCAGGATTCAAACTCAGATGGATTTGGATCTAGGACTTGCGTGCCTGAAGTTCTACTGCCTCCCAACTTTATAGAGAAGGAAACCGAGGCCCAAAGGGCAACAGGGATGACTTTAATCCTACAGGATATTCTGCCTCTGCTCTCACAAGGCTACCAGGGCTGAGGGCTCTAGATGGGGACAGAGAGGAAATGCTTCCCTGCAGAGGTGTCTCTAGCCTCCTCTGGGTCTCCACCTCCCCACCTGCATCCGGGGCTCACCAGCCTGGAGGAGCTCAGCTTTGGTCTCCAGCTCCTGCCCTTGTGCCCGCGATGATTTCTTGGCCAGGTAGTAGCGGGCAAACTTCTGCAGAAAGAAAGTGTCGGCCCTGCCTGGCTTGGTTGAGATGCCCTCGCAACTCTGCTGGCCTAGAGGCTGAGGTCCCCTACTGGCTGACTCCTTTAGGATTAGGACTGGGCCCTGGTCCCCTCCACCTCCCCTGGCCTCTCTCGAGGTCTCAGACTCTGGGCTATATCTGAGATGCTCTGAAGTGCCGCCTCGAGCTTAATGCCAGGCTCACCAAGTGGGGCAGGCTCACCAGGTGGGGCAGGCTCACCAGATGGGGCAGGCTCACCAGGTGGGACAAAGTTCACCAGGTGGGGCAGGCTAACCAGGTGGGGCAGGCTCACCAGGTGGGGCAGGCTCACCAGGTGGGACAAGCTCACCAGGTGGGGCAGGCTTACCAGGTGGGGCAGGCTCAGGTAACACACGATGGACATGAGGATGCCCACACAGGGCGTGATGAAGTACCCCAGGGCAGAGGTCTGGGCATCCACGCCACCTGTGCAGAAACTCCAGCTGCAGTGGGGAGGTGGCTGGTCCCAGGGGCTAACAACTCTTATCCCACTTCCCCTTATGACCACCTCAGACTTCACCTCCTCCTCACTGAGAAACTCAGGAACTTTAGGGCCCCAGCCCAGGCCTTCACTTCTCTCACTCTTCCCTATGTGCCATTTTTTGAGCACCTACTATGTGCTCGTTATTACTGTGTGCTCCTTACAAGCTGAGGATGGAGCTATAATAACCATTTAGATGGGGAAATTGACATAGGTTAAGTGTCTCATCCAATGCCCTTCACTATGGAGCAGTGGAACTGGGATTCAAACCCAAGTCTCTCTGAATTCCAAACCTGTACCTCCTTCCCTCAACCCTAACCTGTTGCCACATACCAGTGCTGGCCTCAGGAATCCTGCCCTTGGCCCCAAGTTAACCCAATCCTCACCCAGTCACTCTCTTATTGTAGAACCCCAGAGCCCTGCTCCCTACCCCAAACCCAGTGCCCAGATCCCCATCACTCCATCATCTCTGTCTCCGCCCAGAACCCAAGGCATCTCATTCTTGGTGCACTCCCCCTGCTCCCCAGAATCTCAGAAGCCACCCTTGCCCTCCAGCTACCCAAGTCCACTCACTAGCCATGGACATGAGCATGGCAAGGGCAGCGAAGATCCCAGCCAGGCCCTGACCGCTGAGGAAGAGGGTGCTGTAGGTGGAAGGCATGGTGCCCAGCTGCCCGAAGAGACTGCCCTGCAGAACTGCACCGAAAGCTGTGGCAGGACGAGAACGGGAGCTGCCGCTCAACTAGGCAGGCCTCAGGGGCCACTGGAGGAGATGTCGGCAGGGTGCACAGAAGGTTCTGGACTACGTTGGATGGCATGAGACTCCTACTCTGGTATGACAACCCTCCTTCATTCCTCTTCTGTGCTGCATCCGTAGGCCGGCAGGGTCTGTGTGGGGCTTGGGACAAATGGCTTTTCCTCTCTCTCTGGGCCTCAGTTTCTCACCAGGGATATAGGTAATGACATTTCTGTCTTGTCTTTTTGGATACGTTGGGCCCTTTCAGTTACAAAAAAGAGGCTGGGCTGAAGCCCTGGGTGGGCTGGGCAGGGAGGTAGGTAGGGGCAGCGGTGCTCACAGTTGATGAACCAGACAGAGGCCATGGTGATGGAGAAGAAGGGCCCAGGGCTCATGTCCACCTTGACCAGCGCCGCCGTCAGGGCAAAGAGCAGCAGAATGACCAACAGGCTGCCCAGAATCCGCACTGTCTCAGGGATGCTGCTCGTAAAGGGGGGCAGAGTGGACACTGCCTGGGTGCAGGCCGGGCAGGGGAAAGTGGGGACAAGGGGTTCAGCCAAGGGCTGAACAGTGGGGGCTGTGGGGAGATGCGGGGGGGGCATGCCGGAAGGGTGGGCCCAGTGGAGCTGCCTAAGCAGGGGCGGGGCAGGGACAACAGAGGGACGGCCTGGGAGGGAGCCCAAGGGCAGGCCTCTCACCACTGGTACAGGAAGGAGTTGAGGAGTGTGAAGAGCAGCAGGGGCAGCTGGGACAGCAGCGTCATCCAGTTGTTGAAGTTGAAGGTGTCAGCAGGACCCGTGTGGTTGGTACCCAGGGTCCCGGTGGTGCTGTTGGCCCCCGCCAGCCGCCCCTGGAAGTACTGCCGGGACGCCGGGAAAGGGGAGTACAGGGTTACCCTACAACCTATCCTCTGGAACCCCCAGCCTCCCCTTGCCCCCTCCCCCATGCTTGGGATGGCTCAGTTAATGTCTCTGCCCTTGTACTGTCCCCAGCACCTGGCGCACAGTCAGAGCTCAGTGAATGTACATTGAATTGAATACCTAAAGTCTGGGACAGAGCCCAAGAGCTCTAAGAGCCCCAACTTGGGGCTTTCTCTGCCTTCAGATCACCCCTCCCCTTCAGTGCTCTGGTCCCAGTCCCACCCCCACTTCTGCGGCAGCTCCTGGAACCCTGAGTTATTTATTGAGTGGCTAAGATAAGCCAGGCCACAGGCTACCTGTTCCTGCTGAACAATGGCATTCCCTCTGGAGCACACATCCTGTCCCGCCTCTGCTTAACCTCCCCACACCCCTGCCCACAGCTTCCACTGCTTACTGGGCAAAGCTCCAAGATTTTGGAACAGCATTTGGGGCCCTTCAGAACCAGATCCCGGCCTCCCTTTTGTGCCCCATCTCATCTCCTGCTTTGTTCTGCTAAGCCCCCGGCACCCCTTTCTCTGAATAGGCTGGCATTCCCTGCCTTGGTGCCTTTGCAAGGCTGCCATCTCTGCCTAGAACGTCCTCCCATCTTCCTGCCCAAATGCTTAACCTCCCCTTCGTCTAAGTTACAAATCACCTCTTCCATGAAACAGAAGGAATTGCTCCCTCCCCTGGGGACCCACAGGACTCTGCTTCAAGCCTGGGACACCAGTGTCACGTTACACTGTTAAGAGCTCTTTGGCACCCATCTTGCTCTCAAGACCAGGGGCTGATTCAGCTTTGGGTCTTCAGAGCCAGGCACTGAAGAGGCATCTGGAAAGTTGTTCTACTCAATATATATAAATAACCCAGTCCCAGAGACCGCCAGCCCCACATTCCTGCCTTAGCCTTCCTCTGTTACGTTTCCTCCTGTACCCCCAGTGCCAAGAAGGGGGCCTGGCCCACAGTAGGTGCACATTAACTATTGGTTAGATGAGTGAATGTAATTCATGCTATTTCAAAGAAAACCAAAGGCTTGGAACACCCACTTTTGGAGTCAGTAGCTCAGGAATAATGACAAGCAGAGGTGGTGGCTCCACAGGACCCCCTGAGCTGGTGGTCTTGCCCCTCTAGGATCTGGGCATTCCCGAGAGCTTGGCTTTCGTAGCCATTAGAGAGGCACCTCGGCTCTCAGAGGTTCCTAACTTTAGCCACAGGGGCAAAATAAGGAGTCAAAGGCGGTGGGGAAGAGAAAGTGCCTGGTGACCCTCAGGTCTAAGGCGGCTGGAGGGACAGATGGTGGTTGTGGCCTTGGGGCTTTCACTCCAGCCGCTCTTCTCACCGGGATGGCCGTGATGAAGAAGTTCCAGGGAAGGAGAGTACCCAGCCCTAGGATAAAGAAGCTGATCCCGACCAGGTGGTAGCTGTAGGGATCAGTCAGAAGGTCACCCGGAGGACGCAGCTCCTCGGCCGCCCCTCCCGCCTTCCAGGCCGCCCCCTGCGGAGAGCGGACTACAGCCCCCATCACCCCGGCTCAGGCAGCCGAGGGAGGCGGCTGACGGGAACTGTAGTTCCAACCGGTGTGCTCTGAGCCCAAACGAGTGGGTCTACGCTGCCCAAGGCCACCCGGATCCCTGTACGCACCCCATTTGTTCCCCAACTTGCCTGTCCTGCGGGGTGTCTCCTCGCGCCATGGCCGCCCAGTGGGATGCGCCTGGGTGGGAGAGAGGTGAGGTGCCGCACCTGTACCTGGTCAGAAGGAACACCAGAGGACCCGGGAGGCCCGGTCTTGCTAGCAGTGGGCAGGGGTGGGGGTGGTTCGGGTCTCCATGGAAGGGGAGGGAAGAAGCGCGGGCCGATTTCTCCGGGTCTTACGCTCCGCAGGCTCAGACCTCGGCTCCGCCCTCGGGGTGGGGACGGAAGGTCGCTGCATGCCACCCGCCTTCCCCGGGCAGGGTCGTCAGACTCCTTCGTCGACCCCGACCCAACCTCGCGGTTCCGGGTCCCTACCGTTCCCTCCGCTGCCCGGTGCGGCTTAGGGGCGGCTGACCTGGGAAGGGCCCTCTGCTGCCTCTCCTTTCCGCAGGCACCTGTCCCCGACCTCTGCAGGCGGGGTGGGTGGAGGTACCCCGCCCCCTCTACCAGCCGAGAGCTTGAGCGGACCTGGCGCGTTGTTTTTCCCCCGCCACCAACTCCGAGGTGGTGCCAGAACCGCGCTAGCGCCCCCTACCGTGGGAGCCCACGGAGGGACCTGCCTGCTGCGCGCCTGCGGAGTCCAGACGGAGAGTGTAACCCAAGAGGGGCCGGCGCTGGGGGAAGCCGGAGACACGGTCTGCAGCCAGCTGTCCTGGCGGGGTGCGGCAAGCCGGGGACTTCCGGAGGCAGAGTAGAGGGCCAGTTTTTGGTGCTGGCGGAGCCTCCCGGCTGGTCTGGAAGAGAGACAGACCCTTCTCCAGCGAGTGCCTGGAGGAGCGCCGGGTCTTTGGGGCGCACAGCGGCGGCGTGGGCCCCGCTGGAGCGTCCAGGCGGGCTTCCCGGTGGCATCGAAGCTGAGCTGTGTCGGGAGCAGTGAGAGGTTAAGCAAAGGCTCCGAGGAAAAGATGACCCAGAGGTGAACCCAGACCCCTTCCCCTGCCTCATCTCGTGCCCTTCCACCACAAGCGCTAAATATGTGTGTGTGTGTGTACACTCACATATACATATACATACATATATATACTTTTAGCTGTGTCACATAGCATCAAACATATTAAGATGCACCCACCTCCCACTTATTTTTCAGTGAAAAATTTTGAAAAGATTATAGACCATTGTAATTTCGAAATTAATTTGATTTAACTCATACAATTTGGGAGTGGGTTTGTTTCTGCACTCACCGTGCATATATAGAGGATTCTGGAGAAGTGAGAGGATCTAAATCACAAATTATTTTCATAAGTAATGACATTTTATGGCCATTCCCAGGTTACTTGTATTTTTTTCTCCAGCTGACTGTGAGCCTGTGGGGCAAAGACTACACTTGTCTGGTTCCGTGTTTTATTACTGCACACACCCAGCACCACAGCCTGATCCATTACAGGTGATCAATAGATGCTTAGTGAATAAACCAGTGGCAGTGATATACAAGAAATTTTAGGGAGAACAGTGACAGAATTAAATGACACTGAAAGAGAAAGTTATTCTCTTTTAAGTTTGCTTTCAACCTTCGGAATACCAGGGCTGTGTGGAAAGTATCCAGCCATGTAATATGAAAAACAGAGCCATTTATGGCTGGATTTTTTTCCGGACAGCCCTCGAAAGGTTCAATTCAGTGCTAACATTGTTTCTAACACCTGTTAATTGCACACTCGAGCTCTCTCCCTCTCCCTCTAACAAAGAGCCGGCCTCAGGGCTTCTGCTGACAGTTTTATCTAAATAGAGGTTAATAACTTTTATGTTTCTTCTATTTTTATAGTCACTTTATTTTTAGGGTTACTTACAATGGTTTCCTATTTATGATAATGATACACACTTTTCTTACAAAACTAATTTCATGTAGTTTAGTAAACATCAACTTACTAAAATGAAATTCTACACTTACTAGATTTGAATACAAATAAAATGTAAATTAAAGATTAAATTTCTTAATAAAATTTTGTTTCAAATTTTAAAATAATTTGTTTATAAGTTTAATATTAACTAAAAGTAAACTTATGAAAAACGAGTTATTTTTAAAATTTAGGTAAATGGGACTGCAGGACAGCTGTGGCTTGTGTCCCACAGGAGGCAGGGAAGAGCTGAGGTTCAGGGAACACCGTACTCGTTGAGGCCTGGAGCGAGGAGGATGAGGGTATTTCAGGGAGAGAACGGCCTGTACCAAGACCAGGGACGTGAGAATGCTGGCACATTCTGAGGCATACAAATAGATCCCTTTGGCAGACATAGTGGGAGGAGGGGGCAGAGGCTCCGTGACAGCCGGGCTGATTATGACAGGCCTGAAGGCTCAGTAAGGAGTCTGGATCTCATTTTAAGAGAGGTTCTCAGTTCAGTCAGACTGTCACCCTTTTAATAACAACTTTGTTATTTTTCTGTAAGGAAATGAACAGATATGAAAACCTACCTATACGCAAAAAATTTAATGTCACCGGAGTATTCTAATTGTACTATGCAGGATAAATAAAAGTCGTTAGCCATAAATAGCGTGTGTGCCTACGTGAACGCTGAGGCACAGGGAAGCAGTTGGACGCTGGCCCCTCTTTATTAACACCTCAGTGGATGCAAATGCACACACGTGCAGGTGAGTGGTGAGCTGGCCACTCAAGGCTACCAGACCGCTGTTGCCAATGTCCTGAAATGGTGACCAAACCTTGGCAACGCTCCGAACAAAACCAAGTGCAGCTGTCCCTCTGCATAGATAGAAGGTAGCTGAAGAAAGGCTCTGCATATTCAAATCTTACAAATAATACCTGGTGTCTGTATGTAAAATGGGGCTAGGGTCTAGGCTCAGAAAATTACCAACATGGTTTTTAAAACTAACTAGATTTTATTTTCAGTACAGTTTTAGATTTACAGAATATTTGAGCAAATAGTACATAGAGTTCTATATACTCACCCTTCCACCCCAGTCCCCAGTTTCTCTTATGAGAGTCCTCATCATATAACGAGGTTTGCATCAATCATGGTCCATGGATCACATTTGGGAGAGTTTCTGTGAATCAGGGTTTCCCAACCGCAGCACTGTAGACATTTTGCCAGATAATTCTTTGTTGTGAGGCTGTCCTGTGCATTGTAGGATGTTTAGTAGCACCCTGTACCACATCCACCAACTGCCTGTAGCACCTTCCCTGTCTCTACATATTGCCAAAGTTCCCCTGGGGGCAAAATTACCACTGGTTGAGAACCACTCTTCTAAGGTCCTTGTTCTGAGCTGTGTCAGACCCAACACCCTTGATAATCCTAAAAGAGATTCACAAGTATCATAACCCATCTATGCAATGTAAAAGAACATGCTAATGCCCCAAGTGTAATGCAAAGGAAAACTAGAATGATTTCTAATAAAAGAGTTAAATATTTCAATATGTAAATCTTTGGGTACAACTACTCTAAAATAAAGAGTCTGATACTTGCACTTCTAATGAATATGTTTACATTTAAGAGGAGAGGGTCAGAAGTTAGTTTAATGCAAGAAGAGCAGGAAAACGAAAGCTCAATGAGACAGATGACCTCCAGCATGAAAGCTACAGCTGAGGTAAGTTAACAATAGGCTAGTCTTACCTGTATATCATAAGAGGAAGGGGAAATAGTGAAATCTTTTCATTGATACCTGTATATCGTGCCAAAATAAATCACAGACTGCTGAAGTACAGAGAATGAGAACCTGTGATATTTTTGTAAATGATCTGAGTTTATTTATGAGCTTGCTGTCAGAATAATTCCTGATGTAATGATATGGGATTGGGATAGTAATGAAACAGGACATAGGTCTCCTGGTCTGAAATCTCACTTTATGTGAAGGCATAGAGTGAGTCCCTAGTACTTAAGAACTTGGAGGCTGTGTCTTTTAGGAGACAGTGGGCAGGTTAGGGTAGGTTGGAAAGAACAAGCAGTACTATAAGCTGCTGTGGAGTTGGTTGGTTTTATTTCTGAGAAAAATGCCTGAGTAAGATTTCTTAATATCCAGGTAATGCCTAAATATGTAAATAATTACAATATGTAATTTTTCACATTGTAGATTTCTTTTTTCTTTTTTGGGGGGGGTAGTTCCCTGGCTGGGAATCAAACCCAGGCCGTGGCATTGAGAGCGCCGAAGCCTTAGCCACTACACCACCAGGGAACCCCCACAATGTAGATTCCTTATCATTAGGTTATAAATACTTTTAAATATGGCTTTATTAGTATTAAGTTCTTTTTGATGCAACCTTTATTAATTAAGTGCAATGAGGTCCCTGCATTTATTATCACTAATTAATAATATTTTGTTCTAAGTCTTTTCAAAGGAGTCCCCCTTAGATTTCTTCTGATACATACTCATATTTATAGTTGGTTTTGTTGCTTTTGCAGTATCCGCACGGGTGCAATGAGAATCTTTGAAATAAATATCTTGTCAAAATGGTACCATACATTATTTAGTTCTTTGCAAAGAAGTAGATTCATTAAGCCATGTTTGGCATTCAAACATATTTTTAAGCTCAATTAACTCTCCCTATCAATGTTGGCTTACACTCCATGCCTGCTTCAGGTGGATTTAATCTCCAAACCAGTACTGGAAGTTTAAACTGATTCTTAAATCTGATTATCATGTCTGTGTCCTTGAAAAATAGGTCCAAAATAGAAACTCTTAAGGCCTGATTATATCAAATTGTTACAAGAATAGAAACTGGAAATTTCCTACAAGAAGAGTTATTTTTAAATTCCAGGATCATTTCCTTCTTTTTAGTGGGATTGATCTCCTTTTCCAGCGGGTGAATTTTTCAAATATATCTAGAGATAATGTGACATTGTTTTGCAGCATCTCAATTATGATGTTTAATATTTCTTTGATTGACTTGAATAATTTCCCAATAATACCTAAGAGTAAAGAAAAAAATTTTTAAAGAATTTCCTTTGGAGAGCCATTTTACTTCTAAGGGTAAGATAAAATAATGACTTTGGTGCTTCTGAGTGCTGGCCAGGAATTTTATAGACTGTCCCCCATTTGGGGTTTTTCTGCATTTACTGTAGCTAGACTGGTACTATGTTGTGGGGCAAAGTAGCACAGCAGTGAAGTGCCTTCTTCATCACATATCAGGGACTATTTGATATCAGCATGACAACACTGACATGTTAACTTTGATCACTTGGTTAAGGTCATACTGCCAGGTTAATCCGCTATCAAGCTGGGATACTTCCTATCCCAGTCGCCAAATCCAGCCCCCATCAAGGGTGGGCGAAGCTAAGCACCGTCTCCGGGGAATGGGGAAGAGGTACACACACACTTGGAATTCGTCTGTAAGGAAGATTTATCTCTTCTTCCCCATTTATTTATAACACTATGGACTCACGGATGCACATGTTGTACTTTGAGTTATAATCCAGAACTACGCTACTTTGTTGCTCAGATGGTTCCAGCATTGGCTGCTGGAGTGCTTTCAAGTCAGCTCCTGTGTCCCTTTGACACGCCCCCCGTCCTTTAAGTTCTTTACAGTCCTGTCCTTTTTTTGGCGGGGGTGGGGGTGGGGGTGGTTCCCTGACCGGGAAGCGAACCCAGGCCGCGGCGGTGAGAGCTCGGAAGCCTAGCAGCTAGACCACCGGGGAACCCCCCTGCCCTTCTTTCTGGTACTTCAAAATGCTTCTGGCTCATGGGGTGTTTCCCCTGCCCTAATTCTGAATCAGCCACCGCCCCCCGCCCCCCCCCCCCCCCCAAGGAGCCCTTGCTTTTATTGGAGAATGGTATTTAGAATCCAAGAACTGGCCAGGGAGAGCTGAAGTGACCTTTTAAAAATGAAAACCGGATTATACGAGTATCAATTTCCTGCTTTTGTATTTGGATGGCTTTCCATTGTGCATAGAGTTAGAGCTGAATCTGTGCACAGCCTGCGAGGTCCCGGCTGAGGGGGCTCCTGACCACCCCCAGCCCCAGCTCACCTCGCCCCAGCCGCCCCAGCCATGCCGCACCTTCCCAGGATACTGAGGCCAATGTGAACGTGTCATCCTCCATCTAAGTCTGACTCCTTAGGAAATGTTTCTTCTTGAGAGAGGTCCTGTTTCCTGGCCTCCCCCTGCCCAATCCACGGATCTAACTGGGCCTCCCTGTTGCAGCACCCAGTATTTTTTTTCCAATTACGGTTGATATTCAATATTATTTTATATTAGTGTCAGGTGTACATCATAGAGGTTAGACATTTATATAATTTATAAAGTGAGCACCCCAATCTGTCTAGTACCCGCCTGTCACCATACATAGATTGACTATATGCTCTCTATGCTGTACTTTACATCCCCGTGACCGTTTTTAAAACTGCCTATTTGGGGAGTTCCCTGATGGTGTAGTGGCTTAGGGCTGCGTCGCTGACGATGTCAGCGCTGTGGCCTGGGTTCGATTCCCAGTCAGGGAACTACCCACATACCAAAAAGCAACAACAACAAAAATAATGAAAAAAATAAAAAATGAAACTGCCTATTTGTACTTCTTTTTTCTTTTTTTTTTTTTTTTTTGCCTTTTTTTTTTGTATGTGGGTAGCTCTCTAGATGGGAGTCGAACCCAGGCCGCAGCACTGATAGCACCGGAGCCTTAAGCGACTGCACCACCAGAGAACTCCCTATTTGTACTTCTTAATCCCTTCGCCTTTTTCGCCCTGCCCTCCAACTCCCTCCCACCTGCCAACCATCAGTTTTTTCCTCTGTATCTATGAATCTGTTTCTGTTTTGTTTGTTCATTAATTTTATTATTTACACTTTACACATAAGTGAAATCATATGGTATTTGTCTTTTTCTGCCTGACTTACTTCACTTAGCATAATTCCCTCTAGATCCATCCATGTTGTTGCAAGTGGTAAGGTTTCATGCTTGTTTGTGGCCGAGTAATAGTCCATGGTATACAGGGCCCGCCCGGCAGAAGTAACGCCCGAATTTGAGTTACGATTTTATTACAAAATCATAACCCTACGTGCTCATGGTCACACAAATAATGTCCCTTTTTATGAGTTGGTAATCTATAACAAATCTTTTATTACAAAATCATAAGCATTTTGTAATAAAATCATAACTCAAGCCCAGCCGTTACTTCTGCTGCACGCTGTACATGTGCCAGACCCGGTAGTTTTTCCTTCTGTGGCAGAGAGTGCTTACTATCCACCAAAACCCTCTTGTTTCTTTGGCAATCACAGGCCTGTCGTGGGCCACGTGACACCACCAGCCTCACTGCACAGCCGCCTTAGGGGGTGGGTGTGGCCATGCACTAAGTTCCCTCTGTTACTGGAGAACGGGCCCCTCCTCGGCCTGGCGCCCAGGGGCTCGGTATCTCCAGGCCAAGAACTGAGCGAGACACACACCAAAGTGCAGAGGTGAAACAAAGAGGCAGTTTATTAAAGGGAAAATAAGAAGAAACAATGAAGACAGTTTATTGAGAGGGGAAGTACACTCCTAAGAGGTAGGAGCGGGCTGGAGCAAGGAGAGGGGCTCAAGGGCCCCGATGAGCGAGGCCTTGGCAGTTTATTTTCAGGTCGTCAGGGGTTACGCCTGTCTTTGATTGGCATCTTTGATTGACAGGAGGAATTACATCACCTCTTTAGACTGCGCATGTTCCTTCCCAAACTTGAGTCTGTTATAATGATATTAATGAGCTTCCGGGCATCTGTATGATGTTATAATAATAGTATATTAAGACTTAGGTGACATGAGGGTCCCTGTAAACCTTACTGTGCAGGCATTAGGAACTGGCTCTAGCTGGTGGACTTTTTGTATCGTATAACTTTCTTTGTGTTAGTTAATTTTTCCTGTACTTTCCCTTGTCAATGCCAGATTTGAGGCGTGGATTACTAAGAAAGAGAGTGGTATTAGGGTGGTGGCTATTCCAGCAAGATGGGTCCCCTGGGAGGGGTTCTGAGCTCCTCTATTCTATCTGCCTACCTCACTTTTCTCTTGGGAGACATGATTCCCCATAAATCTCTAAGGGAAGCTGAGGGACAGGAGGTCTCCTCTTCTGTATCTGCTTCCTGCTGAATGTGGCTGTTGTCCCTACCTACTGGGGATTCACGGAGCTCTCAGCCTATCTGATCTAAAAGGGGACAGGGTCTCGAGATCCGGATGGGGTGGAAGCCTTGCTGGGAATTATTTGTATCATACTAGCCCCTAGAGGAGGAAAAATAGATTCAGTTACTACATTTCAAAGCATTTGCCCACGAAGCAGGCCTCAAAATCACTGACATAAGGTGGCTACATGACGGATTGAGCCTGCGACCTCCTCCTGGGGCTTAACCTGTCTATTGGGTGATGCTGCCTGCCCAGGAGCAGGGTCCGGATCGGCTTGAAAGAGGCTGGAGAGCATAAATCACAAGTTACAGAAGAGTTGTTTAAAGCAAAGCAGGAGGTAGAAAGGAGACATTCTGTACTCCAGGCTGAGAGTGCTTTATTGTTTAAGGCTAGAGACCGGGGAAGGTTGGCTGAGAGGGTGATTAAGGCTAGGGACTA